>CAWUFW010001610.1:135000-640000 GCA_963921515.1 Calotriton arnoldi | reverse complement strand
TGGGCCCTAGGGGCGTACCAAACCATATACCAATAAAGTGGTATGCGAACCACGACTGAACTAGACACTAGGCCTAGAGCCTCTAGAAGTGCTTGGACCACAAGGAACCACCCAAGGTAGTGACACAGGGGACCCACGGGAGACGCGTGCAGTGTAAATACACAACCGCGATACGCCGTTAACTTCTATGGAGAAAGTCGGGATCGGGAAAATAGAGGAAAGGGACACTTAAAAGAGGACTAGGACAAAACCCTTTGAGATCTAGGACTTTGAAGAGTCTCTACCCACGGGAGCACCGGAGTACTCGTGTTACCTCACCCAGGGAAGCCGGGTGCATAGGTGCCTTTCGGGGTCGGGTTTCGTCGTCGGTTCTTATGGCGATCTGCTGCAAAGTGCTGCTGGCGACCAGGAGAAAAGTGTCCGGGTGGATCCAAGAGTGGATCGGAGTTCTGAAGAACCTGAAAGCAGAGGGGACAGAGTCTGGGTCACTAGCCAGTGACCAGGGCGGTGATGGACAGATGCCCACCGATGTCGAGTGCTTCAGGTTCGATGACGGTCGTCTTGACTCTTCAGCCACGAGGTCCGGGAGGCGTTGTCGGCGACCAGGAGCAGGATTCGGGCTGTTGCTCGATGTCTGTCGAGTGCAGAGGTGTCGGCGACCAGATTGGACCCAACAAGCCTTGGCAACGGCAAGTCTCGAGTAAGATGTAGATCGTCGATGATGCAGACCAGCAAGGTCTGGGGAACTCACCCAGCGAGGGTAAGTGAGGGCAGGCCTGGAGCAACCAGACTGCCAAGTAAAGAAAAGATTGGCCTTCGTTAAGGGCTACTAGCCAACGGGCTAGCGACCGCGAAGGAGCCTCGTGACGCCGCACGTGGAGCTGGCTTACAGGACACTCGTGGAGTGGGGGCCAGTGATCTTCGGTGCAGGTGGTGCTGGAGGCTAGGGCTACTCGGAGCCCAAAGCACGACTTCTTGGGAGACCCAGAAGATGGTGCACTTGCAAATGTGCTCGGTGTCCAGGGGTCACGGTCTCAAGTCACCCACGATAGCCACGGGCCTCAGCTTTGCTGGGGACTCAGGGTAGCCTCGGGGAAGTCTGAGAATCCACCTCTGGTGATGCGATGACTTCGGCGTCCGACGGGAGCTTCAGTGATGCGAACCGGACAGATGCTTCTTTGGTGCCTGCCAAGCAGGGGAGTCACTCCTTGACCCCAAGGGAGATTCTTCAGTCCTCTAATCGTGAGTAGAGCGTCGAAGGTCCAGGATTCTGTTTCAGAGTTTCGTCCAGGTATAATCTAAAGTCCTAGGGACTGGGTTCCTACCTTTATTCTAAAAATAGGGGATGGACTACTCTGTGGCCCCACCTATGGGTGGGTCAGGGCAGAGGGGTGGCTACACCCCTTTCCCTTTGTCCAGTTCGCGCCAAAGCAGGGGCTGCAAGCCCCTGATCCGGTTTGAACTGGGGTATGCACAGGGACACCAAATGTGCCCCCAGTGCAGGACTTCAAAGCACCCGAAAGTGCTCCCGCCCAGCCCCAATACACATTGTCCTGTCTGGGGAGGTGGTCACACCTCCCTGGGACAGGAAACCTATTGTCCAGGCCTCCCCTGCCGGAGTTTCGTCCAGCAGCAGGAGGCCAGACTCGTGTCTGTGGCAGCAGCATCCATTCTGTGATGCCAGGGCTCTGGAAAGAAGTTACCGGACTCGTCAGAGTTAACATGCCTTTCCCTCTAGAAGGGTGGAATGCTACCCCCGCCGCCAGGATTGGCGGGGGGTAGTATTCCAAGATGTTTGACACCAAACACGACATGTTTAGGTGCAGCCATTCCATAGTTAGCATTTTACCGCGAGGATATAATGCGTTTAAGAGTATATGGTCAGGCTGCACTACAAACAGCATCAGAGATGGTCTCCGAACGCTGCAGAGGGGCCCTGCTCATGCAGGGGCACCCTCTCACATAGGAACCATGCACTCTGCCTTTAGGATTGATAAGGCCTGCCTTAGGAGTGACTTATAGGTTTATATGTGTGTATGCATTTAGTGATATAGGTAACCTATACCACAGCAAGGGGTGCATGCACCACCTTACCCAGGCTGCAGTAGCAGACCTGTGGTGTCAGTTTGGATGGCCTACCAGGGGTGGCATAATACATGCTGCAGCCCCTGGCAGGCCTCTGAGGTACCTATGCCCTTGGTACATAGTATACCATATACTAGGGACTTACAAGGGCACTCCAGATCCCAATCAGTGATGTGCCTAAGGCACATGGAGACCCTTTTAAAGAGGAAACAGCTAGGCTGGGGTTCTGAATAGCAGGGCCCCAGCCAGACTAATGTCGAAAACCAGTGAAGCATCAGCAAAAAGTGGGGGTACCCATGTGAAGCAGATCCTACTCTCCTACACAACCCCCCCAAACGTAGGGACATTAAACTAACCTTGCCCAGTTAAGTCTTCATGTTCTAAGTGGAAATACCTAGAGAGTCCATCTGCATTCGCATGGTTACTCCCAGGCCTATGTTCCACTGTAAAGTCCATCCCCTGTAGGGAAATGGACCACCTAAGCAGTTTGGGGTTTTCACCCTTCATTTGTTTTAGCCACAAGAGGGGCTTATGGTCTGTCTGAACCAGGAAGTGTGTACCAAACAAGTATGGCCTCAACTTCTTCAGAGCCCAGACCACAGCAAAGGCCTCCCTCTCTATGGCTGACCAACGTTTCTCTCTAGGGGTCAGCCTTCTGCTAATAAAAGCTACTGGCTGATCCTGACCTTCTTCATTCAATTGTGACAGTACAGCCCCTACCCCCAATTCAGATGCATCTGTTTGAACAATGAACTTCTTGGAGTAATCAGGACTCTGCAGAATTGGAGCAGTGCACATGGCCTGCTTGAGGTCATCAAATGCCTTTTGACAGCTAGCTGTCCACTGAACCTTTTTGGGCATTTTCTTAGAAGTTAAGTCATTCAAGGGTGTCACTATTGATCCATACCCCTTGACAAATCTCCTATAGTACCCAGTCAGGCCTAAGAAGGCTCTCACCTGAGTCTGGGTAGTGGGAGCAGTCCAGTCCATGATGGTCTGGATCTTGCTCTGCAAAGGTTGAACCTGGCCTCCACCCACAAGGTGGCCCAGGTACACAACCTGACTCTGCCCTATCTGGCACTTAGTGGCCTTGATAGTCAGGCCTGCCTTTTGCAGGGCCTGTAAAACATTCCTGAGGTGGACCAGGTGATCCTCCCAGGTGGAGCTAAAGACAGCAATATCATCTAGATAAGCTGCACTATAGGCCTCCAGTCCTGTGAGAACTGTGTTCACCAACCTCTGGAAAGTGGCAGGTGCATTTTCAGACCAAAGGGCATTACCACAAATTGATAATGCCCACTAGGGGTTGAAAATGCTGTTTTGGGCTTTGCAGTATCATCTAGTCTGATCTGCCAGTAGCCAGCTGTTAGGTCAAATGTGCTGAGATACTTGGCAGAGGCCAAAGTATCTATGAGCTCATCTGCCCTGGGTATTGGATGGGCATCAGTCCTAGTGACTGCATTGAGGCCCCTGTAGTCTACACAAAACCTCATCTCTCTTTTCCCACCACTGGTGTGAGGTTTAGGTACTAGGACTACTGGACTAGCCCAAGGGCTATCTGAGGGCTCAATCACTCCCAATTCCAACATCTTCTGGACTTCAGTCCTGATACAGTCCCTGACATGGTCAGGTTGCCTATAAATCTTGTTTTTAATAGGCAGACTGTCCCCAGTGTCCACTTCATGAGTGCACCAGGTGGTCTGACTGGGTGTCAGTGAAAACATATGCCTAAACTGATTGAGGACTTGCCTGCAATCAGTTTGTTGCTGGGTAGTGAGGCTGCCTGCCAAGGCTACACCATCAACTGACCCATCGTCAGGGTTCTGTGAGAGCAGGTCAGGGAGTGGGTCACTCTCTTCCTCCTGCCCTTCATCAGTAGCCATGAGCAAGCCCATGTCTGCCCTGTCCACATATGGCTTAAGTCTGTTGACATGGAGAACCCTTTGGGGACTCCTGGGTGTTCCCAGGTCCACTAAGTAAGTGACCTCACCCTTCTGCTCAACAATAGTGTGGGGTCCACTCCATTTGTCTTGGAGAGCTGCTGGGGCCACTGGCTCCAACACCCACACCTTCTGTCCTGGCTGGTAAACAGTCAGAACAGCCTTTGGTCATGCCAGGCCTTCTGAAGTTCCTGGCTAGCCTCAAGGTTTTTGGTTGCCTTTTTCATGTACTCAGCCATCCTGGAGCGGAGACCAAGTACATAGTCCACTATATCTTGCTTTGGGGGCTTGAGAGGTAACTCCCATCCTTCCTTCACCAAGCACAGTGGACCCCTCACAGGGTGGCCAAACAGAAGTTCAAAAGGGCTGTACCCAACCCCCTTCTGAGGCACCTCCCTATATGCGAATAAAAGGCAGGGCAAGAGTATGTCCCATCTACGCCTAAGCTTTTCTGGGAGCCCTTTAATCATGCCCTTCAAGGTTTTGTTGAATCTCTCAACTAAACCATTGCATTGTGGGTGATAGGGTGTGGTGAACTTATAAGTAACTCCACACTCCTTCCACATTGCCTTTAAGTACCCAGACATGAAGTTTGCACCCCTGTCTGATACCACCTCCTTAGGAAAGCCCACTCTTGAGAAAATTCCCAGGAGGGCCCTTGCCACCACAGGTGCTGTAGTGGTCCTAAGGGGTATAGCCTCTGGGTACCTGGTGGCATGATCCACTACCACCAGTATAAATCTGTGCCCAGATGCTGTTTGGGGATCCATGGGACCAACAATGTCAATCCCTACCCTCTCAAAGGGCACCCCCACCACAGGTAGTGGTATCAGGGGGCCTTTGTAGTGCCACCTGCTTTGCCACTGGCTTGGCAGGTTACACAGGAGCGACAAAACTCCTTACTGTCTTCAGACATGTGGGGCCAGTGAAAGTGAGGGACAATTCTGTCCCAAGTCTTGTTCTGGCCCAGGTGTCCTGCTAAGGGAATATCATGGGCTAGGGTCAATAGGAAGCCCCTGAACTTCAAAGGTATTACCAACCTCCTGGTAGCACCAGGCTTGGGGTCTCTACTCTCTGAGTACAGGAGTCCATCATCCCAATACACTGTATGGGGACCACTAGCTTTCCCAGCAGCCTCAGCAGCAGCTTGCTGTCTGAGGGGTTCAAGGGAGGGGCAGCTCTGCTGCTCCTGGCTCAGATCTGCCCTAGAAGGTCCCCCTGTCCCCAAGAACTCAACCTGGTCAGGTTCAAGTTCCTCTGGGACAGTTCCTTCTTCAGGGCTGAGATCATCCCCCTCAAGGGACTGATCTTCCTCCTGAGCCAAGGGGGAAGGCACTGCCTTAACCCTACTACTCCTCCTCTTGGAAGGCACTTGGTCCATTCTTCCAGAATCCAAGGCCTGTTCAGTTTTAGACAGTTTAGCTTGTGACCTGGTCACAGCAAACACATCTGCAGGGATCCCCAGCATTTCTGCATGGGTCCTGAGCTCCACTTCTGCCCAAGCAGAAGTCTCTAAGTCATTGCCAAGCAAGCATTCGACTGGTAGGTTTGCACTTACCACAACCTTCTTAAGGCCAGTTACCCCTCCCCAGGAGAAGTTAACAACTGCCAGAGTATGGTCTGTTCTGACATTGCTAGCATTGGTCACTTGGTACATCTCACCAAGCATAACTTGCCCAGGTAGCACAAGGTCTTGTGTCACCATTGTGACACTTGCCCCTGTGTCCCTAAATGCCAAAGCCTCTCGTCCATTGATTAAAGGCTGTTGTCTGTACTTGCCCAGATTACTGGGACTCATAGAGGAGGGCACATCCATGCCTCCATCACAGACTAACACAGCCTGAGTCAGTTCTCTAACTAGGTCAGAGCCCAACTCAGTTCCCAGGGTGAACCCTACTAAACCCTTTGCTGGAGCACTTCCACCAACTGTACTAGGGGGAACAGGTGCCTTAGGGGCATTGGTGGGTGCTGGACTGGAGTCTTTGGACTTGGTGCAATCACTGGTCCAGTGGGTCTTTTGCTTACAGACCTTGCACCATGGTTTTCTTTGGCCTTTACCCTTGGTAGACTGGGAATCCCCACCAGAAGAAGATTTTTGGGGGCCTGATGAAGACTTTTGATCTTTACCCTTCTCCCCACCCTTGTCAGAGTTCTTAGCATCTTGCTTCTTGGTTTCCCCACCTTGGTTCTGTACCTTCTGCTTCACCCTGGTTCTGACCCATTTGTCTGCCTTCTTTCCCAATTCTTGGGGAGAGGTCAGATCAGAGTCAACCAGGTACTGATGCAACAGCTGGTTTTGACAGTTATTAAGAATCTGCTCCCTCATTATCAGATTATACAATCCTGAGAAGTCACACACCTTACTGCCCATCAACCAGCCTTCCAGAGCCTTGGCAGAACAATCCACATAGTCTACCCAGTCTTGAGTCTGTGCTTTTTGGGTGTCTCTGAACTTCAACCTGTACTGTTCAGTGGTTAGGCCAAACCCATCAATAAGAGCACTCTTCAAGACCTTGTAATTGTCAGCATCCTCCTCTCTAACAGTGAGGAGCTTGTCTCTACCTTTGTCAGCAAAGGAGAGCCACAAGATTGCTGCCCACTGCTCCTGAGGGACCTTCTGTACTTTACAGGCCCTCTCTAAAGCAGTTATCCATTTGTGGATATCATCCCCACTCTGGTAGGGAGGGACAATCTTGCTCAGGTTCCTATGGTCATAGGACCTTTCCCTATCTCTAGGGACATGGCTGCCACCATGGGACTCTAGTCCCAACTTTCTTCTCTCTTTAAGGAGATCTAGGGATTCTCTATCTAAAGCCAATTGCTTCTTCCTGATCTCCAGTTGAGTTTCCTCATACTGGACCAGTCTCTTTCTTCTCTCATGAGAGGATTCCCTCCTGTGAGAAGAAACAGAGCTCCCTATGGAGGTGCCAGAGTGGTTAGACTCCTGAGAAGGAGACCTAGACTTTCTGAGCACACTCATAATCCTTCCTGGGGGGACAAAGGTGTGGTTCTCCAGATCCTCATCTTCATCTTCCCCAGAAGGGATTGGGTTTTCCAGGTCAGGGTCATTGTCACCCTCCTGGTCAGTTTCAGAGGGGGGCTGGGGGTAGTAGTACCCCTGGCCCCTTCCTCATCTGCTGGCCCACCCTCTGCTCCTACCCCTTCAGTCTCTGAAGACTTACTAAGATCATAAGCCACCAACAACTCCTGGAGGTGTTGGGTGGTGGGACTTTGGCCTGTCCTTAATTTCCTCACGTTACACAAAGCTCTCAGTTCCAAGAATGGGAGTGTGTCATACTTGGAGGGGGAAGCTCCATGGCTTCCTGCAGGGCATCTTTGGATCCTGCTTTTAAAGACATTACTAGTGTGGTGTGGTGTATGCACTACCTACTCTAGTGTGGCCTACTAAACTCTCTTGAGTTGTAGAAAGGGTTGTGCTATCCCTTAACACACAACTCTAAGTTCAGTAGAACTTACTGATATTCTAAGCTTAAATTATATGTACCTTAGGTACCTTTAGTGGTTTTCAGTTGATCAATTCAATTGAGATTATCTGGTAAAACAATAGCAAGCTGGAATCCCACACGCTGCACACCAATGTGAGAAGTTGGCCTGGCATATGCTGTCCACTAATTATAGTGGGCACCGTGCACCAGTCCAAATCGACTCTTATGGTAGGTAGGTTAAAGACAACCTTATTGAAAGCTATCCTAGTGGTAGCTGTGGAGAGCAGCCTTCAGGCTAAGTCTTGAAGGAATGTAAAGCAGCTTGTTTTACCAGTCTATAATCTCTTGAGTGACCAAATGAAAGAGCACCACACCAGGTATATATTCAAAATATATGTATTTATTACTAAACACACCCCTCTAGTCTCTTTATGAGGCTAGAGTTCGAAATACATAGGTTATAAGATCTTAAATCACAGTAATAGCACAAATACACGTTTGGGCCCTAGGGGCGTACCAAACCATATACCAATAAAGTGGTATGCGAACCACGACTGAACTAGACACTAGGCCTAGAGCCTCTAGAAGTGCTTGGACCACAAGGAACCACCCAAGGTAGTGACACAGGGGACCCACGGGAGACGCGTGCAGTGTAAATACACAACCGCGATACGCCGTTAACTTCTATGGAGAAAGTCGGGATCGGGAAAATAGAGGAAAGGGACACTTAAAAGAGGACTAGGACAAAACCCTTTGAGATCTAGGACTTTGAAGAGTCTCTACCCACGGGAGCACCGGAGTACTCGTGTTACCTCACCCAGGGAAGCCGGGTGCATAGGTGCCTTTCGGGGTCGGGTTTCGTCGTCGGTTCTTATGGCGATCTGCTGCAAAGTGCTGCTGGCGACCAGGAGAAAAGTGTCCGGGTGGATCCAAGAGTGGATCGGAGTTCTGAAGAACCTGAAAGCAGAGGGGACAGAGTCTGGGTCACTAGCCAGTGACCGGGGCGGTGATGGACAGATGCCCACCGATGTCGAGTGCTTCAGGTTCGATGACGGTCGTCTTGACTCTTCAGCCACGAGGTCCGGGAGGCGTTGTCGGCGACCAGGAGCAGGATTCGGGCTGTTGCTCGATGTCTGTCGAGTGCAGAGGTGTCGGCGACCAGATTGGACCCAACAAGCCTTGGCAACGGCAAGTCTCGAGTAAGATGTAGATCGTCGATGATGCAGACCAGCAAGGTCTGGGGAACTCACCCAGCGAGGGTAAGTGAGGGCAGGCCTGGAGCAACCAGACTGCCAAGTAAAGAAAAGATTGGCCTTCGTTAAGGGCTACTAGCCAACGGGCTAGCGACCGCGAAGGAGCCTCGTGACGCCGCACGTGGAGCTGGCTTACAGGACACTCGTGGAGTGGGGGCCAGTGATCTTCGGTGCAGGTGGTGCTGGAGGCTAGGGCTACTCGGAGCCCAAAGCACGACTTCTTGGGAGACCCAGAAGATGGTGCACTTGCAAATGTGCTCGGTGTCCAGGGGTCACGGTCTCAAGTCACCCACGATAGCCACGGGCCTCAGCTTTGCTGGGGACTCAGGGTAGCCTCGGGGAAGTCTGAGAATCCACCTCTGGTGATGCGATGACTTCGGCGTCCGACGGGAGCTTCAGTGATGCGAACCGGACAGATGCTTCTTTGGTGCCTGCCAAGCAGGGGAGTCACTCCTTGACCCCAAGGGAGATTCTTCAGTCCTCTAATCGTGAGTAGAGCGTCGAAGGTCCAGGATTCTGTTTCAGAGTTTCGTCCAGGTATAATCTAAAGTCCTAGGGACTGGGTTCCTACCTTTATTCTAAAAATAGGGGATGGACTACTCTGTGGCCCCACCTATGGGTGGGTCAGGGCAGAGGGGTGGCTACACCCCTTTCCCTTTGTCCAGTTCGCGCCAAAGCAGGGGCTGCAAGCCCCTGATCCGGTTTGAACTGGGGTATGCACAGGGACACCAAATGTGCCCCCAGTGCAGGACTTCAAAGCACCCGAAAGTGCTCCCGCCCAGCCCCAATACACATTGTCCTGTCTGGGGAGGTGGTCACACCTCCCTGGGACAGGAAACCTATTGTCCAGGCCTCCCCTGCCGGAGTTTCGTCCAGCAGCAGGAGGCCAGACTCGTGTCTGTGGCAGCAGCATCCATTCTGTGATGCCAGGGCTCTGGAAAGAAGTTACCGGACTCGTCAGAGTTAACATGCCTTTCCCTCTAGAAGGGTGGAATGCTACCCCCGCCGCCAGGATTGGCGGGGGGGTAGTATTCCAAGATGTTTGACACCAAACACGACATGTTTAGGTGCAGCCATTCCATAGTTAGCATTTTACCGCGAGGATATAATGCGTTTAAGAGTATATGGTCAGGCTGCACTACAAACAGCATCAGAGATGGTCTCCGAACGCTGCAGAGGGGCCCTGCTCATGCAGGGGCACCCTCTCACATAGGAACCATGCACTCTGCCTTTAGGATTGATAAGGCCTGCCTTAGGAGTGACTTATAGGTTTATATGTGTGTATGCATTTAGTGATATAGGTAACCTATACCACAGCAAGGGGTGCATGCACCACCTTACCCAGGCTGCAGTAGCAGACCTGTGGTGTCAGTTTGGATGGCCTACCAGGGGTGGCATAATACATGCTGCAGCCCCTGGCAGGCCTCTGAGGTACCTATGCCCTTGGTACATAGTATACCATATACTAGGGACTTACAAGGGCACTCCAGATCCCAATCAGTGATGTGCCTAAGGCACATGGAGACCCTTTTAAAGAGGAAACAGCTAGGCTGGGGTTCTGAATAGCAGGGCCCCAGCCAGACTAATGTCGAAAACCAGTGAAGCATCAGCAAAAAGTGGGGGTACCCATGTGAAGCAGATCCTACTCTCCTACACAACCCCCCCCAAACGTAGGGACATTAAACTAACCTTGCCCAGTTAAGTCTTCATGTTCTAAGTGGAAATACCTAGAGAGTCCATCTGCATTCGCATGGTTACTCCCAGGCCTATGTTCCACTGTAAAGTCCATCCCCTGTAGGGAAATGGACCACCTAAGCAGTTTGGGGTTTTCACCCTTCATTTGTTTTAGCCACAAGAGGGGCTTATGGTCTGTCTGAACCAGGAAGTGTGTACCAAACAAGTATGGCCTCAACTTCTTCAGAGCCCAGACCACAGCAAAGGCCTCCCTCTCTATGGCTGACCAACGTTTCTCTCTAGGGGTCAGCCTTCTGCTAATAAAAGCTACTGGCTGATCCTGACCTTCTTCATTCAATTGTGACAGTACAGCCCCTACCCCCAATTCAGATGCATCTGTTTGAACAATGAACTTCTTGGAGTAATCAGGACTCTGCAGAATTGGAGCAGTGCACATGGCCTGCTTGAGGTCATCAAATGCCTTTTGACAGCTAGCTGTCCACTGAACCTTTTTGGGCATTTTCTTAGAAGTTAAGTCATTCAAGGGTGTCACTATTGATCCATACCCCTTGACAAATCTCCTATAGTACCCAGTCAGGCCTAAGAAGGCTCTCACCTGAGTCTGGGTAGTGGGAGCAGTCCAGTCCATGATGGTCTGGATCTTGCTCTGCAAAGGTTGAACCTGGCCTCCACCCACAAGGTGGCCCAGGTACACAACCTGACTCTGCCCTATCTGGCACTTAGTGGCCTTGATAGTCAGGCCTGCCTTTTGCAGGGCCTGTAAAACATTCCTGAGGTGGACCAGGTGATCCTCCCAGGTGGAGCTAAAGACAGCAATATCATCTAGATAAGCTGCACTATAGGCCTCCAGTCCTGTGAGAACTGTGTTCACCAACCTCTGGAAAGTGGCAGGTGCATTTTTCAGACCAAAGGGCATTACCACAAATTGATAATGCCCACTAGGGGTTGAAAATGCTGTTTTGGGCTTTGCAGTATCATCTAGTCTGATCTGCCAGTAGCCAGCTGTTAGGTCAAATGTGCTGAGATACTTGGCAGAGGCCAAAGTATCTATGAGCTCATCTGCCCTGGGTATTGGATGGGCATCAGTCCTAGTGACTGCATTGAGGCCCCTGTAGTCTACACAAAACCTCATCTCTCTTTTCCCACCACTGGTGTGAGGTTTAGGTACTAGGACTACTGGACTAGCCCAAGGGCTATCTGAGGGCTCAATCACTCCCAATTCCAACATCTTCTGGACTTCAGTCCTGATACAGTCCCTGACATGGTCAGGTTGCCTATAAATCTTGTTTTTAATAGGCAGACTGTCCCCAGTGTCCACTTCATGAGTGCACCAGGTGGTCTGACTGGGTGTCAGTGAAAACATATGCCTAAACTGATTGAGGACTTGCCTGCAATCAGTTTGTTGCTGGGTAGTGAGGCTGCCTGCCAAGGCTACACCATCAACTGACCCATCGTCAGGGTTCTGTGAGAGCAGGTCAGGGAGTGGGTCACTCTCTTCCTCCTGCCCTTCATCAGTAGCCATGAGCAAGCCCATGTCTGCCCTGTCCACATATGGCTTAAGTCTGTTGACATGGAGAACCCTTTGGGGACTCCTGGGTGTTCCCAGGTCCACTAAGTAAGTGACCTCACCCTTCTGCTCAACAATAGTGTGGGGTCCACTCCATTTGTCTTGGAGAGCTGCTGGGGCCACTGGCTCCAACACCCACACCTTCTGTCCTGGCTGGTAAACAGTCAGAACAGCCTTTTGGTCATGCCAGGCCTTCTGAAGTTCCTGGCTAGCCTCAAGGTTTTTGGTTGCCTTTTTCATGTACTCAGCCATCCTGGAGCGGAGACCAAGTACATAGTCCACTATATCTTGCTTTGGGGGCTTGAGAGGTAACTCCCATCCTTCCTTCACCAAGCACAGTGGACCCCTCACAGGGTGGCCAAACAGAAGTTCAAAAGGGCTGTACCCAACCCCTTCTGAGGCACCTCCCTATATGCGAATAAAAGGCAGGGCAAGAGTATGTCCCATCTACGCCTAAGCTTTTCTGGGAGCCCTTTAATCATGCCCTTCAAGGTTTTGTTGAATCTCTCAACTAAACCATTGCATTGTGGGTGATAGGGTGTGGTGAACTTATAAGTAACTCCACACTCCTTCCACATTGCCTTTAAGTACCCAGACATGAAGTTTGCACCCCTGTCTGATACCACCTCCTTAGGAAAGCCCACTCTTGAGAAAATTCCCAGGAGGGCCCTTGCCACCACAGGTGCTGTAGTGGTCCTAAGGGGTATAGCCTCTGGGTACCTGGTGGCATGATCCACTACCACCAGTATAAATCTGTGCCCAGATGCTGTTTGGGGATCCATGGGACCAACAATGTCAATCCCTACCCTCTCAAAGGGCACCCCCACCACAGGTAGTGGTATCAGGGGGCCTTTGTAGTGCCACCTGCTTTGCCACTGGCTTGGCAGGTTACACAGGAGCGACAAAACTCCTTACTGTCTTCAGACATGTGGGGCCAGTGAAAGTGAGGGACAATTCTGTCCCAAGTCTTGTTCTGGCCCAGGTGTCCTGCTAAGGGAATATCATGGGCTAGGGTCAATAGGAAGCCCCTGAACTTCAAAGGTATTACCAACCTCCTGGTAGCACCAGGCTTGGGGTCTCTACTCTCTGAGTACAGGAGTCCATCATCCCAATACACTGTATGGGGACCACTAGCTTTCCCAGCAGCCTCAGCAGCAGCTTGCTGTCTGAGGGGTTCAAGGGAGGGGCAGCTCTGCTGCTCCTGGCTCAGATCTGCCCTAGAAGGTCCCCCTGTCCCCAAGAACTCAACCTGGTCAGGTTCAAGTTCCTCTGGGACAGTTCCTTCTTCAGGGCTGAGATCATCCCCCTCAAGGGACTGATCTTCCTCCTGAGCCAAGGGGGAAGGCACTGCCTTAACCCTACTACTCCTCCTCTTGGAAGGCACTTGGTCCATTCTTCCAGAATCCAAGGCCTGTTCAGTTTTAGACAGTTTAGCTTGTGACCTGGTCACAGCAAACACATCTGCAGGGATCCCCAGCATTTCTGCATGGGTCCTGAGCTCCACTTCTGCCCAAGCAGAAGTCTCTAAGTCATTGCCAAGCAAGCATTCGACTGGTAGGTTTGCACTTACCACAACCTTCTTAAGGCCAGTTACCCCTCCCCAGGAGAAGTTAACAACTGCCAGAGTATGGTCTGTTCTGACATTGCTAGCATTGGTCACTTGGTACATCTCACCAAGCATAACTTGCCCAGGTAGCACAAGGTCTTGTGTCACCATTGTGACACTTGCCCCTGTGTCCCTAAATGCCAAAGCCTCTCGTCCATTGATTAAAGGCTGTTGTCTGTACTTGCCCAGATTACTGGGACTCATAGAGGAGGGCACATCCATGCCTCCATCACAGACTAACACAGCCTGAGTCAGTTCTCTAACTAGGTCAGAGCCCAACTCAGTTCCCAGGGTGAACCCTACTAAACCCTTTGCTGGAGCACTTCCACCAACTGTACTAGGGGGAACAGGTGCCTTAGGGGCATTGGTGGGTGCTGGACTGGAGTCTTTGGACTTGGTGCAATCACTGGTCCAGTGGGTCTTTTGCTTACAGACCTTGCACCATGGTTTTCTTTGGCCTTTACCCTTGGTAGACTGGGAATCCCCACCAGAAGAAGATTTTTGGGGGCCTGATGAAGACTTTTGATCTTTACCCTTCTCCCCACCCTTGTCAGAGTTCTTAGCATCTTGCTTCTTGGTTTCCCCACCTTGGTTCTGTACCTTCTGCTTCACCCTGGTTCTGACCCATTTGTCTGCCTTCTTTCCCAATTCTTGGGGAGAGGTCAGATCAGAGTCAACCAGGTACTGATGCAACAGCTGGTTTTGACAGTTATTAAGAATCTGCTCCCTCATTATCAGATTATACAATCCTGAGAAGTCACACACCTTACTGCCCATCAACCAGCCTTCCAGAGCCTTGGCAGAACAATCCACATAGTCTACCCAGTCTTGAGTCTGTGCTTTTTGGGTGTCTCTGAACTTCAACCTGTACTGTTCAGTGGTTAGGCCAAACCCATCAATAAGAGCACTCTTCAAGACCTTGTAATTGTCAGCATCCTCCTCTCTAACAGTGAGGAGCTTGTCTCTACCTTTGTCAGCAAAGGAGAGCCACAAGATTGCTGCCCACTGCTCCTGAGGGACCTTCTGTACTTTACAGGCCCTCTCTAAAGCAGTTATCCATTTGTGGATATCATCCCCACTCTGGTAGGGAGGGACAATCTTGCTCAGGTTCCTATGGTCATAGGACCTTTCCCTATCTCTAGGGACATGGCTGCCACCATGGGACTCTAGTCCCAACTTTCTTCTCTCTTTAAGGAGATCTAGGGATTCTCTATCTAAAGCCAATTGCTTCTTCCTGATCTCCAGTTGAGTTTCCTCATACTGGATGTAGGAAGGTGGAATCTGACTATATGGTTGCCCCCACTTTTTTCCTGGTGTTTTGCTGGTTTATGACTTAGTTGGACTGGGACCCTGCTATTCAGGGCCCCAGTCTATCTGCTCTCTCTAAACGACATGGAGTGCACTCTAGGTGCACTAGTGATTGGATACTGTGGTGCCTTATGAGTCCCTAGTATATGGTACCTTAGGTGCCAAGGGCATAGGTACTTCACAGGCCTACCAGGGGCTGCAGCATGTGTTATGCCACCCCTGGGAAGCAGTCTAAATCTGACACCACAGGCCTGCTACTGCAGCCTGGGTGAGGTGGTGCTAGCACCCCTCACTGAGATATAGGTTTCCTATATCTCTCCTGCACACACATATAAACCTATCAGTCACCCCTAAGGCAGGCCCTATCAATCCTGAGGGCAGGGTGCTTGGCTTCTATGTGAGGGGGTGCCTCTGCATGAGCAGGGCCCCTCTGCAGTTCTCAGAGTCCATTCTCTGGTGCTGTTTGTGGATGCGGTTAAACCATATACTCTTAAGTGCATTATATCCTCGCGGTAAATGCTAACTTTGGAATGGCTGCATCAAAACATGTCGTGTTTGGTGTCAAACATCTTGGAATACTACCCCCCGCCAATCTTGGCGGCGGGGGTAGCATTCCACCCTTCTAGAGGGATAAGACATGTACCTGCTGTGGACAACGCGGTAGAATCCTAAAGAGCCCTGGCATCACAAAATGGATGCCACCAGTCACAGACACTGGGCTGCCCTCCTGCTGATGACCGAAACTCACAGTGGAGGAAGCCCAACAATAGGCATCCTGTCACAGGGAGGTGTAACCACCTTCCAGACAGGGTTTAGTGTATTGGGGCTGGGTGGGTGCACTCTTAGAGTGCTTTGAAGTCCTGCACTGGGGGAGCAGAAGGCTCCTCTGTGCATATGCCAGTTCAAACCAGCTCAGGGGCTACCTGCCCCTGCTCTGGCGCGAAACTGGACAAAGGGAAGTGGGTGTAGCCACCCCTCCCTTGACCCTCCCATAGGTGGGGTCATAGAGCTAGTCCATCCCCTCTTTTTAGTATAAGAGGGGGAACCTTGCCATTGCAAAGCAGATAACCCCTGGACGACGCTCTACAGAAGAATCCTGGCCCTTCGACGTTCCACTACCTTTGGAAGACAGAAGAATCTCCCTTGGAGTCAAGGAGTGACTCCCCTGCTTGGCAGGCACCAAAAACGACAACGACGGTCGCAAACTACGCCGCTCCCGCCGGAGTCCGAAGTCCCTGCAGCCCAAGAAGTGGATTTCCTGACCTCTCCCAGGCCATCGTGAGTCCCCAGCGAAGCTGAGGCAAGTGGACCCCACGAGTAACGAGGAACCGCGACCCCTGGGTACCGTGCACTATTGTCGAGTGCAACCCCTTCACAACGTTCTACGAACTTGTGCTTTGGACCACGTGTGGTCCCGACCTCCAGCAGGAATCCCTCCGAAGATCAGAGGCCTACACCGTCCCGAGTGACCGTGGGCCCCTGTTGAGTGATTCCGCCCGAGGTGTCTTCGCGATCCCTTGCCCGCTGGCTTGTGGGTCCCCAGAAGACTTCCTAAAGAAACCAAAGGGCTCCCCTGGTTGCTCCAGGCCTGCCCTGACTTACCCTCGCTGGGTGAGTCCCTCAGACCTTGCTGGTCTGCGCCATCGACTTTTCTTCATCTCCCCGAGACTTGCGGCTGCCAAGGCTTGTTGGCTCCGATCGAGTTGCCGACACCGCAGTCAGCTGCAGACGTCGAGGGACACACCGAATCCAGCTCCTGGTCGTCGTCGACGCCTCCTGGACCACGTGGCTGAAGAGTCAAGGCACCTGCAACCGACCTGAAGCGACCGACGACGGTGGGCATCCATCTTCCTTGCCCCGGGTCACTGCCAAGTGACTTTGAACACTGTCCCCTCTGCTTTCAGGTCATCCTTCTTCAGAATCCAGGCTTGGATTCCACCGGACACTTCTTCAGCTCCCGCAAGCAGCAAGTCTTCTTTGTTCGCCATTGAAAACGACGCCGCGACCCGACACCAAAGGACACCTGTGCACCCGGCTTCCCTGGGTGAGGTAACTCCAGCACTACGGTGCTCCTGTGGGTGTGGGCCCTAGAACTACTTACCCTGTAAGTGACTTGCTTGTAGGTTCTCCCGAAGTATCCTAAAACTCTTTATTTCCAACCGCGACTTGCCCCATTGAAGTTAACGGCGATTCGCGCCTGTGTATCCACACTGCACGCGTCCCCCGTGGGTCCTTTACTTACCTGCCTTGGGTGGTTTCGTGAGGCCCCAGCACTTCTGAAGGCCTTAGGCCTTGTCTCCTTGCAAGTCGTTGTTTCTAAGTCTCTTACTTAGTATATGGTCTGGTACGCCCCTAGGGCCCCAGCCATATTTTGTGCTTAACTTATTGTGAAACGTTGATTTGTGCATATGTTTGTCTTCTAATCTCATAAAGAGATTAGTAGAGAGTTATTTAGAAATAAATACATATATATTTGATATATATACCTGTGTGGTGTCTTTTCATTTGGTGATTCAAGAGATTATATGGTAAAACAAGCTGCTTTACATTCCTCCGAGACTTAGCCTGAAGGCTGCTCTCCACAGCTACCACTAGGATAGCTTTCTTTAAAAGGTTGTCTTAAACCTATCTACCATAAGAGTCGATTTGCCCTGGTGCAAGGTGTCCACTTTAATTAGTGAACAGCATATACCAGGCCAACTTCTCACATTGGTGGGCAGCGTGTGGGATTCCAGCTTGCCATTGTTTTACCAGAAAATCTCTATTTGAATTACTAACTGAAAACCATTATAGGTACTCAAGGTACATATAAAGTCAAGCTTAGTATCAATAAGTTCTACTGAACTTAGAGCTGTGTTCAAAGGGATAGCACACCCTTTCCACAGCTCAAGCTAGGATCAGTAGGCCACAAACTAGTGTAGGTAGTACAACACTGCACAACACTAGAATGTCCTTGAAGGGTGGACCCAGTGGATCCACTCAGCCTCAGTATAAGGACATGGCTTTCTCTGACTTGAGAGCCATGTGTGTTGACAGACACCTGAGACTAGGACAGAGTCCCTCAACCCTGCACCTGATAGATCTGCTAACAGCAGATGACCTTAGATTGGCTCTAGGAGCTAAAGGGTTTGAATCAGTGGGTGGGTCAGTCATAGTATCTGGGTCAGATGATGAAAATCAGAATGACCAAGACTCTGTGGTTGAAGGGCCAGGCTTCAAGGAGCCTGAACAGGACAGAGGAATTCTCCCTAAGAGAACTGGCAGAGTGGATGAGAGGCACAGATCCCCTTCCAGGGAATCTGAGCACTCTTATCACTCTGGCAGAGAATTTGTCCAAGAGAGGAGCTCATACTTTAACTTAAGAGAGACCTCCTCTGAGAGAAGGTGCAAACTGCTCCAGTATGAGGAAGCCAAAGTGGCCCTCAGAACCAAGCAGTTGGCACTGGATAGAGAAGCCCTGGAGATCCAGAGAGCTTCCAGAAGGGAGGGTTTAGAACCCCCTGGTGGCAGCAACAGTGTCCCTAGAAGCAGAGAATATGTCCCTGACCATAGGAACCTGAGCAAGGTTGTTCCTCCCTACCAGAGTGGGGATGATATCCACAAGTGGATAACTGCTATGGAGAGGGCCTGTAGAGTACAGCAGGTCCCCCAAAAGCAGTGGGCAGCAATCTTGTGGCTCTCCTTTTCAGATAAAGGTAGAGACAAGCTCCTCACTGTTAGAGAAGAGGATGCTGATAATTATGAGGTCCTGAAGAGTGCACTGATAGATGGGTTTGGCTTAACCACTGAAGAGTACAGGTTGAAGTTCAGAGATACCCAGAAGGCACAGACTCAGGACTGGACAGACTTTGTAGATTGTGCATCCAAGGCTCTGGAGGGTTGGCTGGTTGGCAGTAGGGTTACTGATTTCAAAGGATTTTATAATCTAATGATGAGAGAACAGATCCTTAATAATTGTCAAAACCAGCTTTTACACCAGTACCTGGTGGACTCTGATCTGACCTCTCCCCAAGAATTGGGAAAGAAGGCAGACAAATGGGTCAGAACCAGAGTAAGGCCTAAGAATCAGGGTGGTGACCACAAGAAAGATTCTACCAAGTCCCAAGAGAAAGGTGGGGATAAATCCAAGGATAAGTCCACTACAGGGCCCCAAAATTCCTCTTCTGGGGGTGGGTCCCAAACTCCTTCCTCTCCTGAAAAGAAACCCTATTGCCATGTCTGTAAAAAGCCTGGGCACTGGAAATCTGATCCCAGTTGTCCCAGGAATGGCAATAAAGAAAATGTTCCTCCAACAACTACTACCACCCCTCCTGGTACTACCAGTAGTAATCCTCCAGTTGGGAGTAGTGCACCCAAAAAGTTAGGTGCTTTTGCAAGAGGAACAGAGGTGGGCCCTAGTTTAGACAGGACCCCCTCAACAGACTCCTCAGATTCTGATGGTGGTGTAGGATATGCCACCTTTACCATGGGTCCCATAGCATTGGGCAGGTACAGACTGGAGCCAATGATTAATGGTCAGAAAGCTGTGGCATTTAGGGACACAGGGGCTAGTGTCACCATGGTGGCAGGGAAACTAGTCCCCCCTCACCAGCTTTTACCTGAGTTTAAATACCAGGTGACCAACATTGATGGTGTCAGAACAGATCACCCCATGGCCATAGTCAATCTCAGCTGGGAGGGGGTCACAGGCCCAAAAAGAGTGGCAGTGTCCCCAACCCTACCTGTAGATTGCCTGATGGGCAATGATTTGGAAATTTCAGCCTGGGCTGAAGTTGAACACCAAACCCATCTTAGGATGTTGGGTGTCCCTGTAAAGGTTAGTGGGGCTGTGATGGCCACAGCCCCAGCCCAAGATTTTGGAGAGATGGAGCCTGGAAGAATGGCCCACTCTCCCCCAGAAGAGAGCACAAGGGTTGAAGAAAAGTCTTCTTCCCTCCAGACAGTAGGTAAGGGTCAGCCTCCTCAGGGAACTGACCCTACCCCTAGTGAAGGAACTGCCACAGAGGTAGTCAGGCCTGGCCTGGCCACCCCCTGATGGCAGAGGACCCTTACAAGGTGGTACCCAGTCTGGAGCAGGTAACCTGCCCCTCTCTACCCTGCCTCAGTGAGCCCAGGGCTGCAGAGGTCAGGGAGGTCAGTGGACCCCCCAGGGCCCCCTGTCCAGAGGAACCCCCCATCAGCAGATTAGGGGCACCCAGGCTAGTAGCCCTAGCCAGGTAGAAATTCCTCAACCCACTGAGGGATCCCCCATACCTTTATGTAGGGACCTCCCCCAGAAGGACTCTGTTAGGCAAGGGCAAACCTGGGACCAAAAGGTTCCAAACATGCCATGTCCCTCCAGTGTTCCACCCAAAGGGACCCAACCCCCGGCTGTAGGCAGTCAAAGGTTGACCCTTAGAGCAGAGTACCACTCAGTCATGGAAAGACAGGCATACATGGTGACCAGTGAGCTGAGAAAGCTGAGGCCAACATTCCTAGGGCCACACTTCCCTACTCAGACACCTCACCAGCCTGGTACTTTACCAAAGCACACCACAGGTAGTGATTCCCCATGGTGGAGACCCTCTCATACCCTTAGGGTGAGGGATTGCTTAGTGGACCATAAGACAGGGGGCAACCATGCTAGTGCAGGTGCTTCCTTATATGGCCACTTAGTCAATAAAGGCTCAACTGGCCAAGGTTAGCCTTATCTCCTTTCGTTTGGGGGGGTTATGTAGGAAGGTGGAATCTGACTATATGGTTGCCCCCACTTTTTTCCTGGTGTTTTGCTGGTTTATGACTTAGTTGGACTGGGACCCTGCTATTCAGGGCCCCAGTCTATCTGCTCTCTCTAAACGACATGGAGTGCACTCTAGGTGCACTAGTGATTGGATACTGTGGTGCCTTATGAGTCCCTAGTATATGGTACCTTAGGTGCCAAGGGCATAGGTACTTCACAGGCCTACCAGGGGCTGCAGCATGTGTTATGCCACCCCTGGGAAGCAGTCTAAATCTGACACCACAGGCCTGCTACTGCAGCCTGGGTGAGGTGGTGCTAGCACCCCTCACTGAGATATAGGTTTCCTATATCTCTCCTGCACACACATATAAACCTATCAGTCACCCCTAAGGCAGGCCCTATCAATCCTGAGGGCAGGGTGCTTGGCTTCTATGTGAGGGGGTGCCTCTGCATGAGCAGGGCCCCTCTGCAGTTCTCAGAGTCCATTCTCTGGTGCTGTTTGTGGATGCGGTTAAACCATATACTCTTAAGTGCATTATATCCTCGCGGTAAATGCTAACTTTGGAATGGCTGCATCAAAACATGTCGTGTTTGGTGTCAAACATCTTGGAATACTACCCCCCGCCAATCTTGGCGGCGGGGGTAGCATTCCACCCTTCTAGAGGGATAAGACATGTACCTGCTGTGGACAAACGCGGTAGAATCCTAAAGAGCCCTGGCATCACAAAATGGATGCCACCAGTCACAGACACTGGGCTGCCCTCCTGCTGATGACCGAAACTCACAGTGGAGGAAGCCCAACAATAGGCATCCTGTCACAGGGAGGTGTAACCACCTTCCAGACAGGGTTTAGTGTATTGGGGCTGGGTGGGTGCACTCTTAGAGTGCTTTGAAGTCCTGCACTGGGGGAGCAGAAGGCTCCTCTGTGCATATGCCAGTTCAAACCAGCTCAGGGGCTACCTGCCCCTGCTCTGGCGCGAAACTGGACAAAGGGAAGTGGGTGTAGCCACCCCCTCCCTTGACCCTCCCATAGGTGGGGTCATAGAGCTAGTCCATCCCCTCTTTTTAGTATAAGAGGGGGAACCTTGCCATTGCAAAGCAGATAACCCCTGGACGACGCTCTACAGAAGAATCCTGGCCCTTCGACGTTCCACTACCTTTGGAAGACAGAAGAATCTCCCTTGGAGTCAAGGAGTGACTCCCCTGCTTGGCAGGCACCAAAAACGACAACGACGGTCGCAAACTACGCCGCTCCCGCCGGAGTCCGAAGTCCCTGCAGCCCAAGAAGTGGATTTCCTGACCTCTCCCAGGCCATCGTGAGTCCCCAGCGAAGCTGAGGCAAGTGGACCCCCCGAGTAACGAGGAACCGCGACCCCTGGGTACCGTGCACTATTGTCGAGTGCAACCCCTTCACAACGTTCTACGAACTTGTGCTTTGGACCACGTGTGGTCCCGACCTCCAGCAGGAATCCCTCCGAAGATCAGAGGCCTACACCGTCCCGAGTGACCGTGGGCCCCTGTTGAGTGATTCCGCCCGAGGTGTCTTCGCGATCCCTTGCCCGCTGGCTTGTGGGTCCCCAGAAGACTTCCTAAAGAAACCAAAGGGCTCCCCTGGTTGCTCCAGGCCTGCCCTGACTTACCCTCGCTGGGTGAGTCCCTCAGACCTTGCTGGTCTGCGCCATCGACTTTTCTTCATCTCCCCGAGACTTGCGGCTGCCAAGGCTTGTTGGCTCCGATCGAGTTGCCGACACCGCAGTCAGCTGCAGACGTCGAGGGACACACCGAATCCAGCTCCTGGTCATCGTCGACGCCTCCTGGACCACGTGGCTGAAGAGTCAAGGCACCTGCAACCGACCTGAAGCGACCGACGACGGTGGGCATCCATCTTCCTTGCCCCGGGTCACTGCCAAGTGACTTTGAACACTGTCCCCTCTGCTTTCAGGTCATCCTTCTTCAGAATCCAGGCTTGGATTCCACCGGACACTTCTTCAGCTCCCGCAAGCAGCAAGTCTTCTTTGTTCGCCATTGAAAACGACGCCGCGACCCGACACCAAAGGACACCTGTGCACCCGGCTTCCCTGGGTGAGGTAACTCCAGCACTACGGTGCTCCTGTGGGTGTGGGCCCTAGAACTACTTACCCTGTAAGTGACTTGCTTGTAGGTTCTCCCGAAGTATCCTAAAACTCTTTATTTCCAACCGCGACTTGCCCCATTGAAGTTAACGGCGATTCGCGCCTGTGTATCCACACTGCACGCGTCCCCCGTGGGTCCTTTACTTACCTGCCTTGGGTGGTTTCGTGAGGCCCCAGCACTTCTGAAGGCCTTAGGCCTTGTCTCCTTGCAAGTCGTTGTTTCTAAGTCTCTTACTTAGTATATGGTCTGGTACGCCCCTAGGGCCCCAGCCATATTTTGTGCTTAACTTATTGTGAAACGTTGATTTGTGCATATGTTTGTCTTCTAATCTCATAAAGAGATTAGTAGAGAGTTATTTAGAAATAAATACATATATATTTGATATATATACCTGTGTGGTGTCTTTTCATTTGGTGATTCAAGAGATTATATGGTAAAACAAGCTGCTTTACATTCCTCCGAGACTTAGCCTGAAGGCTGCTCTCCACAGCTACCACTAGGATAGCTTTCTTTAAAAGGTTGTCTTAAACCTATCTACCATAAGAGTCGATTTGCCCTGGTGCAAGGTGTCCACTTTAATTAGTGAACAGCATATACCAGGCCAACTTCTCACACTGGACCAGTCTCTTTCTTCTCTCATGAGAGGATTCCCTCCTGTGAGAAGAAACAGAGCTCCCTATGGAGGTGCCAGAGTGGTTAGACTCCTGAGAAGGAGACCTAGACTTTCTGAGCACACTCATAATCCTTCCTGGGGGGACAAAGGTGTGGTTCTCCAGATCCTCATCTTCATCTTCCCCAGAAGGGATTGGGTTTTCCAGGTCAGGGTCATTGTCACCCTCCTGGTCAGTTTCAGAGGGGGGCTGGGGGTAGTAGTACCCCTGGCCCCTTCCTCATCTGCTAGCCCACCCTCTGCTCCTACCCCTTCAGTCTCTGAAGACTTACTAAGATCATAAGCCACCAACAACTCCTGGAGGTGTTGGGTGGTGGGACTTTGGCCTGTCCTTAATTTCCTCACGTTACACAAAGCTCTCAGTTCCAAGAATGGGAGTGTGTCATACTTGGAGGGGGAAGCTCCATGGCTTCCTGCAGGGCATCTTTGGATCCTGCTTTTAAAGACATTACTAGTGTGGTGTGGTGTATGCACTACCTACTCTAGTGTGGCCTACTAAACTCTCTTGAGTTGTAGAAAGGGTTGTGCTATCCCTTAACACACAACTCTAAGTTCAGTAGAACTTACTGATATTCTAAGCTTAAATTATATGTACCTTAGGTACCTTTAGTGGTTTTCAGTTGATCAATTCAATTGAGATTATCTGGTAAAACAATAGCAAGCTGGAATCCCACACGCTGCACACCAAAGTGAGAAGTTGGCCTGGCATATGCTGTCCACTAATTATAGTGGGCACCGTGCACCAGTCCAAATCGACTCTTATGGTAGGTAGGTTAAAGACAACCTTATTGAAAGCTATCCTAGTGGTAGCTGTGGAGAGCAGCCTTCAGGCTAAGTCTTGAAGGAATGTAAAGCAGCTTGTTTTACCAGTCTATAATCTCTTGAGTGACCAAATGAAAGAGCACCACACCTAGGTATATATTCAAAATATATGTATTTATTACTAAACACACCCCTCTAGTCTCTTTATGAGGCTAGAGTTCAAGTACATAGGTTATAAGATCTTAAATCACAGTAATAGCACAAATACACGTTTGGGCCCTAGGGCGTACCAAACCATATACCAATAAAGTGGTATAAGAACCACGACTGAACTAGACACTAGGCCTAGAGCCTCTAGAAGTGCTTGGACCACAAGGAACCACCCAAGGTAGTGACACAGGGGACCCACGGGAGACGCGTGCAGTGTAAATATACAACCGCGATACGCCGTTAACTTCTATGGAGAAAGTCGGGATCGGGAAAATAGAGGAAAGGGACACTTAAAAGAGGACTAGGACAAAACCCTTTGAGATCTAGGACTTTGAAGAGTCTCTACCCACGGGAGCACCGGAGTACTCGTGTTACCTCACCCAGGAAGCCGGGTGCATAGGTGCCTTTCGGGGTCGGGGTTTCGTCGTCGGTTCTTATAGCGATCTGCTGCAAAGTGCTGCTGGCGACCAGGAGAAAAGTGTCCGGGTGGATCCAAGAGTGGATCGGAGTTCTGAAGAACCTGAAAGCAGAGGGGACAGAGTCTGGGTCACTAGCCAGTGACCGGGCGGTGATGGACAGATGCCCACCGATGTCGAGTGCTTCAGGTTCGATGACGGTCGTCTTGACTCTTCAGCCACGGGGTCCGGGAGGCGTTGTCGGCGACCAGGAGCAGGATTCGGGCTGTTGCTCGATGTCTGTCGAGTGCAGAGGTGTCGGCGACCAGATTGGACCCAACAAGCCTTGGCAACGGCAAGTCTCGAGTAAGATGTAGATCGTCGATGATGCAGACCAGCAAGGTCTGGGGAACTCACCCAGCGAGGGTAAGTGAGGGCAGGCCTGGAGCAACCAGACTGCCAAGTAAAGAAAAGATTGGCCTTCGTTAAGGGCTACTAGCCAACGGGCTAGCGACCGCGAAGGAGCCTCGTGACGCCGCACGTGGAGCTGGCTTACAGGACACTCGTGGAGTGGGGGCCAGTGATCTTCGGTGCAGGTGGTGCTGGAGGCTAGGGCTACTCGGAGCCCAAAGCACCGACTTCTTGGGAGACCCAGAAGATGGTGCACTTGCAAATGTGCTCGGTGTCCAGGGTCACGGTCTCAAGTCACCCACGATAGCCACGGGCCTCAGCTTTGCTGGGGACTCAGGGTAGCCTCGGGAAGTCTGAGAATCCACCTCTGGTGATGCGATGACTTCGGCGTCCGACGGGAGCTTCAGTGATGCGAACCGGACAGATGCTTCTTTGGTGCCTGCCAAGCAGGGGAGTCACTCCTTGACCCCAAGGGAGATTCTTCAGTCCTCTAATCGTGAGTAGAGCGTCGAAGGTCCAGGATTCTGTTTCAGAGTTTCGTCCAGGTATAATCTAAAGTCCTAGGGACTGGGTTCCTACCTTTATTCTAAAAATAGGGATGGACTACTCTGTGGCCCCACCTATGGGTGGGTCAGGGCAGAGGGTGGCTACACCCCTTTCCCTTTGTCCAGTTTGCGCCAAAGCAGGGGCTGCAAGCTCTGATCCGGTTTGAACTGGGGTATGCACAGGGACACCAAATGTGCCCCCAGTGCAGGACTTCAAAGCACCCGAAAGTGCTCCCGCCCAGCCCCAATACACATTGTCCTGTCTGGGGAGGTGGTCACACCTCCCTGGGACAGGAAACCTATTGTCCAGGCCTCCCCTGCCGGAGTTTCGTCCAGCAGCAGGAGGCCAGACTCGTGTCTGTGGCAGCAGCATCCAGGCTCTGGAAAGAAGTTACCGGACTCGTCAGAGTTAACATGCCTTTCCCTCTAGAAGGGTGGAATGCTACCCCCGCCGCCAGGATTGGCGGGGGGGTAGTATTCCAAGATGTTTGACACCAAACACGACATGTTTAGGTGCAGCCATTCCATAGTTAGCATTTTACCGCGAGGATATAATGCGTTTAAGAGTATATGGTCAGGCTGCACTACAAACAGCATCAGAGATGGTCTCCGAACGCTGCAGAGGGGCCCTGCTCATGCAGGGGCACCCTCTCACATAGGAACCATGCACTCTGCCTTTAGGATTGATAAGGCCTGCCTTAGGAGTGACTTATAGGTTTATATGTGTGTATGCATTTAGTGATATAGGTAACCTATACCACAGCAAGGGTGCATGCACCACCTTACCCAGGCTGCAGTAGCAGACCTGTGGTGTCAGTTTGGATGGCCTACCAGGGGTGGCATAATACATGCTGCAGCCCCTGGCAGGTCCTCTGAGGTACCTATGCCCTTGGTACATAGTATACCATATACTAGGGACTTACAAGGGCACTCCAGATCCCAATCAGTGATGTGCCTAAGGCACATGGAGACCCTTTAAAGAGGAAACAGCTAGGCTGGGGTTCTGAATAGCAGGGCCCCAGCCAGGACTAATGTCGAAAACCAGTGAAGCATCAGCAAAAGTGGGGGTACCCATGTGAAGCAGATCCTACTCTCCTACACAACAGAGATCAACAGAGACCGATAGAGACCGACAGAGAGATCAACAGAGGAACGACATACACCGACAGAGACCAACAGAGAGACTGAAAGAGAAACTGACAGAGACTGACAGAGACCAGCAGAGAGACCAACAGATTGACAGAGAGAACAACAGAGACCAGCAGAGAGACCGACAGAGTGATCAACAGAGACTGACAGAGACACCGACATAGAACCACAGAGAGACCAGCAGAGATTGATAGAAAGACCGACAGAGATTGACAGAAAGACCGACAGAGACCGTCAGAGACAGACAGAGAGACAAACAAAGATCGACAGAGAGACCAACATAGACCGACAGAGAGTCTGACAGAGACCGACAGAGAGAACGACAAAGATCGACAGAGAGACCAACATAGACCGACAGAGAGACCGACAAAGATACTGACAGAGACCGACTGAGAGAGACCGACAAAGACCGACAGAGAGACCCACATAGACCAACAGAGAGACTGACAGAGACCGACAGATACCGACAAAGAGACCGACAGAGACCAACAGAGATCAACAGAGACCGATAGAGACCGACAGAGAGATCAACAGAGAACGACATACACCGACAGAGACCAACAGAGAGACTGAAAGAGAAACTGACAGAGACTGACAGAGACCAGCAGAGAGACCAACAGATTGACAGAGAGAACAACAGAGACCAGCAGAGAGACCGACAGAGTGATCAACAGAGACTGACAGAGACACCGACATAGAACCACAGAGAGACCAGCAGAGATTGATAGAAAGACCGACAGAGATTGACAGAAAGACCGACAGAGACCGTCAGAGACAGACAGAGAGACAAACAAAGATCGACAGAGAGACCAACATAGACTGACAGAGAGTCTGACAGAGACCGACAGAGAGAACGACAAAGATCGACAGAGAGACCAACATAGACCGACAGAGAGACCGACAAAGATACTGACAGAGACCGACTGAGAGAGACCGACAAAGACCGACAGAGAGACCCACATAGACCAACAGAGAGACTGACAGAGACCGACAGAGACCGACAGAGACCGAAAGAGAGACCGACAGAGACTGACAGAGAGATCGACAGAGATCGACAAAGAGATCGATAAAGACCGAAAGAGAGTCAGAGACCGAAAGAGAGACTGACAGAGAGACCAACAGAGACAGATAGAGAGAATGACAAAGACCAACAGAGAGGCCGACAGAGGCCTAAAGAGAGACAGACAGAGAGATAGACAGAGAGACTGACAGAGACCGACAGAGAGAGTGTTTGTGCAGTGCGGTGAGACCTTTTGGGCATGTTTCTCTTGGTAAGAATCTACTTCTGTTGGGTCTTCCCAGCTTTACAAGGAGATACCCCAGAAAGTCTATGGGGGCAACCCAGAAATGGAGAAAAGCGCCCCAGAAAAAATTAGACACTACAGTAGACAATCTATAGAATTCACCCGGAAATAGACGCCACAGCAGAGGGTCTATAGGGTCAACCCAGGAATAATTAGACACACAATAGACAGTCTACAGGGCCAATGAGGAAATAATTGAATAGACACCTCAGTGGAAAGTCTATAGGGTCAACACAGAAATAAGCAGACTGCACAATTAAGGATGTTTGGGGTCAACTCCTCTATTCAAACACTGACTCCTGATACCATGCGTGACTAAAAGACTGTACAGCACTCAGGATCTGTACTGCATGCGTGCATGAGGTGCTCCACGTGTGCTTGGAGGAGGAGCCGCCCCTCACTTGTATTCTATCCCACTAGACTGAGGGCATTCCACCCAATACTCATTGCCTTCTGAGATCATGCTTCTTACCACTTTCTGAGTCGCCACAGCTCCGCCCTCTTCTCACTGCGTTGAAAGACTCCACCCCACTTCCACTTCTTTTCACCTAGTGAGACTCTACCCCATTTTACTGCCTTGTGAGTCTCCACCACTTGTTACTGCCTTGCGAGATTCAACCACTTCTTACCAACTTGCGAGACTCCACCACTTACCTCCTTGCAAGACTCAACCCCCTTATTACTTCCTTATGAGACTCAACCCCCTTCTTACCACCTTGCGAGACTCCAACCCTTCTTGCCACTTTGCGAGACTCACCTACCTCCTTACCTCCTTGAGAGTCTCCACCCCTTCTTACCACCTTGTGAGACTCCATCCCACACCCACTTCTTTTCACCAAGTGAGACTCCACCCCTTTTTACTGCCTTGTGACAATCCAACCACTTGTTACTGCCTTGTGAGACTCCAAGCCTTCTTGCCACCTTGCAAGACTCAACCCCTTTCTTACCAAGTTGAGAGACTCAACCCCCTTCTTACCTCCTTGTGAGACTCAACCCCTTCTTACTACCTTGTGAGACTCCTTCCCTTCTTACCACCTTATGAGACCCAACCCTCTTCTTGCCACTTTGAGAGACTCACACAACCCTTTACCTCCTTGCGAGACTCCACCCCTTCTTACCACCTTGTGACACTCCATCCCACACCCACTTCTTTTCACCTACTGAGACTCTACCCCTTTTCACTTCCGTGTGACACTCCACCCCCTTTTTACTGTCCTGTGAGACTCCACCACTTGTTACTGCCTTGTGAGACTCCATGCCTTTTTACCACCTTGCGAGACTCACCCCCTTTCTTACCACTTTGCAAGACTCCACCCCTTCTCGCCACCTTGCGAGACTCAATCCCCTTCTTACCTCCTTGTGAGACTCCACCTCCTTCTTATCACCTTGTGAGACTCCACCCCTCCTTACCACCTTGTGAGACTCAACCCATTTATTACCACCTTGTGAAACTCCACACCCTTTTTGCCAACTTGTGAGACTCAATCTCCTTCTTACCTCCTTGCAAGACTTCACCCCTTCTTAGATCTTGTGAGACTCAACCCCTTCTTACCTCCTTGTGAGATCCACCCCATTCTTACCACCTTGTGAGACCCCACCCCTTCTGATCACCTTGTGAGACTCTATCTCCTTATTACCACCTTGTGAAACTCCACCTCTTCTGACCACATTGCAAGACTCCACCCGCTTCTTACCACCTTGCAAAACTCAATCCCCTTCTTACCACCTTGCGAGACTCTACCTCTTCTTACCACTTGGCGAGACTTCACCCACTTCTTACCAACTTGCGAGACTCCCCCTTCTGACCACTTTGCGAGACTCCACCCCTTCTGACCACCTTGCGAGACTCCACCCGCTTCTTACCACCTTGCAAGACTCCACCCCTACTTACCATCTTGCGCGACTCCACCCCCTTCTGGCCACCTTGCGAGACTCAAGCCCCTTCTTATCTCTTTGCAAGACTCCACCCCTTCTTACCGCCTTGTGAGACTCAACCCCCTTATTACCTCCTTGTGAGATCCACCCCCTTCTTACCACCTTGAGAGACCTCACCCCTTCTTACCTCCTTGTGAGACTCTACCTCCTTCTTACCACCTTGCGAAACTCCACCCCTTCACCACCTTGCGAGACTCCATCCCCTTCTTACCACCTTGTGAGACTCCACCTTTTCTTACCACCTTGCGAGACTCCACCTGCTTCTTACTAACTTGCGAGACTCCACCCCTTCTGACCACCTTGTGAGACTCCACCCCTTCTGACCACCTTGTAAGACTCCACTCACTTCTTACCACCTTGCAGGACCATCCCTTCTTACCACCTTGTGAGACTCTACTCCTTCCTATCACCTTGTGCGACTCCATCTCCTTCTTACCACCATGCGAGACTCCACCCCTTCTTACTACCTTGCGAGACTCCACCCTTTCTTACCACCTTGTGAGACTCCATCTCCTTCTTACCACCTTTCGAAACTCCACCAGCTTCTTACCACCTTGTGAGACTCCACCCCTTCTTACCACCTTGCGAAACTCCACCCCTTCTTACCAACTTGCGAGACTCCATCCCCTTCTTACCACTTTGCGAGACTTCACCTCTTCTTACCACCTTGCGAGACTCCACCCGCTTCTTACTAACTTGCGAGACTCCACCCCTTCTGACCACCTTGCGAGACTTTACCCTTCTGACCACCTTGTGAGACTCCACCCGCTTACCACCTTGCAAGAATCCACCCGTTCTTACCACCTTGCACAACTCCACCCCCTTCTTGCCACCTTGCAAGACTCAATCCCCTTCTTACCTCCTTGCGAGACTCCACCCCTTCTTACCATCTTGAGACTCAACCCCTTCTTACCTACTTGTGAGACGCAACCCCCTTATTACCTCCTTGTGATATCCACCCCCTTCTTACCACCTTGTGGGACTCCATCTGCTTCTTACCACCTTGCGAAACTCCACCCCTTCTTGCCACCTTGCGAGACTCCACCCCTTCTTACCACCTTGCAAGACTCCACCCGCTTCTTACCACCTTGCAAGACCCCACCCCTTCTTAGCACCTTGCAAAACTCCACCTGCTTCTTACCACCTTGTGAGACTCCACCCCTTCTTACAACCTTGTGAGACTCCACCCCTTCTTACTACCTCGTGAGACTCCACCCCTTCTTACTACCTTGTGAGACTCCGCCCCTTCTTACCACCTTGCGAGACTCCAACCCCTTCTTACCACCTTGTGAAACTCCACCTGCTTCTTACCACCTTGCGAGACTTCACCCGCTTCCTACCACCTTGTGAGACTCCATCCACTTCTTACCACCTTGCAAGACACCATCCGCTTCTTACAACCTTGTGAAACTCTACCCCTTCTACCACCTTGCGAGGCTCCACCCTCTTCTTACCACCTTGCAAAACTCCACCGTGCGTGACTCCACCCCTTCTTACCACCTTGAGACTCCAGCCCCTTCTTATCACCTTGTGAGACTCCACCCCTTCTTACCAGCTTGTAAGACTCCACCCCTTCTTATCCACCTTCTGAAGCTCCACCCCTTCTGACCAGCTGGTGAGACTACACCCTTTCTTACCAGCTGGTGAGACTCTCCCCTCTCTTACCAGCTCGTGAGACTCCACCCCCTTCTGACCAGCTGGTGAGACTCCACCCCCTTCTTGCCTCCTTGTAAGGTTCGTCTAGCGATAGCCACAGTTCCTTGAGGCCTGCAGCCGAGGGATGGAGCACTGCAGCCATCAGTACATTCTGCTTACAAGGTAGAGGTAGCACAAACAGCAGTAGTCATGTGTTAAGTTCAGCCCTCCTCTCTCCTACCCCCGCCGGGTATGGGGGGGGCCCTTCCTTAGGATAAAAATATCTCCTCCATTGAGTCAGAGCAGAGGTTTGGGGCTCCCACACAAACTGTGATCTCCTTACCTTCTTCCTTGAACCCAAAATCCGTGCTGCCCCAGCAGGTGAAAACAGCCTCTGGCTGCACCCGAGGCATCAAGCACCTTACCCTTGGGGGTGGGGGATCACCTCAGAATCAACCCCTGACCTCACAAAAGCAGGGCCTCAGTCTTCTCCCTACAGCAAGCGCTGGCAGAGAACTCTTGGTACTTACAAGAATTTTCATTCTCTGAGCTCCGCAAAGTGGACTGTTCTCCCCTCTGCAGGTCTGGAGTCGAGGCCTGTGGGAATCAAGCAGATAGATTACCCAGAATGCAACATAAGGCTCATACTCTGTTTATATACAGGAATCTTATTGCCTGATAGCAAAAAACAAAAGCTGGACCTATGTCCCAGTGCACCTGGAACCCTGTCTGCAACCATGCTTGCAGCCACGCCTGCAACCACGCCTGCAACCCAGCTGCAACCAAACCTGCAACCACGCCTGCAATCACGCCTGCAACCCCACCTGCAACCGCTCCTGCAACCACGCCTGCAATAACACCTGCAACATCGCCTGCAACCATGCCAGCAACAAAGCCTAAAATCATGCCTGCAACCACACCAGCAACCATAACTGCAGCTACACCTGCAACCACGCCTACAACTACACCTGCAACCATGCATGCAACCATGCATGCAGCCATGCATGCATCCATGCCTGCAACCACACCTGCAACCACACCTGCAGCCATACCTGCAGCCATATCTGCAACCATGCGAGCAACCACACCTGCAACCACGCCTGCAACCACGCCTGCAACCACACCTGCAGCCACTCCTGCAACCACGCCTGCAACCACGCCTGCAACCATGCCAGCAACAAAGCCTGAAATCATGCCTGCAACCACACCAGCAACCATAACTGCAGCTACACCTGCAACCACGCCTACAACTACACCTGCAACCACACCTGCAACCACGCCTGCAACCACACCTGCAACCACGCCTGCAACCACGCCTGCAACCACACCTGCAGCCACTCCTGCAACCACGCCTGCAACCACGCGTGCAAACATGCCTGCAGTCACTCCTGCAACCGCACTTGCAAGCATGTCTGCAACCACACCTGCAACCATGCCTGCAACCACACCTGAAGCCACACTTCCAATCATGTCTGCAACCATGCGTGCAACCATTTCTGCAACCACACCTGCAAACACACATGCAACCACTCCTGCAGCCACACCTGCAGCCACACCTGCAACCATGCTTGCAAACATGTCTGCAGCCACGTCTGCAACCGCACCTGCACTTTACGTATAACATCCTATGGGAGAGGTAGGCCTCACAGTAGTGATAAACAAATTTGTGAGTTTTTCGCTGCCGGGACATGTAAAACTTAAAAGTACATGTCCAACTGTTTAATTATAATGTACCCTGTTTGTGGGCTGTATGGGCCCTGTAGTAGAGCTTATAGGTCCATTGTCGACATTTGCTAAGTTAGCATGAGCTTTACTGCTTTTGAGGCTGCTTTTGCGCACGACACTGCAAGCACATATTTCGCAAGACTCTGTTTGTGCACCATTCACATGAGAACTGTCTGCTTTTCGCATTCTCTGCTGTGCTCTGAGGTTTAGTCTGCACACGATGTACAAGGTCAATCAACAATGCCCCTTGTTATTCTGTTCTGGTCAGCCCCTCGCACCTAGACATAACATAGTACCCACAGCTGCACTACTGGAAATCGTGTGTTTTAATATTGCAAGCACAACATGTTATGAGACACTTGGAGAGACACCTTTCCAGAGAGAAGAGCTGTGCTTGTCCTGGGATGTGAACATTTCATCTATGCCTTGAGGTATGGGGTCACCTGACAAAGCCCAGAGGTCTTCTTTTTTACAATAAACTATTCCTTAGCACGGGGAGGGTGGTTAGGTCTTTTAGTCCTTTATCCACTGTCTTTATAAAATGATATCCCGTTTATATTCTATGGAATTGTGACAATGCCGACTGTATTGTGTTTATGCATTCTGCTGCTAGTAACGGCACGTGTACTGTACCATAGAGCGCGTTAGTTAAAATAAACATTTTAAACTATACCGCGTCTCCGATTATTGTATTGTGGACAAGTATGAGTGAGTGAGCGAAAGAGTTGTCTTGCTCCCGCAATTCCCAAGAGAGAGTAACATGTTCTGGGTTGTCTAATCATTGGTAGCTTCACTGGAGAAGGAGAACGAATGAGACACTATAGCTAGTCGGTTTGGGATTCTGGGTGCTAATGTGGTAGGTCGGTACACCCCCTATTCACTGAGGTCCCGTCTTCCTGTGCATAGTTCTGTATATGTGCAGAATCACTGCAACATGGCGCCACCAACGTTTGGTCTGGTTCTTATCTGCGAGATGCTTGAGTAGTGCTTGTGCTTGTCCACGATCCCCTCGCTTCTGTTTCCGGAAACAGCTGTGACGGTGTAACCTCCCATATTGATGTTTTTATGGGTTCTATCAAGCTTGATTTTCTTAAAAGGTTTATTCTTATCTTATTGACCCATTATTGCGCTGCCACGCATAGAATTGTTATTCTTTCTCTCTCGACATGGCTGTGGATATCCCAGCACATAGCCGCGCTGCGCTCTGGGCTCATTTGGCTCTTTATGGAGTGCCTGATGCGGGTGTCGGGCTTATTTTTGTGGTTGAAGTGAATCCAGCTTACCACTTCGAGGTGTTTTATACTTGGGTCACTTTTCCGGCGGTGGATGGGACCGATAACTTGTTCCATACTTACACTGCCACGGCCCTTCCTCATGTTTATCAGCCTTATAGGGCACTTGAAGTTCCGCTAACGGCTTGGCAACACCAAATTTGGTTTAATGGCGCCCTTCCTCATCCGGTCTCTCCGGTCCGTTTAGGTCCTTTATCGATAGATGGGGCCACTTGGCCCGTTTTGGCTGGGTATACCCCACACCCACCGTTATCTAACAGTTCCAATAGCAGACCTTCGTGTATTGCACACGTCTTTGATACGAGTGCATAGAGCTGTTATTCAATACGTAACGCGCAACGTCCAGGTGGGACCACCTGGTGTTGCTACGCAACCCGCTGGACCTGGCGGAGTGACTATTAGTCCCGTCATGGTTAATTCAGTTATGGGCAAGCGTCCACAGAATAAGGATGATTTGCCTTATTGGCTTGCTGAGAAGTTTGGTCAGCTTGAGGCTGTTTTTCCGAATACCTCTTCTGTGGAAAAACACAGGATACTGACTATAAATATGCCTAAGGACTTGCTACCCGAGTTAAATGATTGTAACACATGGGGTAAGGTGTTTGCAGCGGTTTATTCGAAGTGTTTCGGCACTCCCTCCATGACTGTCCTTCCCTCGGTGATTAAACGTGTTCAAGATGAACACGGCGCTGAGGCGGCTGTTGAATTGGGAATGAGACTGGTGGGAGTGTGCGACGTGGTTGCTGATCTGATCCTTGCCAATGTCAAGGGCGATGCAGTAAACTTCCAGGTGGCAAACCTCTTGGAGACAGTCCCGGAAGAGGATAAACCACGCGAATTACCGAAAATGATTGCAAAGGCTTATAAAACCATTGACCGCAATAGTTTGGGACTTAAGCCTTTTGCTAATACGCAGACGCAGTCTCAGACACAACAGAAAGCTCAGTCTGATAAAGACGGGCGTCCGTTCTCTTCTAAGAAAAACTGGAAGAATAAAAAACAGGGGCAGCAACAGCAGCAACAGAAGCAAGGTTCGCGTGCTGGTTCACCGACACCTGAGTCTTCTGAGCGTACTTCTGATTTGCGCGACCGCGCGAAAAATAAGTCTCCTGACAGATTTCAAGTCCCTGATCAAAGTTCTCCTCGTTCTTTACAGGACACATCAGGCTCTCAAGTCGGTGGTGGGGAATGCCAGGATCGTGGCAAGAGTCAAGCTGCACCACAAGGACGTGATCAGCCTCGTCAGGTTGAAGGCAAAGGAAAACAAGAGCATTTTCCTCGTTTTCGCCAGCTGTTTCAGAAGAAAAAAGTTGCCGCTTTAACAGCGAGGTATGCCTCAGACGGTGAGGACCCGACTCCTGTCTTGGACTTGGGCGGTGACTCTGCTAGACAGCGCGGCGGAGGTTACCATAGTGCGGGAGGCACTGCATCCTTTTATTACAGTGGAAACGGCAGACACCCGAGTTGCTCCCCCTGATAGACTGTATGACATAGTTTTTCAAATTGAAGGTGACATTGAACGTGTTGTTCGAGGGATTTTTTGGGAGAATCTGACCTCTTCTTACGACATTTTGTTGGCGGAGGCTGATTGGCCCCCACCGTTTGTTCTAGCCGCATCGAAAGGGGAGGACATGATTCTTCCGAGTTTTTCGTGTTACGTCCCCAAGGAGCATGCAGAGGCTTTTGCAGCTGTGTGGGCTTTAGCTCTTGCACCGGCGGTGTACCGTAATCAAGTGGGCTGGGATAAGGATTCTCCGCCTCATGAGATTCCACTGCGGTCTATGCCACAGCCTCAACCCCGATATCCCATCCGGCGGGAAGCTAAAGGTCCCGTTTCTGATATTCTGACTGAGTTGGAGTATCAAGGTGTGATTGAGACGTGTGTCACCAATGAATAATCCTCTTTTCACTGTGTCAAAACCTGATGGGTCTTACCGCATAGTTTTGGACTACTGGCATTTGAACTCCCATTGCTGTACATTTGCAGTACAGAATACCCATAGTTCTGCTTTGGTAGACAGTCTTGTTCGTAAAAAATATAAAACGACGCTTGACATTTCAAATGGCTTTTACAGTCATAACCTGTCCTCTGAATGCAGTCAATGGACAGCGTTCACAATCGGGGGAAAACAGAAAAAATTCCGGCGTTTACCAATGGGGTATAGGAACAGCCCCGGAGTTTTCACCGCACGTGTTGTCTCTTTGTTAGACAGCATTGACCCAGATGCGTATTCGTATGTTGATGACATTTATCTCACAGACGACGAATTATGGCCGCATCTCTGCCGTGTTGACCGCATAATTCTAGAAATCACACATCGCTTGTTATGCAGTGTTCTTTTTTGGGCTATGAGCTCAATAATGAAGGCAGGGGCTTGGCGCCCCACTTCCTGGAGAAATGCGCGCGTTTGCAGTCTCCAACTACTCTGAAAAAACTTCAGTCTGTGCTGGGATTTTTGAACTTCGGCCGGACTTACATTCCCGATTATGCCCAGCATATCAAGCCTCTTTATGCCTTGATACAACCTACATTTTCGAAAGCCAGCTGGTTACCGGAACATACTGTTATACTGCAATCTTTGCAGTCTGATCTACTTGAATCCAAGTACTTACTGACACGTGACAACTACACAAACCTGGTGATACGAATTGTGCCGGGCGCAGTGGGTTTCACTTACTTAACATACAATGAGGGTGACACGGTACCGATAGCATGCAAATCACATTTGTACACTTCGGCTGAAATGCGGTTTTCCACGGTGGAAAAGGTCTTGACTGCAGTACAGATGGCGGTCCTGAAGGAACGCGCACTGGCGCAGGGGAAACGCATTTTGGTGGTTACGCCTTACCCTGCTTTAGAAGCAGTGACCAAGGCAAGTGTACCGAACTCAAAAGCCTTACTCCCCAGTTGGATACAATGGGCGACTTCTTTGACATCTCCGGATGTCACGTTTATCTTTGACCCCTCTCTTCAGACACAGGAGTTCTTGCAGTATGAACATGTTCATCCGCCTCCTCTGTCTTTGCTTCCGTTAGAGGACTACGCATGTATTATTTACACCGACGGTTCGGCACAACCAGCCACTGGTTCTAAAGATGCTTACTCAGCGGCTTGTGCTATTGTGGCAGGTACCATGGTGAATGGTGAGTTTAAATCCAACATAGTGCATACTCAGGCACTAGGAGACTGTACCGCACAATTAGCCGAGCTGCGCGCTCTGGTACTTGCTCTCGAGTTTGCAGATCCAAAAGTGTCTACTCTTATTGTATGTGACTCATATTATTGTGTTTAGTCTTTCAATGACAACTTATTCTTTTGGTCTCAAAATGACTATCGAGATTCTAAGGGCAGCGCAAATAAGCATAAAACGCTTTGGGTTTGGGTGGCAGATCTTAAAGAACGTCTGCCTCTCACACGTTATTCATACTCTTGGCCATCAGCGTGTAGGAGCACACGCTCTTGGGAATTGTTTGGCTGATGAAGCAGCCAAATCTGCAGTAGCCACGTGTTCCGTAGCAGCCGTTACTAGGTCCATGACCAAGATTGATAATGATATTTTGGCAGTGATTGCTGCAACTTCGGAGGGCTCTAATTTTCCACAGGGTTTCCCTTCCAAGTATTCTTATCAGTTAACTCCCGAACAAGTTCCTTTTGCGAGAATCCCTGACGTTGGAGATCGGCTGATTCCCAACGCGGACCGCAGACACACTTTAATCAAGACTGCACACGAAGGTATGGCTTTGGCCCATGCCGGCGTGTCGGCGACTGTTTCTATCTAGCAACAACGTTATTGGTGGCGTGGTTTATATAAACAGGCCCGTAACTATGTACTTTCTTGTGACATCTGTCAACAGATCAAGCCTTCTACGGTAACACGACCACCACAAACACCCCTTTGCATTGTCACTCGCCCTTTTGCTTGTGTGTATCTTGATCACTGCAGTCCATTTTCTTCTGATACTGCATATAAATATATTTTAGTTGCAGTTGATTCGTGCACTAGATTCCTTTGGGTGTGGCCACAACGCAGTGCTGACGCTCGAAATGTCATCAGGGATTTGCGTGTCTTTGTGGGAATTTTTGCCTGTGGCACCTTTCATTCTGACCAAGGTCCAGCGTTCGCCTCTAAGGCGTACAAGGATGCGATGAAGTCTATGGGGGTGCTGGTGCAGTTTTCGTCTCCATACAGGCCTGAGGGCAACTCAATTGTGGAGCGAATGAACCGTGACTTAAAGCAATCCTTGACAACTAGAGTCTTAGGTACTGGCAGGAACTGGTTAGCCCATTTGTATGGAGTCCAACGTGCACTTAATAATCTCCCTAGAAGACCTCTGGGTGGGCGGACCCCATACAAAATGCTCTTTGGCATCAAAATGTTTGAGCCAGACCTTGATGGTCTAGACGCTGTGGCGGCTGCCGCAACCTTTGACATAGATAATCATTCTACTATGTTACAGAATCTACAAGAGACCCGAGCCAGTCTTGCTACTGAACATTTGTCCTCAGCAACTGATGCAGCACTCCTGAATCCGATGGTCGGCTGGCTTCCTAAAGTTGGTGATCTGGTACGGGAAAAGGTGGAGAACAAGAAATAATTTGGTCCCTCTTATCGTGCCCCGGTTCCGGTGCTTGGCCTCAAGGGTACTCGAACAGTGATTTTACCTCCTCTTCCTGGTCGCAAAAACAACAGATACATTTCAGTGGACAATGTCAAGCTACAACATCTGGCCGATTCTGAATAGTGTGATGCCTGCTGTTTCGTGTCCCACAATTTCAAGGATTTGTGAGAGTGGCACGTCTTTCAGGTCGCCACACGAAACTCTGATCGAGATGGACCCTGTTGTTGACCTTTCTTCTGTTCCCCCAGCTTCCTCCTGCAACGCGCAGGGTGTATACACGTATCCCACAAGTGAGTCACTGCGTCATTTGCCGGATAGTCCTTTGCATCATGGCAGTTTTTCCTATGACTCGCCCTCCACCTCATCAAGGGGCCCGACCAAATTGACTATTTTTTTCTCCTGGTTTAAACAGACTTATTTGGTCCCTCCATGGACATACATCTGGTTGGTCTTTATCCTGATTTTTCTTTTTATGTCAATTGGATTTGTAACTGTTTTTTTCCTACTCATCAATGGTCACTATTTGCCTGAACGCTTTGCAGTGAACTTGATTGATGGTGTTTTAGCCCCCCACTCCTCCTCCCCCCACGTCATGAAGCGTGACCAGACTCTACTTAACATTTCAGCGTTCCCAGTTTCTGATGGAATTGTCTGGGATAAAGTGGATTATCAGGTCCATGGTCCGACTGAGATCATCAATGTACCATACATATTTAGTGTTTCTATGGGTGATGTGGTGACACAGGACATACGTTCTGATGACTGGGATGTGCATGCAATACAAGCCTTGTTTTCTGATTTGAAATATTATGCTGCTTTTGAAGCTGAAGATTTGTATATAAATTCTGCGAATTATGCGGATCTGTTCTGTTATCAGCATTATGGGCATCATTTCCTACACAAGACTAGTACATTAGGTCCTGTGGTTAATTACACTCAGTGGGAACATTGCCCAACACCATTAAAAGGCAGCTCGAAAACACTTAGAAATAAATTTACATACTTTACAAATTTTGATAGGTCGAACCCAGAGTCATATTATTTTAAATTAAATGGTTCCTCCTCTACAAAAGTCATGTTGACACATAGTGAATTGATTTATTCCTCTTCTTTTCGACATGACCTGTCTATGAAGGGTTATGATCTTTGGAAAGACACGATTGATCTGAAATCCATCTGGGGTTCTAAGAGCTGGCAAGTGAGTGGCACTGAGGCCTTACATCGTGCCTGCCTCATCGCTACACAGATTTTATTTGTAAATAATACAGTGTACCAAACTACATGTTTTGGCTTGGCTACTGCAAAGAAAATGAACGCCCCAGCTATTCCCTCCTTAGCAGAATATAGCAATTGGCGCTCACACACAAATTACACGATTGAGTCCTTGCAGGCTTTGTTTCAAAACAATTCATTTAATGTGCCTGATATGGATCCTCAAGGGTGGTTGGTTTGGCAGTCAAATTCAAATGCCTGCCAACTCCGTTTTTATAACAATACCTTTGGCTATATGCAAGACAGACCCGAACCAAGATTTCCTAATACCCATTCAGTAACAACCTATTCGGTTGGTAAATTATGTCAACAGTGGTTGCAGCACTCTACACTTTCGTCTGTTAAACAACATTTATCGTTGTTATCCAACAATATTAATTTGGCCGATTTTGTCTTAGGACCTAGGGCTCCAAGGACAAAATGATGGATATATGCTGCTTACAATGACATTTGGAAACTTTCCCAGATTGAGGCAGCATCTCGTTTACGGGAAATTGACCGAGCAAACTTAGAAAAAGTTCTGGCTGTTGTCGACAACAGTATTAATACCCTGTCTTCCCGCATTTATACATCAGACAATATTGTTTCCTCTGTTATTGACATCGTACAAGAAGATGTGTCTCTGTTATATCATGGTCAGAATCAATTGCGTTCTATAATGCAATTTGCCTGGACTTTGCAAACTCTGAAAATGGGGAAAGTACCATGGGATAATTTGAATGCAACTGCTTTGTTTTTACAGTTTAATCTAACTGACAAACAGCAATTCATGTCCATGAAAGACGCTACCTACACTCTTCTGCACATTGAAAAAATAGATCCTTTACCCTTTTCTGTCCCAGAAACTGACTCTGCTGTCTGGCTAATCCATGGGGTTATATCTTTGCCTTTCTCGCTGTTTCAATTCAGCTCCTGTATGAAACATTATCCTTTAGGCCGCTTTGAACCCCTTGGAAGCGCGTTTCTGCATGAACTATGGTCTTTGCCGTTCACTTATCGCTGTTTAAGGGAAGATACGGAGGTTTATCTTACCGGGGAGGACTGTGATTCCACAGTAGGGCATTCCCTAGTATGCAAAAACATACATCTGCACGGAGCATGTAACGTTTCAGCACCAAACTTAGCATGTATTTTAAAAGGTAAACCAGTTCCCGCAATAATTCCCACGTTCACTTTGCTTACTAACGGTAGTTATCTCGTTTTAAATAACCAAGAATGCTGCGGCTTGCTTGCTGGCATACCATACATTATTACGGTTTCACAGCGCGTAATATGTCGCAATAATGTGCTTTTTCCGCCCCCGCGTGGGCCGCTGGATAGTTCCATTTGGCCTTCAATACCAACTTTGAAAACAGATTTCAACAAGTTGAGCAGATTAAAGGCGCTTTTAACTCAACAAGAAGTACCCCTTACTTCCGCACGAGAAACCTTCACCCTGCAGGTGGCTAGCGCCGCTACTGAAGTTCAAATGCTTCTAAACACTAACCTCCCACTACATTTTGGGGAGCTTATCCATCGCATTTTTAATGCGTCGACTACTCAAGGCCTGGCGCATTTTTTTAAAGCTATCTGCTCTGGCCTTGTGAGTTCTTTTCAGACTATATTTGGTGTAATACCTGCATTCATTCATTCTATCTTTTCCAGCGTCTTTGGTGGGTTTCCCTTACTATTGGCGTTAATCGCTGGAATCCTGCTTTTGCTGTGCCTTCTGCGCAATGGCTGTTCCTCCTGTGGCGCTAAACAGACCGGGCCGGCTCCAATTGCTCCGTGACCGAATGCATGTCTGCTACGGTACATTACCATTGGCGATGCTCAGTGTGTCTTATGGGTTGTCCTTCCGTTTTGCATATATCACTTGCGTGCAACCTGTATTTTCATGCTTGAGATGTGATTTTACATGGGCGTTGGATTTATGCCTTTCCAATACGTCATTTCCGGACCCGGATTTCGACCAGCTGATGGGCCCCTTAGTGTCTCATGAGCAGGAATGTTCTGGGATTGGATTAATGGCGAGTGCGGCTGCACTTGGAATTTTGGCACAATGGGATATCTGTGCGGCTGCTCAGAATCTCCTACTTCAGAGTTATATTGAATATCACGCAAGTTATCCAACTATGCTAATGGAGGCACCCGACTATGAAGAACACTCTTGTTCATTCCCCTTGCTAAATTGGATGGCATCTCTTTTTTCTACTGACCACAATGATGTCCTTTTGGAGGGAATTGCATTCTTTTGCAACTACACTCTTATGGATTGATCGCAAAAAGGGCCAGCGTTCATCATTTTGGGTTTTGGATGCCCTTTTTCCCACTATTTTTATCTCCTCTCTTTCCATATGGAACTTGGTTTTTAGGTCTCGCCTGAGCCAGCGCATGCGCTGCACTGGCGAGACATTTAGTTAGTGGGCTTTAAAAAGCCGACCACAGCTTTTTGTGTGGCCTAGAGTGTGCGGTTACGCGCACAGTAACGCGCATTCCTCGCATCGCTCGATCAGGCGCCATCTGGCTTTCTTCTCACTTGCTCTCCCACGCTCCTCCCCCACCACAGAGCGCGTCTCGCGGCCGCGCGTCTTGCTTGCTTTGATTTAAGCTTGTTTGCCTCGGCTTTGCTCTTTATTCGCTGCATTAGTTTCCTGTTTCCTCCTTTTCTTCCTTCCTTCTTTGATTTCTTTTTTCCATTCTTCTTCCTTCCATACCACTTTCCTCCATCTTCCCTTCTTTCCTTTCTTCCTTCCTCTCGCTATTCCATTCTACCACCCTACTCTTAACATCTCTCACCCTCGTTTTCTTTCTTTCTTTCCCTCCCTTCCTTTTTGCCTCAGGTCCTCTTGTCTACACCATCAAGAGAAGAAAGCCCAAGTAACGCGTTTTTCTGGGTGAAAATGTGATGCTTTGTTGTCGATCTCCAGTTCTCTCACCAAGGATGCTATTAACCTGAATATTAAATTCAGGTTAATGCGTCCACCTTATTTCCTCCTCCATCAAGAGAAGAAAGCCCAAGTAACGCGTTTTCGAGGTGAAAATGTGATGCTTTGTTGTCGATCTCCAGTTCTCTCACCAAGGATGCCATTAACCTGAATATTAGATTCAGGTTAATGCGTCCACCTTATTTCCTCCTCGTTGTCTCCTTTCTTTCTTCGCTTGCGTGTTTCCTTCTCTTAAGAAAGTCACATAGATATGGATGGCTTTCATTGCTGTCCTGCCGCCCCGTTCTTTACAGTGAATTCTTGAAGGCTCCGTCCCTCCCCGCCCCCACCCTCGGTTTACAGCTCCAATCAACAGTGAACAGCTTGCTGAAGCACCATTAGAGCATTTTCAGAAATATGTAAGCACAGTGCTGTACTGGAATGTTAATAACTTCTTTCCATATGAGCTGGCAGAAATATGTAAAGCGAAAACACAATTAACGTAAAAGCAAACCATGCCCCTTTCTTTCATATGCATACACTCCCTGTCTCCACACCCTTCCACAAGTTCGCTCTGGCCCTACGCTCACCTCTGCCTCTCCTCTCTCCCACCACCCCGTCACAAATCATAGCAGTGTGTTTCTCAGTGTACTACTCAAAGCTGTAGCGAATCGCTTCACACACGGACATAAGGAAGGCCCCTGCAGGGCTTAATTTAAGCCGGTGTACAGCTACTTCCAGTTCAAAAGTGTCAACTAAATAACAAAAAATATTACATGTTAGTGACGATTACCTTTTGCTCTATCAGAAATGTTTAATTCACCCTCTTCATAACACACCGCACGGCCTGTTCGTAACCTTATTTCATCACAACTTATCTTTACTTTTAAAAAAATGGACTACGCTTCTTCTTTCCCCTCACCTACTCCAGGTGCCTATCTTTCTCTTTTTAAAGCTCACTTACTCTCTCTCCCCTGCACCCCTCCTATGCGCTTCTGTCAAACACTCTAAATCTAGCCCCTTCGCGTCTCTCGCGTTCTCCCTGTTATTGTCTCAACCCCTCTTTCTATGTCTCTCCTCCTCCTTCATTTTAAGCCTCTTTCTCCATTTAACTCACTCGCACTCGAGCTGCGTCTCGCTCTCTCCTCCGTGGACTAAATGCGTGTGCCTGTCCTCTGTGAATTCTAATAATTGAGGCGCAGCGCACTGTAATCTCACATATTGCCATTCCAGAAATAGCCTCTTATGTATGTAGTACGCAAAGATTTAGGGGCTTCCTCAAACAGCGAGAGAACAAGCCTTACAGCGAGCGCACCAAAACAGCATTAGTTATTTACTCCTGCACGTCTTTTTTTGCGTGGGCTTTAAAATATTATTATTAGCTATCTATTCTCACACATTATATGTTATATGGATGTATTCCCTCTCTCTCTAGCACCGTTTTGCTCTTTCTCTTTCTTTTATTGGATGCTTTGTAAGACAGCAGCATTACTTTTTGTAACGTGCACGGCTATGTCCTGGAACAAGCAGCTGTGGCAGGAGAAGGAAACATTGGCTGTTTTTATTTTAGTTTCCGGGAAGGCAACATTGTCTGCTAATTTTTGGGCATTATATCTTCACTCTCTCTTTCCCCACCCACTGTCTTTTTCACACTCTCTTTCTCTATTTCCACCTTATCTAATTCTCTCGCTCCTTTATTCTCTCCACATTATCTAATTCTATCGCTCCTTTATTCTCTCTCCTCTCTCCCACCTTCATTTTCTCTCACCCCTTTCTCTCTCTCTCTTTCTCTCCCCTTTATTCACTTTGCAAAATTCACACGTGTTAGCAGGAAACAGACCAGAGGCGCCACTGGGGCACAAGCCAGACAGAGCCATCCTCCTTGATTGATGTTTCCCCTCAGCGGAGACTTTGTTTATGATTACTTCCAAACATTTCTATCCCCCATAAGCCTGTACGTTAGTGGAACGTAATTTTATCCACAGTTTGGGTAAACGCGTGTACAATGAAACATAAAATAAATTGAGGGATTTAAAAACACAAAGAAAATGTAGAAAGGATTCGTTTTTTAGGTCTCGCCTGAGCCAGCGCATGCGCTGCTCTGGCGAAACTTTTGGTAAGTGGGCTTCAAAAAGCCGACCACAGCTTTTTGTGTGGCCTAGAGCGTGTGATTACGCGCACAGTTACGAGCACAGGCGCCATCTGGCTTTCCTGTCTCGTCATGGCTCATTAAGTGCATCGCTCGCGGGCACCCTTACAGCCCGCGATCGTGATCACTTTCACTTTCGCGGCCGCGTCACTTTCACAGCCGCGCGGCCAATGCTTCTTTTTTTTTTTAACTTTTAGCGCGAGGCGCACGCACGCACGCACCACTCGCGTGCTTGTTTTCTCCCGCTTTCTATTTTCTCGGTGATTCTGCGCTTCTCTCGCTCATTCACTTTCTGTTTCTCCTTCGCCTCCCACCCCTACATTTTGTGGTTCTGTCACTCTCGCTCTATTTTTATCCCCCTCTGTATTTCTGGTCTCTTTCTTCTCCGGCCACTTTAAATCTCTCCTTTCTTCCCTCATCTCTCTTGCCCAAGCCTTCCCTTTCCTCTATTGTGCTCTGTTTTTTCTTCGCACCTCTGAATTCATGTCTCCAAACTGTCTAGCTTGTCTTTTATCACTCTCTATCTCTTTTTCTCCCCAGCCTCCTTGGTTAATCCTCTTCGAACTCTCTCCTTTCTTTCTGGTTCTGCTTCTCTTTGGCTGACTCTAGACCTCTCTCTGATTGTGCTCGCCATCTCTCGCACTCCCTTATTTTTCCTTGAGTTTATCCCTCTCTTTCTCGCTCTCGCGCCTCATCTCTTTCTCTTCCCACTCTTTCTTCATTTCCTCTCCTCTCTTTCCCTCCTGACTTTCCTTCTCCATGCTCTTTCCTTCGCAACCCTACTCTCGTTAGTTTTCCCTTTCTACCCTTCTCTAGCTGTCTCCTTTCTTGCCTCGCATTCTCTTTCTCTATATTTTCTTTTCTCCTGCTCCCTTCTCTCACCCTGTATATCCTCGATGTATATTTGTCGTCCACTCTCTCCTACAGCCCACTCCCTTTCCAGCATGCCTTCCACCTCTCACAGTTTCTTCCGAGTTCTCGCCTTGGCCACACCTCTTTTCTGATTCTGTCCCTGCAGTGGACCAGACCCTTTTCTCCCCCGCACAGTCAGCTCCGCTGCTTCCTATTTGCTTCCGATATGTAGCACCTATCCAGCCCTAGCCAGTCTCTTTTCGGTCATTTATTCATTCTATGTCTCTTTCTAAGTCTTATTAAGTCTTCGGTCTCGCGCCCTGCACTTTTTTAATTCCCTCTTCTTTTCTTCTCTCTATAGCTCTTCTCTTACTTGCTTCTTTATTTCCTGATGAGGGCCCCGTTTGTTCTTGTTTTCTAATGCCCTTCTTTTCATGCAGCCTTTTTCTTTTCTCTCACTATTCTTTCCAGTGTTTTCGAGTCTTCTCCTCTACCATTTCCTCCCTTCTTTTTCTGAAGTCCATCTGTGGCTCCTCTTAATCTCGTCCATCTTCCCTTTCTTTCCCTTGCCTTCGATCCCTTTATGCCCTCTCTCCTCTTCCCGCCACTTTGCCTCCCCTCCCTTCTTCTCTCCTCCTTTCTCGCCTCCTTTTACACCCCTGCCGTTCAGCTTGCTTCCTTCCCTTCCCATGCACGTTTTCCTTCTTTTCCCATGACTCACTGCAGCGTTTCATTCGTACTTTTCTGCATTAATTCCTCCGTTCACTCTCTTTGCTATATTTCTTTGTTCCACTGTCCCGACCTCCCTTCTAACACCCTGTGTATTTTGTCGCTGGCATTCTTTAGTGATATGTAGCGCACATTGCCCCTATATATTTCATCTTGTGTGTATGGCGTCTTTCCAGCTCTTATTCTGTCGTTCTCGTTCTTGCTTTTCCTCTGCAGCCTCTTCCCATCTACGTTTCTATATTATACCGAGGCACATCTCTTTACCAGGCACATGCACTTTTGTCACTTAGGGAGCATGCAGTACCGAGCAGGGCGTTTGCAATGCGTATGTTTGCTGCTGGGATATAACTGCGTGTTAAAGAGTCAGAAACACGTGTGAGTGCACATGAGATTTGTGTGCGTCAGTGTTGCCGGTGAATGTAGGAGTGGCCATTAAAAGTAGAGAGAAAGGAGCATCGGTGTGTGAGGGCTTACGTGCAATGTGTGTGTCTGTGTAGATTGCTTCTAAGTGTACAATGTATGCGAGCCTGTGTATGACTGTCTACGTCTGTAAAATGTGTATTCTGTATGTGTGCTTGCATAGAGGAGCATGTTTTTCTGTGTGTACCCCACTGCACGTTACTTGTGAGCTTGTGCACGAGTCATTGTGTATGTAAACGCTCGTGCGTGTTTGCTTGTGCAATAAATGTGTACAATGATGTGTGTATCACATTTTATGGCGTGTGTGTGCTGTGCGAATGTTGTGCTTGCGCCTTTGTGCATGCCTGTGTGTTTGTGTAGATTGTGTATGCCTTTGTACTTGGTATATAGCTCCGTAGTAGTGCTACTATGTGTAAAGTATAACTGTGACTTTGAGCTGTGCGTTTGTGCATGTATACAAAAGCTTCTCTAACGCCTTTGCATGGTGCGAATTATTATTATTTTTTATATGGGAAGGACTGTGTTTATAGATAAGTATGCGTGTGTAATATGTGTATGCACTGCGTGTTTGTATTCCGTGCTTGGCTACGAACTCTGTTGTTTTGTGTGCCCTTCAGCGTATGTATGTCTTTTTTGCGAGTACATGTTTGTGTGCATTTGTGTAATGTCTGTGCCTTTGTGTGGTGTATGACTGCTCCCTGTTTTTTGTATGCGTATGATATAATATGTGTGCTTTCTATGTAGTTTTTCGTAAGTGTGGGGCATTGTGTTTGCTTGTGTGCGTGTTTTTGCTTTTGTTCAGAAAGATGACGTACGCATTTAGTATATAAAAGTATGCAGATGCATTTGCATAAAATATTCCCGATTGTGTGCGTTTGCAATATGTGTGAGATGAGCAAGACATTGGGAAATAGAAACATCAAGGAATTGTATTTCCAGTGATTGGTTGGACTACGCCATTTTATTTTCCATACGAATAAAGAGATGTGCGTGGTAGGTGCGGTTTTTGTTTGCTGCAGGGCTACGTGACACGCATGCACGCCAAGACTCTGCATGTAGAAACAACAGGGCGCTCTTGTTTCCACAGAAATGTGGACACATTCAAATGTTTACAATTCACCATTTTAACATATAACATATTATTGGCAATCAGTTGGCAAACAGATTTCGCTATTTTTAATCTGCAAAGGTCTGAGCTCGGCCTTTGCTATACTAGCCGTACATGTGGCAAACATCCACAAAAATGTGTGCTATCCATAGTGGGGAAGAGCTCTGTTTTATGTAGGGCTTAAAAGCCACACAGAAGACAACAATTCAAAATGTACTCCATGCTCATTCAGGAAGGCATCGCTCACAGATACCATCCCATCTCAAGAGCATATCCGAAACAAGCATTGGCATAGCCAATAGGTCTCGCCTTTGGGACCTTATAAGTGTTTAGTTATCCAGCACAATATCCTTGGTGCAACAACATCAACTGTTGCATGGCTAAACACTTATAAGGTCCCAAAGGCGAGACCTATTGGCTATGCCAATGCTTGTTTATATAGACTTTCGTCTTTGATTTTTTCCAAATTTGTGGACACGCCTGTAAACCTCTGCTAGCGCTTTTTGAACTATGTTTTCGTCTTATGCCTACATCCGATGGACTTACCAGGGGGAGGGTGTAGTAGAGCTTATAGGTCCATTGTCGACATTTGCTAAGTTAGCATGAGCTTCGCTGCGTTGAGGCTGCTTTTGCGCACGACACTGCAAGCACATATTTCACAAGACTCTGTTTGTGCACCATTCACATGAGAACTGTCTGCTTTTCGCATTCTCTGCTGTGCTCTGAGGTTTAGTCTGCACACGATGTACAAGGTCAATCAACAATGCCCCTTGTTATTCAGTTCTGGTCAGCCCCTCGCACCTAGACATAACATACTACCCACTGCTGCACTACTGGAAATCGTGTGTTTTAATACTGCAAGCACAACATGTTATGAGACACTTTCCAGAGAGAAGAGCTGTGCTTGTCCTGGGATGTGAACATTTCATCTATGCCTTGAGGTATGGGGTCGCCTGACAAAGCCCAGAGGTATTCCTTAGCACGGGGAGGGTGGTTAGGTCTTTTAGTCCTTTATCCACTGTCTTTATAAAATGATATCCCCGTTTATATTCTATGGAATTGTGACAATGCCGACTGTATTGTGTTTATGCATTCTGCTGCTAGTAACGGCAAGTGTACTGTACCATAGAGCGCGTTAGTTAAAATAAACATTTTAAACTATACCGCGTCTCTTATTATTGTATTGTGGACAAGTATGAGTGAGTGAGCGAAAGAGTTGTCTTGCTCCCGCGATTCCCAAGAGAGAGTAACATGTTCTGGGTTGTCTAATCATTGGTAGCTTCGCTGTAGACGGAGAACGAATGAGACACTATAGCTAGTCGGTTTGGGATTTTGGGTGCTAATGTGGTAGGTCGGTACACCCCCTATTCACTGAGGTCCCGTCTTCCTCTGCATGGTTCTGTATATGTGCAGAATCCCTGCAACAGCCCTACCTTAGGGGTGACTTTCATGTAATAAAAGGGCGTTTTAGACTTGGCAAGGGGTTTATTTTGACAAAGTGAATTTGCAGTTTAAAACTGCGTACTGGCTGCAGTGACAGACCTGGGACATGTTGTAAGGAGGTGTTTAAGTGGGTGGCACAATAAGTACTGCAGGCCCACTAGTAGCATTTAATTTACCAGCCATGGGTATATGGAATACACTTTATTAGGGACTTATAAGTAAATTAAATATGCCAATCAGGTGTAAGTCGATTTTACCATGTTTAGGGCGTGAGTAGAAGCACGTTAGAACTGGTTAGCAGTGGTAAAGTGCACAGAGTCCTAAATCCAACAAAAAGTAGAGGTAAGCAGGCAAAACGTTTGGGGGAAGACCACCCTAAGGCTGACGGGGCTAACAAAAAGCAACAATATCTTGATGGATTTGATCCTTTCTGTGTAGGGGGCTTCAGAATAGAATTGAAAACATGGTTGTTGTTAATATTTTTTTTAACACAACTTCTTGGCATTTAACATTACTGTGGTGCAGCAAGAACAATATAGCACACATTGCTAACTCATAGGCCATAAGAACTGTTTCGCACCTGACCTGCTCCACGCCCCCCGCCACCTCTACCCCCTCCAGCCCATCAACTCTTGAAGGTGCACACCTTGTCCAAAGACCAGGATAATGTGTTGTGAGGCTCAAGTCGAGTCCTCTGTGCTGAGCCCAAGCACTCCAGACATTGCCATGCATATGTGGGAAGCCTCTAGCGATATCATCTTTGGCCTCCACCACCAATCAATCCATCATAGGGCTCCCTTGGACCCGTTGCCTTCTGCTGTGCTGGTGACGTGCAAAAGGGCTGACTCATAGGCCATAAGAACTGTTTTGTCACATATTCATACAATTAAACAGATAAAAACATTACTATTCTGTTTAATAGTAATGTTTTTATCTGTTTAATTGTATGAATATGTGACAAATTATTTTAATAAAACTTTTTTAACTAGTCTTTGTGTTTTTAACAAAGAAATTTCTGGGCATTACACTGTATAAGTATACAGACTGATTACTGTTTTTCAGCCAGACAACTGTCTTTTTTAGTGAATAGTTTTATTTTTACTTTGTAAGCATACATTTTAATAGACACTCGGTCCAGGGTAGGTATTTGTCCTTTTTTATAATATAGGGACACTTGTGTCTTTGCCGTAGTTGTACCCCGTCCCTTTACTAGACACTGGGGTGACTCCCTCCTTCTTTAATTTTTCTTTAATTCACCTTGTCCAAAGACCAGGATAATGTGTTGTGAGGCTCAAGTCGAGTCCTCTGTGCTGAGCCCAAGCACTCCAGACATTGCCATGCATATGTGGGAAGCCTCTAGCGATATCATCTTTGGCCTCCACCACCAATCCAATCCATCATAGGGCTCCCTTGGACCCGTTGCCTTCTGCTGTGCTGGTGACGTGCAAAAGGGCTCATTTGGGATCACTGGGGAGGAAGCAACCTAGCAACCCCCCCAAACGTGTCAAAACCCCTCCCAAAAGGTAGTGAGGACTCGGCAGCCCCAAACTGCATGGAGAAAGTCTCCCCGATGGTTAGCGCAGACAAAGCGGTGAAGTGATCACATCCATTCTCCACAACTTGGACTTCGTACGATAGAACAGTATAAAGCAGATCTGGGCCGTAAGAGCAGCCTCCCGTGGGATGCCAAGGCTTCCCGCCAATCATCGTCCATCCGTTGGCAAGGTTGTGGGCCCAAGCTGCGTGGAGTCTAAGGAAGGAACTGGGGATATATGTGACAAGAGATTTATATATATGTATGAAAGTTTGTTCGCCAAGTAATACCTGTGCCTCGAGTGGACTGAACTCCGAAAGCTTCTCCAAACCAGAAACAGGGCAGGAGCGCATCTCGGAGTTGCAAATATCGATATGATCGGTTCCTGTGGTGGCCGTACTCTGTTTGCAACTTTGAGCCCCTTCGCGTCGCTCTTACGTCACACAACGTGGTGCAAGAGCGACTCAAATGAAAAATTAGATTTATGAAGCTACGCAAGACCACCTTGCATGGCCCTACGTGGCTTCATAAATCTCGAGTAAAGCGACTCGAGATTTACTGCGTTGCCTTACCCTGCGCCAGGGATTCTGCAGCACACTTAGAAAGAGGAACAATCCTCTCAGGATTGGTTTTGAGCAGGAAGGTGTCCCTTCCTGCACAACAGCAATCCTGCATGTAACGCCATGGTGCAAGGGTGGCTGCGTGGGCACTAGCCAGCCCATAGGGCGCCAACGCAGGGGAAAGGACGGGAATGCGCCATGTTTCCTTAAATACGCCGCAATCCTGCCCTTTCCCAGTGACGCAGCGCACAAGTAGACTCATAAATATGTTATTATTCCATCTCCTATGAAGAGCCTCAATTTCTCTTTCATTTTGTTTGATTTTTTTAGGGCATTGCTCATCAGCCACACATTCTATATGTTCTGAAGCTTCAGGGAATACTTTAACCCTTTGTATGAATGAACACAATCTATTGCAAAGTTATTTCAAGGAAACTAGATTTTATGTCAGTTCTTCGGGCCTGGTGGGTTCGTGCGTGACTTTGGCTTCATCATTTCATATGAGAACTTCTCCACAATGGTGTGCTAACAACAGCTATTTTGATTTTGGATAGTGCAGATTCCTGGCAGAGAAATGTGTAGGTGGTAATATTGCCAACTGATTTTCACTCACTTATTCAGTCTCAGAAAGAAACAAGCATTGGCATAGCCAATAGGTCTCGCCTTTTGGACCTCATAAGTGTTTAGCCATGCAGCACATTATCCGGGGTGCTGTGCCACCAGACTGAAGAGTTATACAATTACTACACACTGGATCATGCAGTCCAATTCAGGAATACATGCTTGCCTCAGGAAACATTTATTAACACCTTCCAAGAGTTTTTAACGCACAGACAGAAAGACAAGTCCCTCGATGCAAGTCAACAGCACTATAACATTCTATGTGCAACGGCTTCACTAGAGTATTGAACAGCGTATGGTGCACTTCGTTTACAGCACCCCTGTGTCTCTCAAGCACTACAACACTGCCCCATCTTGCCTTTTTTCCCATCTTTATTTTTAGCAGCTGCGAGAGATCCATATATCAGCAGCATACACAGACACAGCAAGTGAAGTTTATTTGTTCAATCTTTGTGGTTATTCAGTTGAGTGTGTGGTGCTCTTCTTATCCTATCCCTGTAGTACATACCAAGAGGGCACGCTGCTAAACTACCTCTGTAAAGCTATACAGCGCGAGCACACACACAACACATCGACACACACAAGGGAATAGAATTGAGTGCATGTTTTTCGGGCGTGATTTGTATGCGTGCCCTTCGGTTGAGTGGCATGCAGAACTCCGAGTATGGTACAGATAGGCAGCATCATTGTAGAAAAATGCAAAAACGCATTCTTGTGTTATTGAATGCTAGCATGTAATTATAGAGCGCAGCAGCTTCTTTCTGCTGCAGACACAGAAATAACAAAAACATAAGTACAGCGAGTGGGGATGCACTCTAACAATACATTCAACAGAACACAACAGATGTAAGGGCACACAGACTAGGCGGGGGGACAGCATGCCGCTTGCTGTAAGCACCCCTGGGGCAGCAAGGGAACAAAACAATTTGAGGACACGAGGACGGAAGGCAAAAATCATAAGCCTCCCCGGCACAAATTAGCTGTATTGCGGGAAGGACTAACAATTAAAGTGACGATCGCAGAATGAAAATGCGTTGAACGTGTGGAGTAAATTTAAAAATGGTATGGGTGCAGAACAAAAGAAAGTTGCTGGCAGCTGGGCTGTGCATGTTATTAGGAAGGGGTGCTGTGCACGTTACCCATTTCCTTGCATGCCGCCTGCTCCGAGTGCCCGTGGGTTGGGCTCTGAAGAGTCCCTGCCCGGCGAGCAGAATAAAATAATTTGAATTTGAGTGACTAGGTGCAGGGGAGAGGACCGAAGAGAGCTGCAATTAAACATGTATGGTGCCCCCCTCGCATGCTACCTGCTTTGAGCGTTGGAATTGGTGCTGTGCACGGTGTTGCCTCGCATGCCGCTTGCTCTGACCGCCCCCGAGCTGAGCTCTGAAGAGTTCCCGGCTGGCGAGCGGAAGAAAATAATTTGCGGACGTCTGCAGTTATTTAAATAAAAAATGTTTTGGAGCCAAGTGCAATACAAAAGAAATGCAGGAGGCGCCATGTTAAAGATAAAGCGCGGTGTGGCGCCTTCTGAAAAAAAAAAAAGCCGATCCTCAAGCAGAGATAGCTTATCGGCAACAGCTGCCCCCGAGAGTCGCATTGCCTGTTAACTGCGACGAACAAAAAGCGAAAGAGAAAGCACGTCATTTTAGGCGCAGCTGCTATTATTTAAGTGGCGGCGTGCAGCGCTGCTGAAATTAAAACATTGTCTGGCTGAAAAAAAAATAACAAAGCCATGCAAGAGACTTCATTTCAGGAAAGGGTCATCTGCTAGCCCGCGAGTGGTGCACGCGCGCGCGCTGTAAGGAATGTAAGGAATGCAGCTGCCACCGTGCCGCCGCTACTCGCTCCCGCAAGCAAAACGCTGTGGGAGTGAACCTTTGCTGAAGAGGTGGGACATGCGCCCGCCTTTAGCCATTTGCGTGCTTTCATTCTTGGAATGTGTGGGAGTTGTCAGACCCACACGGAGAAGTTTCGGGAAAGTTTGGAGTGCTCACAAGAAGCCTCCCATAGAGCAGCGCATGCACGCTGCGCTAGGCTCGACCTAAAAACGATGCATTAAGAATCAAACCTGTGACTTGCCCTCACACATCCTGAAATCAGGGGTAATAACCCACTCAGCTCAATATTCTGACCGGTGAGCGGCCTCAAACAAGCACATGCTGCAACTTCCTGATGAGCAGACTGAATATGCTCCTTTGAGCAACAGCCAGGCAGGAGCTTATTTCTAAAGATGGAATCAAAAATATCATACTAGGGGCGTGGCAAAGCGGCAACAAAGATGGACGCGAAGTAAATCAGCTCCGCTAGTCCCCATGGCCCGCCGCTAATTAATCCGTCTACAGGCTTCAGTTTAGCCCATAAAACTACCGCCCCAGACGGCCAACAGCTGGGGACCCCACCGGTCGAAACTCAGCAGCCCGAGTGTGCATCGGAGCGCCGCACCAGCGGCTGGGCCTAGAACCATCGACGAGCCGCGGGCTTGCGTGACCGGCTGGCCGCGCGGCCCGGGGAGATCGGCGACCTAAGGAGAGCGGCGCTTTTTCCCCAACTTCCAGGCAACCTTGTATCGGACCCCACGTCCCAGGACCTGCCGGTGCCCACTGCAATTAATTCGTTGTGCAGCGGTCCTTGGCAGGATTGACAAGAGCGGCGAAGAAGAAGGACCCGCCCGGTCAAGGGGCGCAGAAAAAGGGCAAATGGCGGACTGACACCACGTTGCATTGTGTCCTGCGTAATCAGAGAGGTGCCGCACACCATGAGCTGTGGCCTGCCTGGTGAGGTGAGGAGTTCCGTCTGCGGGGGGTACTGCATGCAGTGTCCCCGGCGCGTCAGATCTGCCGCTGTGTGGGCCCTCTGCACGGACGATACTCGAGCCCCCCCTCTCCAAAGGATCGCGGTGTCGGCGCCTGGTGCGGTGTGACCTGGGAGAGCACCGGCGCTTGGGGGGCTGACTGGGGCACCTGGATAGTACTGGCATAACATTCTAGAACTCCATGTACCGGGCAAATGAAAACAGGCAAGATCTTGCGCCCCTCCCTCCCTTCTTCCAGCAATCACAATATGGTGCCATGTGATGTACAGTGGGGGTCCAAAGAGTTTCCGAACGCAACAAGGGGAGAGGAATAAGCAGAGACCTGAACCTGCCCCGGTCACCCCCCCTGCCCCCCCGAGCTTGGAGCCGTCGGGACCAGGGACGCAGGGGCTACTACCACCGGGAGGAGAAACCAAACCTCATAACTGACTGGTGTGGGACACGCTCGCCACAGCTTAGAGTAAAGACAGCAAAGAGAGAACAGACACATATCTTAGTTTCGAAACAAAAGTGGTTCCTCCCTATCCCTAGGTGAACCCCGAAAGGCCGCAGGGGGCGCACAGCGATTGCGTCCCACAGGCAGGCAGCGAGCAGTAGCCTGGGGGACCGAGGTGCCAATCAGGAATACAAGGTGCCTTTATCTCGCCTCCTATCCTTCAAGGCCGCACCTAATAATGTCTGGAAACAGAGGCAAGAAAAATACTCACCAGACCAAGCTAGATCGCTTCGCAATGTCCAAAAACGCAAACTCGGAGGGACAGCCTGGGACGGAGATACAAACGGGACCGCCGCGGGAGACAGAGGATCCCTCATTGAAAGATATCATGGAAGCCATTACTGGAGTGCGCACATCACTTGAGACCAGAAAGGACAACCTAACTACCGAAGTCATGCTTATCCGAGCAGACCTCCATAAAATGAATGACCTGGTCAAAACAGTGGAAGTCACTACAGCTACCCTCACCCAAGACTCAAAAACAATGCAACAGCAGATCAAACAACTGCAGGAAGTAAACAAATCGCTAGAAAGTAAACTCGATGACTATGAAGGCAGGTCGCGCCGAAACAATATTAGAATTACTGGAGTGCCAGATCGAGCGGAGGGACCCACCCCAGACCTCTTTGTGGAGGAACTTATCACCAAATATCTCCAGCCCAAAAATCTTTCTAACTTCTTCTCGGTGGAAATGGCCCACCGAGTCCCGGGAGGAAGACCAAGACCGGGTGCCCCCCGAGACCGCTGCTGGCGAGTCTCTTTAACTTCAGGGATCGGGATGTGGTCCTGCAGGCGGCCCGCGTGGCTCCACCTACCAAATTCGAAAACAGCGTCATGACCTTTTTCCCTGACTACACCGTGAACGTGCAGAGGTTACGACGATCGTTCCTGGGTGCCAAAACCAGCCTCAGAGAGAGAGGCCTGAAATATTCAATGTTGTTTCCCGCTAAACTCCGAGTGGAGACAGAAGGTAAAATATGGTTCTTCGACACTCCAGAGTCGGCGCAAGAATGGCTAGATGGATGGAGACCCGCCAACAAAAAAGGTACGCAATCCGGACGGGAGAAGTCCCCCAGACGGCGCAGAGGATCAGGGGAGTCCCAAAGGAAATCAGTTGACAACAAAGAGCCGGACGGATAATAGCCCCGGGAGAACAATGGCAAATCACCGATCACGCACACTGAGTAAAAGGACCTAATTGAATGCTGATGCCTCCAATATATCCTTACTAATGGCTAAGGGACTTTTTGTTCTAATTATCAATCATTGCATGAATATGTTATTTACTATTGTAATAAAGCGGCGGGCTAGGGCGCAAAGCAGGCACCCCCTGTCATTCTTAGTTTAGTTTCAAAGGGGCGACAGGCGCTCTGCTTAGTTGGGGAAAGGGACAGTTTTGAGCCCAGAATGCAGAGAAGCAGAGAGGGGGGTAGGGGAAGTTTGTTTAGCTTTAGGAATAGTATAGATGAGAGCAATACAGAGCAGCAATGGGTACATCCAGTTTGCACACCCTCGTGTGAGGACTGGTGCGTATCTCCTCCCTTAGAGGGTCGCCGCACGTGGGGAGGGATGAGTGCTGTCCTTGCCCTACCGTATAGATTTTCAAGTTCCAAAAAAGTAACAGGAAATCATCATGTCTAACGAAAAGGGAATTAAACTGATGTCTTGGAACGTAAATGGTTTGGGTGATAAGCGTAAAAGGGGATTAGTACTTCAGTATATAAAACGGCACTCACCAGATGTAGTCCTCCTGCAGGAGACGCATTTAGTTGGGAACACATGCAGGTCCTTGACAAGATGGGGATACAGACTAGTAGCCCACTCAGCGTTCGTCACCGGCTCCCGCGGAGTCGGAATCCTCATACAAAAGAGTCTCCTGATGAATATAGACCAAATATGGACTGACAAGCAAGGAAGGTACGTAGCAGCTACAGGGAATTGGGAGGGCAAGTCACTCACACTAGTGTCAGTGTATGTCCCACCGGGCCTCCATGCCTCAGCATTTCAAAACGTAGGAGACCTACTCCTCGCCTTTCCCGAGGGAAGGCTATTGATGGGAGGAGACTTTAATCTGATAGTTTCTGGACGACTTGATTGCTCCCCTCCAAGGGAGACACCCCCCTCACGTACAAGAGTTCACAGGTTCTTGGGAGCCATGGGACTGGCTGATACTTGGCGCACACTGAACCCTACTTTCCACTCCGGAGCCCACAACTCGCTTTTGAGAATTGACTATATTATAGTACCGGCAGGTCAGTTGGGACATGTGAAAGGGGCGCACCACCTTGCGAGGGGCATCTCTGACCATTCCCCAGTCTGGGCCCTAATCGGAGGGAGGGAAACACAAGTGGAAAGAATTGCTCCCATAAACCCTTGGTATCTGAAAAATCCTACTATTAGAACTAAACTTACAACAGCAATAGAACAGTATTTTCAAGAAAACGAAGGCTCTGTGGACTCCGCACTGACGCTCTGGGAGGCATTCAAAACAGTGGCTAGGGGACAGGCGATCTCTTTGATCGCAGGGTCCCGGAAAGAAAAAAATGCGAAGTTAACCAGATTGGAAACTGACATCCTGGAGTTGGAAAGGCGGGCTGGAAATGAAAGTTCAGAGAACGACAAGCACTCACTCAAACTTAAACGTAAAGAATATAAAGACCTATCCACAGATGCAGCTCAGGCTCAACACAGAGCTACGCTCTGTAGACTCTATGAAGCTGGGGACAAAGCAGGGAAATTGTTAGCCTGGTTAGATCGCAGAGAGCAAGCTAGCAGATTGGTGGTCGAACTGACGACCGACTCCGATAGGCAGATCAAGGACCCCCAGGAAATTGCGACTAATTCGCGGGACACTTTAAGAATATCTATAGGTCCCGCACGACCTCCACGGAATAAGAGTCGAAGTCCCTGCTATCAGACATGTCAATACCAACACTATCACCTGACGATTTTGAGATGTTAGAAACTGAACTTACCGCCACAGAGGTTGAGAGGGCCATAAGGAGACCTGCAAATAGGGAAGGCAATGGGCCCCAATGGCCTACCCATTGAACTATATAAACTTGCCCCCAGCAAAATAGCGCCCCAGCTCACTGAGATGTTTCTTGAAAGTCGGGATTATGGGAAACTCCCCGCAGATCAGAGACTAGCCACCATTGTGGTCATTCACAAGAGCGGAAAGCTGAAAAATATATGTTCCTCTTATCGGCCTATCTCGTCACTTAATGCTGAGGTCAAGATACTGGCAAAACTATTGGCCACATGGCTGCTCCGGGTGATAACCAAACTTGTGCACCCGGATTAGTTGGGCTTCATGCCTGCAAGAAACACCTCACTTAACCTCCGGCGTCTACACAGTGTAATGAGTAGAACAGATACTCTCAGAGAAGACGCTGTAGTGGTGTCCTTGGATGCTACCATGGCGTTCGATACCATCGAATGGCCCTACATGTATGCGGTCCTCAAGAGAATGGGCTTCGGCCCCGAATTCTTAAGCTGGGTTCAACTCCTATACACCGAGCCGCTCGCACAGGTGGTAGTAAATAACCGAAAATCTTCAACATTTACCCTCGAGAGGGGAACTCGGCAGGGTTGTCCCTTCTCGCCACTCCTCTTTGCTCTGATACTCGAGCCACTGGCATGGTGGACTCGGAAGGATCCCCTCATCAGAGGGCTGCGATGGTCGGAGGATTGGGAGAATCGTATCTCATTGTATGCTGACGACACACTTCTATACCTGGCCTCACCAAAAGCCTCACTAAACAGAGCGCTCCATATCTTCACCAACTTTGGGAAATATTCCGGATATGCCATAAATTGGGGTAAATCAGTTATATATGTGCTTGCGGGAGGGTTCCCTTCCCTCCCTCAAAATGTTCCCGTCGGGGAGGCTCGGGTGGGGTTTAAATACTTAGGAATTTTTGTCACTAACGGCCCAGCGCAATACTACGAACGTTATTTATTGCCCCCACTGCAACGGCTTAAAAATGGCACCAAGCATTGGAAATCTCTCCTCTTTCCCTACTGGGCCAAGCTGCACTATTTTAAATGATGTCCCTGCTGCGATTCCTATATATATTGCAAAATTCACTGAATCCAATTCACTCCGACTATTTTAAAGCCATTGAGAGGGAACAGAGAGAGCTTCTTTGGGAGGGAGGCCACCCCGTATAGCGATACATAGGCAAATAAAGGGTTGGTACAACGGTGGTATTGGTCTGCCAGACGTACGTAGATATTATTGGGCAGCACATCTAGCGGCGATAAATCAAGGTATATACAGTCACCGTGATGACCCGGGTTATCACATGGACCGATGGCTTCTTCCCGATGGAAACTATGTGGAAGCACTATATACCAACCTAACAAAGCTGCAATTGACAGGCCCCACCTATCACGCTGTCCGAATATGGCATACTGCAAACAAGAGCTTGGGAGGGGCAGGGACGACTACACAGATGACCCTGTTATGGGACTCAGATAGATTTGGCAACCTGAGAAACACCAAGGGTTTTGATAAATGGGACATGATAGGGATCTCGAGGGTGGGAGATCTGTGGAAAAAAGGAGAAGTGGTCCCCTTTGCGCAATTGCAGAAAGAGTTCGAGCTAGCGCACACAGAACACTTCAGGTACTTACGAATACGCCATGCGCTACTCGCAGTTACGAAGGAGTGCGAAAGGTTAGCACAAACGTGCGATTTAAGCTTCTCCAATATAATGTAATGCATCAAGTATATCTCACACCACACACGATCAGAAAAATTTACCCTTCGCGTCAAGATGAATGCCCTAGATGTCACCAGCACGGGGCTGATTTTCTTCATATGATATGGTCCTGTGGGCTGCTGCGTTCTTTCTGGGACCGGGTCATTTCAGAACTTCTGGAAGTTACTGGGTGGGCGAGCATTAATGGCATCAAGCAGATATTACTGGGAGTTTTACCAGCACCTGAAGGGAAAAAACTCACTAGAAGACTAACCAATCTTGGATTGGTACTAGCTCGACGACGGGTAGTTATTGCATGGATGAGTCCTAGACCACCCAAACACGCAGATTGGAGACGGGATGTATGTGAGTGGGCGACAGCAGAGTTGGTGAGAATGAAACTAATCAGACAGGATGTTAAAGCTGAAGAAGATATTCTGGCATGGTCCGCCATGCTGATAGCTCTGCAAGGGAACCAAGTATCTCCATCCCAGGGCACCACCATGACACTGATCTCTAGCAGTGATGCATAAGATTGGAGAGGAACTTTGGCTATAAGTGGGCATCCATGTATTGGAAATGTATGTGGCATAGAGAAATAACCTGTATACCGGAAGCAGGAATGACGGGAGGGCGGGAGGGGGTCAAGGGAGGGTGGGTTTACATTAATGTTGTTGAATATGTTTTAGTTTCAGAAACGTGACAATGTCGTGATACACTGAATGTCTCTGCGTCAATATCCTTTGCAAAAATGGATGTAAAACGGCTATTAAAAAAACTGTCAATAAAATATATTAAAAATAAATAAATAAAAAGAAAATCATTTTGGAATGCGTATACATCCAACGCTACTGGTCGGCGGTGACTCAATGTATGGCTGAGGTCCTGGGAGCCCGGATTGAGCATAAAACAGGACTGTGCCTCCTGAATATTTGGGATCCCACCGACCTTAGCAGTAAGGAACAGACCTGGGTGACACTGGGAATGACAGTAGCGAAACGTAACGTAGCCCGGCTGTGGGGTACGAAAGAGGCGCCAAAGCTCACAGCATGGAAAAAAGACCTAGATTGGTGCATGTTGATGGAGAAAACAGTATATGAATCAAGGGGACACAAATATCGGGTAAATGGAACGAATACAGGGGAAACATTTGTGAACCACCGCAAGCAACCCGCCACGAGTCCACTGCCACGGACTGAGTAGATTATCTCTAAATCATATGTTAGAAACGAGTTAGAAAGTATTGGGAGGGAGGTATGATATGCACATTAATCAATGTATGTTTTGCTTAAAGACATGTGCTTAGAACTGTATCATGGTTATATTGTCATCAATAAAAAGAATTATAAAAATATATATATATCATACAAGCTCACTGCCATTTCACAGAAGGAACTGGAACAAGTTGTCTTGAAATAGATTTGCGAAAAGTAGTGTTAAAGGTCTTCATATTAAAATCTGGGAAGCTGTTTTTTAAATGTCAAATTACTCGTTCTCCTTTTATAAAAAGAGCTCTGGGCCGGAGTTATATTTTGGCGGATGGACCATTTCTCTGCCAGGGCGACGGAGTAAATTACCCCATCACCCTGACAGCACCGTGCGCCAGATTTAGAAACGCATGCCAAGCTGGTGGTCATTTCCAAAGCATTGCCAGGAACTGTCGTCACAGCGGTCCCGGTCACTTCTTTTTGCATTTTGGTGCAGGGCTCTATCAACATGACAGAGCCTAGCACCAAACTGTTTTTTATTTTTTAAAAGAAAATGACCCCCTTGCCATGGGGGTCATCTCCCATGTCGAGGGGGCATTAGTTGTTTTTTACGGTTCTTTACTGCCAGGGTTTGCCAAGCTGTGACTGACAGCAAGAAAACGGCATATGTCTGCCCATTTTAATTGGGCAGACAAACATATAGCCAGTTCTACGATGGCCCTGACTCCATCAGGCCATCGAAGACGTGTGGCAGTGATGGAGTAGCCCCCGCTGTAGCCAAACCTACGGTCTGCCCCAGTGCTTTAAATGGGAAAAAAGAAGTGCCGGTACTCAGTACCGGTGAGTACCGGCCCATTTAAAGCACCGGTCTGCCCGCATTTAAATCGGGAGGGGGACCACTGTGTTGGCAGGGAGGAAACTCCAGCGGCCCTGCGATGGAGAACCCTCACCAGAACATCGCAACCCAGCTCTGTCAGTGGCGTATTAACACTGCCAAATGTATGTTGTAACTGTACTCGGTTTGACAAGAAGTTTGAAATGACTCTCCTTTCTAATAGCGGCTCTAAGGATAGCTGGGCCCACTGTTTGAAGTGTTAGCTCCGCCTCCATTGGTTAACATGTTAGACCCCCCACGCACCCCCGATGTTTAACACCTGGGTCCATCTACTTTATCCGCACCCGGTCCCTCTCCCAATAGCCCCTAGCAGTGGAAAAGCAAACAGTTCTCCTGGGAGGGTCTACAACATTGTAACAAGCTACTGCATCACCTCAAATGCTTCTGATGTTCACCCACTAGAGAAAAAGTGGTTCTGTCGGGTAGCTCAACTGATTTGCACAAGGTATTAGATACATTAAAGGAAATATGTCCTAGTCATATGTCCAAGTAACACACCAAGAAGAACAACTTGTTTATGTAAAAAAATGAATTTCTTTACTTTGTATTCATATATATGAAAATCAATGAAATGGCTGTCTGTGACATAAAACACATACGGCGAGGAAACAAATGGCTACGGTGTACAATTAGTGACTGGTAGTGAAATGGTAGTGATATGTGACATAGTGCTGTACAAGAGTGACATAAATGACATATACATAACACAGGGAGATATTTATCTTTCAAGTCCAAGTCTCAATGCATAAATCCCAACAGTAGTTATGATTTTCTGTTCAAGTCCGGGAATTTGCGAGGACTGAATTGAGACAGTAACGTCAACGTTTCGACCCTTAACAAATGTGCAGCTTATTAGGCATCAGAGGCGGGTCTTCATCAGGACAGAGGGGGGACAGAAGGTGACAGCTGATGACTTGGGGTCCTAATACATGGGCATCCAACTTGAAGCAATATTCGGAGAGGTGTCAGCCGACACCTCCGACTCACATCCGTGGATTGTGGTCTGTATAGAAACTTTAAATCTTTCTTCACCAGCCGGTGGAAGTAATTAATGAGGAGTCGCCGATGCGATCAAATTATTGAAAAAGACGTGCTCATCCGTCCGTGTCAGCTCAGTTGTGCGCACGGACGGATGAGCACGTCTTTTTCAATAATTTGATCGCATCGGCGGCTCCTCATTAATTACTTCCACCGGCTGGTCGAAACGTCGACGTTACTGTCTCAATTCAGTCCACGCAAATTCCCGGACTTGAACAGAAAATCATAACTACTGTTGGGATTTATGCATTGAGACTTGGACTTGAAAGGTAAATATCTCCCTGTGTTATGTATATGTCATTTATGTCACTCTTGTACAGCACTATGTCACATATCACTACCAGTCACTAATTGTACACCGTAGCCATTTATTTCCTCGCCGTATGTGTTTTATGTCACAGATCTAAGAATATACAGGGAAAACCCTGATTATTGTGGGCACTGTTCCTGCTGAACAAACGTTCAAAAAAATACACTGTCTTTTGACAATATAGAAACACACTTAATCAATTCTCAATTTTTTCATAAACTTATTATTAAATGATAAATCATGAAACATAAGATACTTCTTACATTCAACAATGTACTGTTGTGATTACATCTGATAACAACGTAGTTCACTTACCAAATGAATTCCTGTATACCCGGTACACAATGAAAAAACATTGCAAGGTGCAACTCAGTTTTTGACTCTGGTTACCTCGGGTTCTTGGTGAACCTACAAGCCTCATATAACCCCGCAACCAAAAGGATCCCGCGGACGTAACGGTATATAGCTTTAAAAAATCTACCATAGTTAGAAGAAGTTACAGGTGAAAATGTAGGCACAAATGGCTGTTTTTTTCAACTGAATTTCAAAATTTTTATTTCAATTGTTACTTTTCATAGGAAAACCTTGAAGGATGTACACAAATGACCCCTTGCTGAATTCAGAATGTTGTCTACTTTTCAGAAGTGTATAGCTTTCCGGGATCCATTATTGGTTTCACACCCATTTCTACCACTAACTGGAAGGAGGTTGATAGCACAAAAATTAGGAAAAATAGGCTGCATCCCAGTAAAATGCCAAAACTGTGTAGAAAATGTTGGTTTTATGACAAAAGTCTGCCTGTTCCTGAAAGCTGGGAAGATGGTGATTTTAGCCCCACAAACCCTTTGTCTATACCATTTGCAGGAAAAACAAGCATTGGCATAGCCAATAGGTCTCGCCTTTGGGGCCTTATAAGTGTTTAGACAGAGCTATTGGCTTTGTTAACGTTTTTAATATGTGTTGTAGAGCATTGTGAATGTTGTGCAGCATGTTTAAAAGTTATAAGTTATAATAAAAAAGTGTTATAACCATTTTTGTCACCTTATATATAACCTAGAAAACAATATATATAACTGAAGTACCCTAATAAAAACCAGAATTAACACCAAAAATGTGTTCTTGTTTTTTTGTTTTTTGTCTTTTATTTATGTTTTAAAAACAAAAACAAACAAAAAAGCATTGTTATTTGCAATGTCAATAGCTCAAAGTCACGTAAATGCGAGACCTATGTCATTGCAAATGCTTGTTCTTTAAGTGATCTGGCAAGCGACAGCGCCTGCAATGTCTCAGGCAAGACCTAAAAAGGTGCTACAGTCAGGATGCTAAGGATTTGACTTGGTTTAACATGTAGAGTGGTTGCAAAGCAGTGTTAAACAAAGGGCTTAGGATAGAAGCTCAAGCCAGTAGCAAGGATATCTGTGAGAAGCTTGCAGGTGTAGTGATGAGACCCGGATGAATGCGCTGGGGCCATTCTGAGTGACAAAAATATGCCCCAACTGAGTTGATTTTAGGTGGGAAGGGTAATATCACGGTACATCCTGGGAGTGGACACAGGTTGTTGTGTGGAATGCACAACTCACAGAGGAAGAGTATCACTGGTTGTAGCGATCATGTAAGCCAGTAAATGCAAACTCAAAACAATCCTAGGTAGCAGCAAGGTATCATGTTAATAATGCTCGTGCTACACTATTATGTAAATTATAACAATTTATGGGTAGCAAGCAGGGTCTACGGTAAATCGATTCAGAGGTATCACACATACGGATAAACAGTCAAAGTAATAGGGAGCAGCATGTGCAGAGTAACACAGAGGCAGTGACTAAACGCATAAGTAGCAGCCCAAAACAAAATAGAACCGCGTGGAGCAGCGTAAAGAGATATCAAATAAAGAGTTCACATGCGGCACCTGATCAAAGTAGAACATTTCCCGGGTGGCAACGAAGTGCTGTTTAAAGGACATGACGCCCTGGGTCTGTAGGGGGCTCAGGGCAGCTGTAGGACGGACGGGGGTTAAATGGGCTGTAGATGAGCCCTGAAAGGGGGCGACAACGGAGCACAGAAGCTAAGGGAGGGCTCGGGTTGCAGGGGAGGCCAGCAGAGGGGCTCAGGGAAAAGCTGAGGCTGGAAGGGGGTCAATAGACCACAGTACCAGCAGGGGGGAATTGGGACGACCTAAGAAAGGGTTTCAAAGCAGCACTGAAGCTGGGTGGGTCCGTGGACCGCTCGGAGGGCGCAGGACAGGTTCCGGCCTCGGCTCAGCATCATGTGATTCTGGGCAAATCACTTAATATCCTCGTGCCTACCAAAAATTACTGTGTCCTAGTGTAACGTAACTGGTAATCATGTAAAGCGCTCCAATGCCTTCGGGTCGAGTTTGCGCTATATAAATCTGTGTAGTGTTTCCAAATAGGACACCAAGTAGTAAAAATCTGCAACAAAAAAAGGGGCACTGAGGCAGTATGGACGGACAGGGAGGTCGGACCGTTGAGCTGCCGGTTCATACTGTATTACTGGAACAAGAGGAATCCCAAGGCTGCAGCGAACTCGGAGCACTACTGAAGTTGTTGGAGAGGAGGCATGGGGGGTGAGGGGGGAAGGAAAAAAAGCTGAAAGACGAGCAGATACTCACCAGAACCGATGGCCGCAAAGTTTGTTTTCCGCTGTGCCCAAAGTGTCCGAATCAACCGAAGGGAAACAGTCATGGACATACAAAGGGGACACTTCATTACCAAATGAAAGTGATTATTCCAAGATGGCGGCGGGCTCAGCTGAAACTAATTGTTGAAGGTGTGGACTTAGAGGAGATTGTAAAAGGTAAGAAATGCTACATTCACTAGGAGAAGAGAAGCCTCGAAATGTTGCCGAAAGAGGAAGAAAGAAAGACACTGTGGTTTGAGGTGGCTAGCCTACACGCAGGGTATAATTCTTAAAAATACACGAATACATCAGTGCACAGGGAAGGAGGGGGTGCGGGGAGGAATGACTTGACTCGTTACTTGTCGCCATAATTTGTGGACCTTCCACGCTCTGTGCAATGCAGTGTCTCTGGACTTGCTCCCGCTCGGCGCACAGAATATTGATTTTGATGCCACCAGGGGGAGGGAGTAACAAGCAGCAGCTGTTTTGAAGCATTCGTGCTTGTGCTGGCCTCCGCATTGCGGGAGCGAGCAGCGGCGGCGCGAGAGCCATATGTTTTCAATTAGCACGCGCGCCGCTGCCGCTCCCTGCAAGGTGGATGCCAGCACAAGCACGAGTGTGCTTGAAAAGGAGCAGACCGATTTCTAAAGGTCATCTCCTAGAGCAGCGCATGTGTGCTGCCTAGGCGAGACCTAACCAGATGCTTTCTTCTGCAGGACTTTTATCCCATTTTCCCCCCCCAAAAACTAATTTAGCTGTATTTTGCCTAATTTCTCAGTCCCGTCCAAGGGAATCCACAAACCCCTGGTACCTTTAGAATCCTCAGGATGTGGAAGAAAGGGACGCAACTTTGGTGTGGGTACCTTATGTGAACAAAAGGTTATGTGGGCCTAAGCGCGAACTACCCCAAATAATCAAAAAAGGGCGTGGCATGGGGGAAGGCCTGGCAGCGAAGGGGTTAAGCATGTATTGTATTCACTCAATCAAGGCTGATGTCACACACTCAGAGACAGAATCCAGACCAATTAGGTAAGTATAGAAAAGGTTTACTTATAGTTTATTTCTAGAACCAAGCAGGACTTGGTACAGATAGGCAGTGGCGGCTCCTCCGCAATGGCGGAGGAGCGTCGCCTCACTGCCTGGCTCAGAGCCAGCAAAAGTCAAATAAAACGATGATCTTGCATCTTTTTTTTTTACATGTGCTGGCTCTGAGCCAAAGGTGTTGGGAGGGGCGGGGCTTAGGCATGGGAGTGGGGAAGAGGAGTGCTACATGCACTCCACTCCCTAAGTGCACATATGTGTTTTGGCCGGCCGTCTCAGGCCGACCAATAAGCACATGTGCACTTAGGTTTTCTCCAGCCCAGTTGCATTGAGCAGCCAGACAGGAGAAATCCCACAGACTCCCTGGTCTGAGCAGGGCGTCTTTCCTGCCTGCTCAGACCAGATTGGAAAGGGAGTCTGTCCCAGGGGCTGCTAGGAGCAGCAGGCAGGAACAGGAGAGGCGCTGGAGGCGGCAGGCGGCAAAAGGTAAGTTGTATTTTTTTTTAATATTGTATCCCCCCCGCGTGTGACCTTACCCGCCCCACCACCCTTTGTTTATGGCAGCCGCCGCTGCAGGTAGGTAATAAGTACTTTCAAATGCACGACTGTTCAAGGAAATGCAGTTCTTCTCGTAATTGTAACAGTTACAGGTTGATATTACTTTTCAGAATACTTGCCACTACACAGTAATTACTCTTTGATTACTTTTGGATTACGTTACAATAGTGCTCACTATTTCCCCATTCCTTAGCAGTTCTTTATAGAACATTTTCTAACCCAAATTCTCACACTAGGAGTCCCTGTGGGAGGAAAAATGGTTATCGAACTCGGGGGTAGGTTGAGGTTTCAGGGTTAGGACCAAGGTTCCCCAAGGTCCAAGTGGGCACTCTAACTACACCACCAGTGGCACTGGGGCAGCGGAGTGCAGAGTGCAGGGGCCCAACATTAGCCAACGGGCTAAGATGGCCTTTGATTGGGGTCTGCTGGCAAGCAGGCCACTTGAGTGTGGGAGCAACAGCTTCTAAGGTTTCAGTCGACACGGCAGGGGCCAACGACCGACACAAGAACTGCACCGCCAGCGGCACCGAGGCGGCCTGATGCAGGAGGTAAAGCGTATGTCACGGTCCCTGGGCTTCTCAGTGGAGACTGTTGGTTTCGGAAAGTTGCAGGCTCGGTTGGGAGGACTTCTTGGAGGCGACCCACGACTGGGAAGGCGACTGGGGATTTGGGAGGATGCTTAAACACCGTAGGTTGGACCACCCAAGGCCGGGAAGGCGTCGAGGGCTGAGGTGTCTTAGGCGTCGGTTTCCTTAGGCTGTGATCGGTCGCGGTTGGTGTCAGTCGAACAGACACGGTCGGGCTTCCTGAACTGCTTCGGTCAAAGGAGCAGTTGTCTTACCGCCTTCGGTCGGGGTCGGGTGGACCCATCAAGTAAAGGCTGCAGGTCTAATTTCGAAGCTTGTAGGAGGTCAGGGGTCACCGGATCCCAACTTAGAATCACTAGGGGGACCTCTTTGGAGTATGGGGCCACTCGACCTTGGGCCGTGGTGGTCTGTGCACAGTGGTGCAGAATCGCGGAGCCTGGAGTCTGACGGTTTAGTCTTTGGTTTGAGCAAATCCGGTGCTCATGGGACACAGAGTCTGTTAATTGAGTGCAGGGCAGGTCCTGCGGGCTCTGGGGGTCTGCTGCTGCGGGACATGCCAGTTTCTTGTCTGTAGGCAGGTCGTGGTTGGGACAGGCAGGTGGGGCTGAGGCCAAGTCAGTTGGTTTCCTCGGTTTCTTCCTGGGTCAGCACGACGCTTCGGTCCTTCTTCTTTCATCCTCGAATCTGACGAGGCAAGGTTCGGGGTCGCCCCTAAATACTAAATTTAGGGGTATTAATTATTTATTTATTTATTTGAAAAGTTTTATAAAGCGCGAACAAGACCCAACCGGGTATCAGAGCGCTGTACAAAGATGAAAGCTGACGTATACGTACAGAGACAATATAAATACACTTACAAAAAAGGAAATATGAGAGGAACCGGAGGCAAAAAGTAAATGAGGGTGCTAGGGGAAGAGTAGGTAACAAGTGAACAAACAGGTAACAGCCCACCTAGATGAGGCCAAGCAGTTTCATCATTGATTTACTTCAAGGACAAACGAAATGAGTTTAAACCCCCAGTAGAAATGATTGTCAAGCAGTTTCATCATCGACTTACTTCAATGACAAACGAAATGAGTTTAAACCCCCAGTAGAAATGATTGTCAAGCACAAGTTTCAAACATAAAGTGAAAGTAAATTGTTAAGCATACAATAAAACACCCAAGCACACCCCATAAGGCAACATGAGAGGAACCTGAGGCATAAAATAAATGAGGACGCTAGGGGAAGAGTAGGTAGAAAATGAACAAACAATAAGCAGCCCACCCAGATGAGGCCAAACAGTTTCATCATCGCCTTCCTTTAAAGACAGCTGAGATACGTTTTAAACCCCAAGTGAGAATGATTATCAAGCACGAGTTACAAACATAAAGTGAAAGTAAAATGTCAAGCGTTAAAGGGGTGTGTAGGTTGGGACCTATGAGTCAGTCCCTTACTTGGGTTGGGTACACCCCCTATTATGCCACCCTCCAGTGGGAGAGGCGATGAGCCTCTTCCTGATTAGCTGAGTCCCTTCATCTTCAAGATGAAGGGTACTGAGATGTGTGTTTCACCTCGCATCCCTCACCTGAGGGATGGGGTTAGCAACAGTGGGCACACCTCTGTTCCTAACTGGGATTTCCCATTGATTCTTCCTCCCAAGTGGGGGTCAAAACCAGTGGGAGCCAGTTGCTGGCGGCAGGAAAAGGCTGGGTCAGCTCACAAAGGTGGCAGGCCTTTGAAGCTTCCCCTTCGTGGACCCAGCCCATCCTGGGGGAGGAGGCGTGACACCTCTGCCCAGGATGGGCTTTGTTTTTGGACCCAGAGAGCGGAGGCCCTCTACCCAGGGGTCCAGAAACCTGTTGGTTGGTGGCAAATGATGGGCATCCCTTCAGGAACCACACCAGGGCTGGTCAATTTTCAGGAGGGCACTCTAAGATGCCCTGTGAGTGCTTTTTACATTAAATCCCACACTGACATCAGTGTGGGTTTAATGTGCCGAGAAGTTTGCTACCAAACTTCCCAGTTTTTAGTAAAGCCATTATGGAGCTGTGGAGTGTGTAATCACCAACTCCCAGACCATATGCTCTTTCTGGCTTTACTACACTTACAATGTCTAAGAATGGACTTAGACACAGTAGGGGGCTGGTGAACCCTGCTAGAGGGGGGCTTACTGAGGCCTTAGGCAGTGGATTTCAAGCATGGTACACAGAGATATGTCCCATGTCGACTCTTCACTTTTCTCTGCACCAAAACAAGCAGCCTGCAATGGCAGGGTGTGGGTGTTAAGGTACGGGGCCTCTAAGAGTGGCACAAAAGGTCCTGCAGCCCTTAGAGGCCTTCCCTGGTCACAGTGCCCTTGGTACCCATGGTACCTTTTACAAGGGACTTACCTGTGGCCTGGGAGGTGCCTATTGTGGGTACAAAGGTACAGTCTTGGGAAAGAACACAGGCCCTGGGAACCTGATTGGCAGGGACCCAGGGCACATCAGGTCAAAGTGCATCAAATATCAGGCAAAAAGTGGGGGTAGCCATGCAAGCACTTTCCCACAGCACCCCTGAACCCAGAAGGTAGATTCCTGCAACCTACGTAAAAGAAGGGAAGGAAGAAGTTGCATAGCAGAGGAGACTACAGAGAAGAACTGACTTGGCCCCAGCCCTACCGGCCCGTCTGCAGTTTCCGGAAATCCTGCACCAAAAGTTGACATGTCCTGCAGCCAGCGACCTCCAGAACCCCGGGGAGGACTGACTGTCTTCAACAAAGATCGGATCTCCTGTGAACAGCAGTTCTGTTCAAAAGAAACTCCAAAGACAGACTCTGAGCCTGTTGAGGGACGAAGAAACTCAACGCCTGGAACAACCACTGCACCCGTCGTCGCCTATGGCCCGAGTTCAGATGGCCCATCGGTCCAAGCGAGGTCCCCCAGTGCTCTTGAGTCTGAGTCCACAGTGGGTTGACCCCTCCAGGACTTCCAGACGTCGCCTGCAGCCTCTGCACAGAGACCCCCCAACCGAGAGTGTCCCGGTAAGGTGAAATCGGACCTCGAAAGGCATCCCTGCATCCGGCCGCCCTGCACCCTGGAGAAGAGGACCCGAGGTGCACCAACGTCCCTGAGCCCCCCAACTTACCTGCCCAGCTGTTGGTCCTTCCCGGAAGACTTCCTCAACCGAGCCTGCAGCCAAAATCCAAAACCAGCAACCTCCATAGGATTGCATTGGGCTCCCGACCCCACCTCAGCATCCTGCGCCCGGGCGCCCCTGCACAACTGGTAGTGTGGACTTGGTGCCAACCTGGGACGCCCTTTGCCCAGACCTTAACCGTCGGAGCTTGGCTCTCAAAACCGAGTGGCCTGCCCGTGAGCAGCCCCCAATGTGCCCCCTGTGAGAAGTTGGCCTGGTATATGCTATCCACTAATTAAAGTGGGCACCTTGCACCCGTCCGAACGACCCTTATTGATGATTAGGTTAAAGATAACCTTTACAGAAAGCTATCCTAGTGGTAGCTATGGAGAGCAGCCTTCAGGCTAAGTCTTGAAGGAATGTAAAGCAGCTTGTTTTACCAGATCAGAACCTCCTGAGTGACCAAATGAAAGGAGAACCACACAAGATATATATAGAATATATGTATTTATTACTAAACACTCTCTATTAATCTCTATACGAGATTAGAGCACAAAGCACACAATACTTAATCAATAGAACGACAGTAAATAGCACAATACACAGTGGGCTCCAGGGGGAGACCGAACCATATACTAAAGAAATGGTATAACAAAAACGACTTCACTAGACACAGTGCCTAGAGCACGTAGAATCGCTGGGACCCCAAGGAACCACCCAAAGGAGTGACACAGGGAGCCCACGGAGGACGGGTGCAGTGTGGGAACACAGACGCGTGCTCCGTACAACTCTATGGGAAAGTCGCGGTTGGAAAATTACAGTTTAAGGACACTTCGGAGAGGACTTCAAGCAAACCCTTTGGAACATAGAGGGTTCTAAGGCCAGCACCCTTGTGAGTACCGAGGTACCCGTGTTACCTATCCCAGAGGAGCCGGGTGCATAGGGGTCAAGTGGTGTTGGAAACCCTCGTCGTTTTCAATGGCGTGATGCGAAGAAGTGCTGCTGCCGGGAAGATGAAAAGTGTCCGGTGGAATCCAAGCCTGGATCCGAGGTGAGAAGAACCTGAAAGCAGAGGGGACAAAGTCTGGGTGACTTCTCATGACCAGGAGTGGAGCAGTTGAATACCCACCGATGTCGGGTGCCTCAGGTGCGAAGATAGGATGCTTGACTCTGCAGCCACGGGGACCAGGAGACGTCGATGATGACCAAAGTCTGGAGGTGAGCTGTCCCACAGAGGATGTCGATGACTGAGGGATCAGTGTCCGGCTGGAGCACCAACAAGCCGATTCTCCCACCCAAAGTGGGGGCCAGTTGCTGGGGGCAGCAAAACGCAGGGACAGCATCCAAAGGTGGCAGGCCTTTGAAGCTTCCCCTTCGTGGACCCAGCCCATCCTGGGGGAGGAAGCATGACACCTCTGCCCAGGATGGGCTTTGTTTCTGCACCCAGAGAGCGGAGGCTCTCGATCCAGGGTCCAGAAATCTGTCTGATGGTGGCAAATGGAAGGCAGCCATTCAAGAACCACACCGGAGCTGGTCGACTTTCAGGGATCATCTCTAAGATGCCCTCTGAGTGCATTTTACATTAAATCCCACACTGGTATCAGTGTGGGTATAATGTACTGAGAAGATTGCTACCAAACTTCCCAGTTTTTAGTAATTATGGAGCTGTGGAGTTCGTAATGACCAACTCCCAGACCATATACTCTCTATGACTACACTTATAATATCTAAGAATGGGCTTAGACACTGTAGGGGTACAGGGCTCATGCCTCTGTACCCTCACCTGGGGCCTAGTGCACTCTGCTAGATGGGTGACTTACCTTGGCCTCAGGCAGTGGGTTGCAAGCATGGCACACAGAGATGTGTCCCATGTCGACTCTTCACTTTTGTCTGCACCAAAACATGCAGCCTGCAATGGCAGGGTGTGGGTGTTAAGGTACGGGGCCTCTAAGGGTGGCACAACAGGTGCTGCAGCTCTTAGAGGCCTTTCCTGGCCACAGTGCCCTGGGTACCCATGGTGTTTCACAAGGTGCTCACCTGTGACGAAGGATGTGCCAATTGTGGACACAAAGGTACATTTTTGGGATAGAACACAGGCTGATTGGCAGGTACCCAGGGCACATGAGGTCGGGTTGCATCAGATGTCAGGCAAAAATGGGGGTAACCATGCAAAAAGGGGCACTTTCCTACCCCTACTCTACACCACACAGTGCCAATCCACTTCAATTCACACAATGCCACGCCACACAATACCACTCCACACGCCACCACTCCAATGAACTACACACAAAGCCACTCTGCACCACACAATGTCACTTCGCTCCGCACCATCCAACACACTGCCACTATACGTAATACCACCCCACGCCAATCCACTCTACTCCTATACAAACAATTCCACTCCACACCATATAATACCACTCCATGCCGCACAATACCACTCCACACCACATGTCACTCCACTTCATGCCTCACAATGCCACTCCGCGCCACTCCAACAAAGCCAAAAGATCTCACATAGGCGAGCCCTCTTGGCTTTGCCAATGCTTGTTTTAAAAGTACCAGCACCGTTAAAGCAAATATCGTCTCTCCAAAGCACCCCTCCCCAACACACACCTTCCCCTTCCAACAGCAGTTGTATTTAATAAACGTCTCACTCACCAGAAAGCGCCTCCCTGCCCTGTGCAGCGCTGCTTCCGTTCACAGTACAGCCCTTACTGGGAGCATCTCGTGGTGAGCGCCCCCTGCATCTCTTCCAAGCACAGAGCTCTCTTGTTCCCCGTACTTGTGCCCGTTCTCGGTACTGTACGGGTCGTCTATAAATACCCCTTTGCAGTGTAAAACCCCTCTTTAGATTTTAAAAAGTGCCTCTCACTTCTCTCAAGTAACAACGCTCCTACGTCCCCCTTCTGTAAAGCGCCTCGTTCGTTGCCATGGCCACGCGCAGTATGCACACACAGTGCCCCTGCCTTACGTTGGCGCTAGACGCTGGCGGAGGGTGCAACCTTGAACGCACTGCCTGCGGGTACAGGATGCGGTCTGAGTCTGTCAACTGTGGAAATACACCAGGCCGGTCCCTCCCCGATGACTGGCCTAGAAGCCGGGGACTGGCCTCAGAACCAGTGACTGACCTCGAAGCCGGGGACTGGCCTCAGAACCAGTGACTGGCCTCGAAGCCGGGGACAGGCCTCAGAACCAGTGACTGGCCTCGAAGCCGGGGACTGGCCTCAAACCCGGGACTGGCCTCAAACGTGGGTTCTGGCCTCAAACCCGGGACTTGCCTCAAACCTGGGGACTGGCCTCAAACCCAGTGACTGGCCTCAAACCTGGGGACTGGCCTCAAACCTGGGGACTGGACTCAAACCTGGGGACTGGACTCAAACCTGGAGACTGGCCTCAAACCCAATGACAGTCCTCAAACCTGGAGACTGTCCTCAAACCCAGGGACTGGCCTCATACATGGAGACTGACCTCAAACCCGGAGACTGGCCTCAAACCTGGAGACTGGCCTCAAACCTGGAGACTGTCTTAAAACTGGGGGACCGGCCTCAAAACCCAGGGACTGTCCTCAAAGCCAGGGACTGGCCTCAAACTGGGGATTAGCCTCAAACCTGGAGACTGTCCTGAAACCCAGGGACTGACCTCAAACCTGGGGACTGGCCTCAAACCCGGGGATTGCTCCCAAACCCGAGGACTGGCCTCAAACCCAGGGCCTGGCCTCAAACCCAGGAACTGGCCTGAAACGCGGGGACTGGTCTCAAACCGAGTGACCGGCCTCAAATCCATGCACTGGCTTCAAACCAGCGTATTGGCCTCAAACTTGATGAATGGCCTCAAAGCCGGGGACTGGTCTCAAACCTATGGACTGGCCTCAAACCCGGGGACTGGCCTCAATCCCCGGGGACTGGACTCAAACCCAGGCACTGGCTTCAAACCGGGGTATTGGCCTCAAACCTGCTGACTGGCCTCGAAGCCGGGGACTGGCCTCAAACCTGCTGACTGGCCTCAAACCTGCTGACTGGCCTCGAAGCCGGGGACTTGCCTCAAACCCGGGGACTGGCCTCAAACCCAGGGACTGGCCTCAAACCCAGTGACTGGCCTCGAACCCGGGGACTGGCCTCAAACCCAATGACAGTCCTCAAACCTGGAGACTGGCCTCAAACCCAATGACAGTCCTCAAACATGGAGATTGGCCTCAAACCTGGGGACTGGCCTCAAACCTGGGGACTGGCCTCGAACCTGGAGACTGGCCTCAAACCCAATGACAGTCCTCAAACCTGGAGACTGGCCTCAAACCTGGGGACTGGCCTCGAAGCCGGGGACTGGCCTCAAACCCTACTCCGGACTACACAAGAAGGAAGTGATAAGAGCCAGTGCAGGGTGGAGACTGCCAGAGGTCTGTAGACGATGGTGTGCCTTGAGCACCTCTCCAGACCATGACGTGCAGAGCTCTCCTCGGCCACCCTTGTGTGTACATCTGATGATCCACGACCCCCGTGCACAACCCTCCCCAGGTAAGATTGTGCAGGGAATCAAACAAAAGAGGGGGACTCTGGGCTTTTAGAGAGGTCCAGCATACTTGCCCTGGATAAACTTGAGAAGAAAAGGTATGCAGTTCCTGTGAAGGAGAGGGAAAGGGGGCAGGGCAGGGGACTGGCAAGGTCCCTGGCTACAAAAAGAGAAAATTTAGTAGGAAAGGAGAAGGACTGGGGCTGGCTGCTGCGCCTGTTTGATCGTGAATGGCGATCCGAGACGTGGGGTCCTGGTTCTTAGCCACCTTACTGTTGCCTCTCGCTACACCACTTTACTGTGTCCTACACTTGCCGTGAACTGAAGATAGTTTTAGGTGAGTTGCTTTTTACTCAGTATGTTGCCACTTCTTCTCCGTTTTTAATTACTCACCGCATGATTTGAACCCGCTGTGCTTCACTTTTACATATACTAAGGCATCGAGCACAGCAAGGGTATCGTGGTTGACAAGCGTGACCACTTTTTAGCAATGCACACTGCATTTGTTATGGTGCACAGACTGGTGGCACTATTGAGGGATAAGAGGGCAGAATTTTAGAGTATGATTGCTCTCTGATATGAATTGTCTTCATTGTTGTATTTTTCATTTCAGATTGGCTGCTGCATCATCAGGTACTTTACCTCTTGGTGCCCCCCCACCTTTTTGTTAATAGGTTAGAACATCATAGTCTATTATAGTGTAGAGTTTTATTTTTATTAGGTCCTGAAAAATTGCCACTAGATCTCCCTGACTTAACAGGCAAGAAACATGTTGACCGCACAAGATTGAGCATAACACGCTGAAGGATTTTTGCAGTGAGTTGCCAACTTCATTTTTAATCAGGGGAAGGCAGGATCATTAAAGTTTAATTTACCTGACTCTTCTATTTCCCTGTTTTAGTTCACACAATTGCACACCTACACTTTTAAGGCCCCTCACACCCACCGCACCATACGGCAAGGAATAAAGATCTCCGCCAAAGAGCCCCTGCATAGGGTGCCCGTCGGGTATTGCAGCGCCGACCCGACGAGGAGCATGCCCGATGATGAAGCATGACACCCAGCAGGCTGGGTGTGTGAGGGCACTCATTCCGAAAGGAAGGACTTCCCAGTCCTTCTCCTTTCCTACTAAATTTTCTCTTTTTGTAGCCAGGGACCTTGCCAGTCCCCTGCCCTGCCCCCTTTCCCTCTCCTTCACAGGAACTGCATACCTTTTCTTCTCAAGATTGTGCAGGGGCCTGACACCACGCAGCCTCATCACAGCAGCAGCGCCACCTCTGCTAACAGCATCTGATCGGAGCCTCTAGGCGCTTTAAACCCTTGGTAGCCGTGCGGGATGCGCACCACTGGCCTTCACTCAGGGCTGGAGAGCACAGGCTTAGGTGAGTGAGCAGTGAACAGAAGTGCAGTAGTGACTGTGGGACCTGGACAAGAGCACAGTGAATCTGCGTGAGTGAGAAAACGTGGAAACACAACACCGCGCAGTGAACGCCTTCTAGGCGCTTCTAGCCTGAGGTAGATGTTACAGCTTTCAATGAATAGCGCTTATTACTAAATAAGACCACTCAATGCTGTAAGACTGCGCTTTGTAGCGCTTTAAGCGCTAAAAAAAAACAAGCATTGGCATAGCCAATAGGTCTCGCCTTTGGGGCCTTATAAGTGTTTAGCCAGAGCTATTGACTTTGCCAATGTCTTCAAGCTGTGCTGTAGAGAAGTGTGGCTGCTGTGCAGCATGCTGAAAAGTTATAATAAAAAAGTGTCAGAAGCATTTTTGTTACTTTATATATGACCAAGAAGGCATTATGTAAAACTGAACAACCATATTAAAAAAAGTATTTACAATAAAAAATTTCCTCAGTTTTCTTTTGTTCTTGCAATGCTGGCAACTTGTTTCTGCCTATTGCAATGGTTGTTTGTTAAAGCTTTTTTTTTTGAGGGGGCATAAACAATCGGAGGGTGAAGGTTGGGAACTAGTACCTGTATTATAACACTAGCAGCGGCCAGACGCTAGGGGAGAATCAACAGATGCCAGATTCCGAGAGCAGGCTGAGGTGGTGCTGAGTGATGCTGAGGTGGCAGTGGTGGTGGTGGTGACTGTTGCGGAGACGATGCTGAGGTGATGCTGAATGATACTCAGGTGTTGCTGAGTGATACTGCTGTGGTGCTGAGTGATGCTGTGGTGGTGCTGAGTGATATTGTCTTGGCGCTGAGTGATGCTGTGGCGGCGCTGAGTGATGCTGTGGCGGCGCTGAGTGATGCTGTGGCGGCGCTGAGTGATGCTGTGGCTGGGCTGCGTGATGCTGTGGTGGCGCTGAGTGATGCTGTGGTTGCGCTGAGTGATGCTGTGGTGGCGCTGAGTGATGCTGTGGTGGCGCTGAGTGATGCTGTGGTGACGCTGAGTGATGCTGTGGTGGTGCTGAGTGATGCTGTGGTGGCGCTGAGAGATGCTGTGGTGGCGCTGAGCGATGCTGTGGTGCTGCTGAGCGATGCTGTGGTGGTGCTGAGTCATCCTGTGGTGGTGCTGAGTCATCCTGTGGTGGTGCTGAGTCATCCTGTGGTGGTGCTGAGTGATGCAGTGTTGGCCCTGAGTGATGATGTGGTGTCGCTGAGTAAAGCTATGGTGGTGCTGAGTGATGCTGTGGTGGCGCGGAGTGATGCTGTGGTGGCGCTGAGTGATGCTGTGGTGGCGCTGAGTGATGCTGTGGTGGTGCTGAGTGATGCTGTGGTGGCGCGGAGTGATGTTGTGGTGGCGCTGAGTGATGCTGTGGTGGCGCTGAGTGATGCTGTGGTGACGCTGAGTGATGCTGTGGTGGCGCTGAGTGATGCTGTGGTGGCGCTGAGTGATGCTGTGGTGGCGCTGAACGATGCTGTGGTGGCACTGAGCGATGCTGTCGTGGCGCTGAGCGATGCTGTGGTGGTGCCGAGCGATGCTGTGGTGGTGCTGAGTCATCCTGTGGTTGTGCTGAGTAATGCTGTGGTTGTGCTGAGTGATGCTGTGGTTGCACTGAGTGATGCTGTGGTTGCACTGAGTGATGCTGTGATGGCGTTGAGTGATGCTGTGATGGCGTTGAGAGATGTTGTGTTGGTGCTGAGTGATGCTGTGGTTGCGCTGAGTGATGCTGTGGTGTTGCCGAGTGAGAGATAGAGTGAAGATATAATGCCCAATTAGAGAGGGTGGTGAGAGAGAAAGGGTGTACATAGAATAAAGGGTGGAGCGGGATAGAGAGAGAGAAAGAAGGGGAGAGAGAGTGAATGAAGGAGTTTGAAAGAGAAACAGATAAAGGGGTGAGAGAGAATGAAAGGCTAAAAAAGATAGAGAGGGGAGAGTTAATTAAGTAGAGAGAGAATTAGAGAGGGGAGAGCGAGAGAAGGAGAGAGAGAATAAGAGTGGGGGGTGTGGAGTTTAAATAGAGTGAAGAAGTGACGCGGAAAAAGTAACCTTAAATATAGCTTTGTGCTTTGTGCGAATAAATATTTTTAAAAACAGAGTGAGACAAAAATACTGGTAATTAGGCTGTGACTCCCAATATAAAACAAATAGCGATATAAGGTGAAATCAACCCACCGAAGCAATATTTCTAACTAGACAAAAAAAGCTTGCATTTCAATGCTAATCGCTGTTGTTTTTCATGTGACTGTAGTCCAGGGCCGTCAGTTGGTAATGTGAGCTGCTGCTGCGATTGAAACATCAGAGTCCAGAGAGTTAATGAGCCATGACGAGGAAATGAGGAAGAGATAGGAAACCCAGATGGCAGCTGGCGCGTGCACGCCATCGTGAACGCAAGCTGGTCGCCAGCCGAAAGCCAGTGTTTGCACTTCCAAAACCCGCTTACTAAAACTCTCGGCCAGACATGGTGCAGGCCGAGACCTAAAAACACACGAGCCTTAGAGCTAACCCACGCGCTGCTCGGAGATTTCTCGGTTTCTCACAAGTTTTCACTACGGAAACGAGGCACCCAATAAAAAAGAGATCAACCCTGTCGTTCTTAAGCATTTCTCACCCCTCCCTCCTTTGCCAGGTTTTAGTGGGGGGGGGGGGGGAGAATGGGGGTGAAGGGGCGGGTGAGGCGTGGGGCTGACCATCAAACTCCGAGGGAGCTTGGAGTTTCACACCAAAGATCTGCACATGCAAAGGGTCACACAAGAGAGGGGGCAGGTTGGAGTGGAGACCCAATATGTTTCAATACAGATGGGAAGGGTGGGGCCCTTACTCCCCTATCTGGGGGCGCACAGGAGCCCCAGGACTAGCAGGAGCTGCCCCACCCCCAATACCAGTCGCAGAAACCAGCTGGGGCGCTTCTTTTAAATAGCTTGTGCCAAACCCCCTCCCCCCACCCCCACCCCCTAAAAAAGGTAAGGTTTTCAGTTGTTTAAACAACAGGCTGGGGCTGGCTGGTTGCCTGGTACCCCGAAGCCCTGCAGGCTGGGTCCAGCCCTCCTCGCCCCGCCCACAAGGTATCTAAAACATGCAATTAAAGTACAGAAGCCGCTTCCTGTGTCTCACAACCCGCAGCTGCTGCACTTTAACGTTTTGCGGGACTTTTGAGCTGCGTGGGCTGCGCATGCGCGCTGACAACACGCATTGAGCGGTACCCCGCAAGTTGAGGGGTGTACATCATGCCCTGAGCAGTGCACACCAAGCAGGCCTATGCCACACAGTGCCACTCCACTCATCCCACACAATACCACACAGCACCTCTCCACGGCATCCCACACAATACCACACCACACAATACCACACCACACAGCACCACTCCACTGCATCCCACACAATGCCACACCACACAATACCACACCACACAGCACCACTCCACTGCAATCCACACAATACCACACCACATAATACCACACCACACAGCACCACTCCACTGCATCCTACACAATGCCACACCACACAATACCACACCACACAGCACCACTCCACTGCATCCCACACAATGCCACACCACACAATACCACACCACACAGCACCACTCCACTGCATCCCACACAATGCCACACCACACAATACCACACCAGACAGCACCACTCCACTGCATCCCACACAATGCCACACCACACAATACCACACCACACAGCACCACTCCACTGCATCCCACACAATGCCACACCACACAATACCACACCACACAGCACCACTCCACTGCATCCCACACAATGCCACACCACACAATACCACACCACACAGCACCACTCCACTGCATCCCACACAATGCCACACCACACAATACCACACCACACAGCACCACTCCACTGCATCCCACACAATACCACTCCACTCTAATCCTCTACAGACACTGCTTCTACACCACACCACATAATGTCACCCCACTTCATGCCTCACAATGCTACTCCACGCCACTCCAACAAAGCCAATAGATCTCACATAGGCGAGCCCTCTTGGCTTTGCCAATGCTTGTTTTAAAAGCACCAGCACCGTTAAAGCAAATATCGTCTCTCCAAAGCACCCCTCCCCTAACACACACCTTCCCCTTCCAACAGCAGTTGTATTTAATAAACGTCTCACTCACCAGAAAGCACCTCCCTGCCCTGTGCAGCGCTGCTTCCGTTCACAGTACAGCCCTTACTGGGAGCATCTCGTGGTGAGCGCCCCCTGCATCTCTTCCAAGCACAGAGCTCTCTTGTTCCCCGTACTTGTGCCCGTTCTCAGTACTGTACGGGTCATCTATAAATACCCCTTTGCAGTGTAAAACCCCTCTTTAGATTTTAAAAAGTGCCTCTCACTTCTCTCAAGTAACAACGCTCCTACGTCCCCCTTCTGTAAAGCGCCTCGTTCGTTGCCATGGCCACGCGCAGTATGCACACACAGTGCCCCTGCCTTACGTTGGCGCTAGACGGTGGCGGAGGGTGCAACCTTGAACGCACTGCCTGCGGGTACAGGATGCGGTCTGAGTCTGTCAACTGTGGAAATACACCAGGCCGGTCCCTCCCCGATGACTGGCCTAGAAGCCGGGGACTGGCCTCAGAACCAGTGACTGACCTCGAAGCCGGAGTCTGGCCTCAGAACCAGTGACTGGCCTCGAAGCCGGGGACTAGCCTCAGAACCAGTGACTGGCCTCGAAGCCGGGGACTGGCCTCAGAACCAGTGACTGGCCTCGAAGCCGGGGACTGGCGTCAGAACCAGTGACTGGCCTCAAAGCCGGGGACTGGCCTCAGAACCAGTGACTGGCCTCAAACCTGGGGACTGGCCTCAAACCTGGGGACTGCCCTCAAACCTGGGCACTGCTCTCAAACCTGGGGACTGGCCTCAAACCTGGGGGCTGGCCTCAAACCTGGGGACTGGCCTCGAAGCCGGGGACTGGCCTCAAACACGGGGACTGTAAGGAAGTGAAGGGAAGTGTAACACTGAGAAATCAGAGATCATTTTTTTTGGTTCCTCCCCTTGCGAGGTGTGGCGTGACTGGTGGCCGGACGATATGTCCCCTCCTACATCCCTGGTCAAGATAGTCAAAAATCTAGGGGTCAAAATGGATGACAACCTGTCCATGAAAAATCAGGTTCAAACTGTAGCAGGGGCATGCTTCGGCATGCTCAAAATGCTCAAGCAGTTTCTGCCCCTTCTCCCAGTCAGTCACAGGAAAACTGTAGTCCAGGCTTTGATAGTATCTAGGCTGGACTATGTGAACGTTTTGTACACGGGACTACCTGAATATTTACTCTCTCGTCTTCAGGTGGCTCAGAATGCTGCGGCCAGGGCGATTCTTATGCTCGGCCCCAGAACACGGATGTCGCCCCATCTGAAAGCCCTGCACTGGCTGCCGATCCGTAAGCGAATCAGTTTTAAAACGGGCGTTCTAGCCTTTAAAGCTCTTCACGGTACAGGTGCCTCTTATATCAGGAAAAGAGTACAGTTCTACTATCCTAGCCGTACTCTGAGGTCATCCTCTTTGCAGCAGGCTATCATCCCCAAGTTCACCCGCGCTCGAACAGGAGGCCGCTCCTTCCAGGTGCATGCAGCCAAACTGTGGAACAGCCTACCTTTGGGCCTCAGACAGATGCAGGATCTTTTTACTTTTAGAAAGGCTCTGAAAACCTGGCTATTTCAGCAATAGGCTTCCTTTGGAGCAGCGTCTCCCGTCAGCCCCGCCTAGATGTCGTCAGCGCCGGGACACTCAACTGAGTAGCTGTGCGCTTTACAAATACCCAGCTAACATAACATAACATAACTGCCCTCAAACCTGGGGACTGCCCTCAAACATGGGGACTGGCCTCAAACCTGGGGACTGGCCTTGAAGCCGAGGACTGGCCTCAAACCCGGGGACTGGCCTCAAACCTGGGGACTGCCCTCAAACATGGGGACTGGCCTCAAACCTGGGGACTGGCCTTGAAGCCGGGGACTGGCCTCAAACCCGGGGACTGGCCTCAAACCTGGGGGCTGGCCTCAAACCTGGGGGCTGGCCTCAAACCTGGGGACTGGCCTTGAAGCCGGGGACTGGCCTCAAACCCGGGGACTGGCCTCAAACCCGGTGACCGGCCTCAAACCTGGGGGCTGCCCTCAAACCTGGGGATTGTCCTCAAACCTGGGGACTGGCCTCAAACCTGGGGACTGGCCTCAAACCCGGGGACTGGCCTCAAACCTGGGAACTGGTCTCAAGCCTGGGGGATGGCCTCAAACCTGGGGACTGGCCTTGAAGCCGGGGACTGGCCTCAAACCCGGGGACTGGCCTCAAACCCGGGGACTGGCCTCAAACCTGGGGACTGGCCTCGAAGCCGGGGACTGGCCTCAAACCTGGGGACTGGCCTCAAACCCACTGCCGGCCTCAAACCTGGGGGCTGGCCTCAAACCTGGGGACTGGCCTCAAACCTGGAGACTGGCCTCGAAGTCGGGGACAGGCCTCAAACCTGGGGACTGGCCTCAAACCCAGTGACCGGCCTCAAACCTGGGGACTGGCCTCAAACCTGGGGACTGGCCTCAAAGCCGGGGACAGGCCTCAAATCCGGGGACTGGCCTCAAACCCGGGGACTGGCCTCAAACCTGGGGACTGGCCTCAAACCCGGGACTTGCCTCAAACCTGGGGACTGGCCTCAAACCCAGTGACTGGCCTCAAACTTGGGGACTGGCCTCAAACCTGGGGACTGGCCTCAAACCCGGGGACTGGCCTCAAACCCGGGGGACTGGCCTCAAACCCAGTGACCGGCCTCAAATCCAGGCACTGGCTTCAAACCAGGGTATTGGCCTTAAACTTAATCATTGGCCTCGAACCTGGGGACTGGCCTTAAACCTGGGGACTGGCCTCAAACCTGGGGACTGGCCTCAAACCCGGGGACTGCCCTCAAACCCGGGGACTGCCCTCAAACCTGGGAACTGGCCTCAAACCAGATGACTGGCCTCGAAGCCGGGGACTGCCCACAAACCCGGGGGCTGGCCTCATACCCGGGGGACTGGCCTCATACCCGGTGGACTGGCCTCAAACCCGGGGGACTTGCCTCAAACCCAGGGGACTGGACTCAAACCCGGGGACTTGCCACAAACCCGGAGACTGGCCTCAAACCGGGAGACTGGCCTAAAACTCGGGGACTGGCCTCAAATCCGGGGACTGGCCTCAAACCCAGTGACTGGCCTCAAACCCGGTGACTGGCCTCAAACCCAGTGACTGGCCTCAAACCCGGGGACTGGCCTCAAACTCGGTGACTGGCCTCGAAGCCAAGGACTGCCCTCAAACCTGGGGACTAGCTTCAAACCCGGGGACTGGCCTAAAACCCAGTGACTGGACTGAAACCCGGGGACTGGCCTCAAACCTGGTGACTGGCCTCAAAGCCAGGGACTGGCCTCAAACCCGGGGACTGGCCTCAAACCCGGGGACTTGCCTCAAACCCGGGGACTGGCCTCAAACCTGGGGACTGGCCTCAAACCCGGGGACTGGCCTTAAACATGGGGACTGGCCTCAAACCCGGGGATTGGCCTCAAACCTGGGAACTGGCCTCAAACCCGGGGACTGGCCTCAAACCTGGAGACTGGCCTCAAACCTGGGGACTGGCCCAAAACCGGGGGACTGGCCTCAAACCCGGAGATTGGCCTCAAACCTGGAGACTGGTCCCTAACCCGGAGACTGGCCTCAAACCAGGAGACTGGCCTCAAACCTGGTGACTGGCCTCGAAGCCGGGGACTAGCCTCAAACCTAGTGACTGGCCTCAAACTCGGGGACTGGCCTCAAACCCGGGGACTGGCCTCAAACCTGGAGACTGGCCTCAAACCTGGGGACTGGCCTCAAACTCGGGGACTGGCCTCAAACTCAGTGACTGGCCTCAAACTCGGGGAATGGCCTCAAACCTGAGGGGACTGGCCTCAATCCAGAGGACTGGCCTCATACCGGGGACTGGCCTCAAATCAGGTGACTGGCCCCAAACCCGGGGACTGGCCTCAAAGCCAGGGACTGGCCTCAAACCTGGGGACAGGCCTCAAACCTGAGGGACTGGCCTCAAACCCAGGGGCTGGCTCAAACCCGGGGACTGGCCTCAAACCCGGGGACTGGCCTCAAACCCGGGGACTGCCTCAAACCGGGGGACTGCCTCAAACCTGGGGATGGCCTCAAACCCGGGGACTGGCCTCAAACCCAGGGACTGGCCTCAAACCCAGGGACTTGCCTCAAACCCGGGGACTGGCCTCAAACCTAGGGACTAGCCTCAAACCCGGGGACTGGCCTCAAACCCAGGGACTGGCCTCAAACCTGGGGACTGTCCTCAAACCCGGGGACTGGCCTCAAACCCGGGGACTGTCCTCAAACCCGGGGACTGGCCTCAAACCCGGGGGCTGGCCTCATACCTGGGGATTGGCCTCAAAGCCGGGGACTGGCCTCAAACCCAGGGATTGGCCTCAAAGTCGGGGACTGGCCTCAAACCCAGGGACTGGCCTCAAACCTGGGGACTGTCCTCAAACCCGGGGACTGGCCTCAAACCTGGGGACTGTCCTCAAACCCGGGGACTGGCCTCAAACCCGGGGACTGTCCTCAAACCCGGGGACTGGCCTCAAACCCGGGGGCTGGCCTCATACCCGGGGGACTGGCCTCAAACCCAGGGACTTGCCTCAAACCCGGAGATTGGCCTCAAAGCCGGGGACTGTCCTCAAACCCAGGGACTGGCGTCAAACCTGGGGACTGTCCTCAAACCCGGGGACTGGCCTCAAACCCGGGGGCTGGCCTCATACCCGGGGGACTGGCCTCAAACCCGGGGGACTTGCCTCAAACCCGGGGGACTGGCCTCAAACCCAGGGACTTGCACAAACCCAGAGACTGGCCTCAAACCCGGAGACTGGCCTCAAATCCGGGGACTGGCCTCAAACCCTGTGACTGGCCTCAAACCTGGTGGCTGGCCTAAAACCCAGTGACTGGCCTCAAACCAGGGGACTGGCCTCAAACCCAGTGACTGGCCTCAAACCCGGTGACTAGCCTCAAACCCGGGGGCTGGCCTCAAACCCGGGGACTTGCCTCAAACCCGGGGACTGGCCTCAAACCTAGGGACTAGCCTCAAACCCGGGGACTGGCCTAAAACCCAGTGACTGGACTCAACCCCGGGGACTGGCCTCAAACCCAGTGACTGGCCTCAAACCTGGTGACTGGCCTCAAAGCCGGTGATTGGCCTCAAACCCGGGGAATGGCCTCAAACCCGGGGACTTGCCTCAAACCCGGGGACTGGCCTCAAACCTGGGGACTGGCCTCAATTCCAGGGACTGGCCTCAAAACCCAGTGACTGGCCTCAAACCCGGGGAATGGCCTCAAACCCGGGGACTTGCCTCAAACCCGGGGACTGGCCTCAAACCTGGGGACTGGCCTCAATTCAAGGGACTGGCCTCAAAACCCAGTGACTGGCCTCAAACCCGGGGACTGGCCTCAAACCTGGGTACTGGCCTCAAACCCGGGAACTGGCCTCAAACCTGGAGACTGGCCTCAAATCCAGGGACTGACCTCAAACCTGGGGACTGGCCCAAAACCGGGGGACTGGCCTCAAACCTGGAGATTGGCCTCAAACCTGGAGACTGGTCCCTAACCCGGAGACTGGCCTCAAACCAGGAGACTGGCCTCAAACCTGGTGACTGGCCTCGAAGCCGGGGACTAGCCTCAAACCTGGTGACTGGCCTCAAACTCGGGGACTGGCCTCAAACCCGGGGACTGGCCTCAAACCTGGAGACTGGCATCAAACCTGGGGACTGGCCTCAAACTCGGGAACTGGCCTCAAACTCAGTGACTGGCCTCAAACTCGGGGAATGGCCTCAAACCTGCGGGGACTGGCCTCAATCCGGAGGACTGGCCTCATACTGGGGACTGGCCTCAAATCAGGTGACTGGCCTCAAACCCGGGGACTGGCCTCAAAGCCAGGGACTGGCCTCAAACCTGGGGACTGGCCTCAAACCTGGGGGACTGGCCTCAAACCCAGGGGCTGGCTCAAACCCGGGGACTGGCCTCAAACTCGGAGACTGGCCTCAAACTGGGGGACTGCCTCAAACTGGGGGACTGGCCTCAAACCTGGGGATGGCCTCAAACCCGGGGACTGGCCTCAAACCCAGGGACTGGCCTCAAACCCAGGGACTTGCCTCAAACCCGGAGATTGGCCTCAAAGCAGGGGACTGGCCTCAAACCTAGGGACTGTCCTCAAACCTGGGGACTGTCCTCAAACCCGGGGACTGGCCTCAAACCCGGGGACTGGCCTCATACCCGGGGGACTGGCCTCAAACCCGGGAACTTGCCTCAAACCCGGGGGACTGGCCTCAAACCCAGGGACTTGCACAAACCCAGAGACTGGCCTCAAATCCGGGGACTGGCCTCAAACCCAGTGACTGGCCTCAAACCCGGTGACTGGCCTTAAACCCAGTGACTGGCCTCAAACCCGGGGACTGGCCTCAAACTCAGTGACTGGCCTCGAAGCCAGGGACTGCCCTCAAACCTGGAGACTAGCCTCATACCCGGGGACTGGCCTAAAATCCAGTGACTGGCCTCAAACCAGGGGACTGGACTCAAAACCAGTGACTGGCCGCAAACCCGGTGACTAGCCTCAAACCCGAGGACTGGTCTCAAACCCAGGGACTGGCCTCAAACCTGGGGACTGGCCTCAAACCCCGGGACTTGCCTCAAACCCGGGGACTGGCCTCAAACCTGGGGACTGGGCTCAATTCCGGGGACTGGCCTCAAAACCCAGTGACTGGCCTCAAACCCGGGGACTGGCCTCAAACCTGGGGACTGGCCTCAAACCCGGGGACTGGCCTCAAACCTGGGAACTGGCCTCAAACCCGGGGACTGGCCTCAAACCTGGAGACTGGCCTCAAATCCGGAGACTGGCCTCAAACCTGGGGACTGGCCTCAAACCTGGGGGACTGGCCTCAAACCCGGGGACTGGCCTCAAACCTGGAGACTGGCTTCAAACCTGGAGACTGGTCCCTAACCCGGAGACTGGCCTCAAACCAGGAGACTAGCCTCAAACCTGGTGACTGGCCTCGAAGCCAGGGACTGGCCTCAATCCTAGTGACTGGCCTCAAACTCGGGGACTGGCCTCTAACCTGGGGACTGGCCTCAAAGCCGGGGATTGGCCTCAAACCTGGGTACTGGCCTCAAACCTGGGGGACTGGTCTCAAACCTGGGGGACTGGCCTCAAACCCGGGACTAGCCTCAAACCGGGGGACTGGCCTCAAACCCGGAGACTTGCCTCAAACCAGGGGACTGGCCTCAAACCAGGTGACTGGCCTCAAACCTGGGGACTGGCCTCAAACCCGGGGACTTGCCTCAAACCAGGGGACTGGCCTCAAACCAGGTGACTGGCCTCAAACCTGGGGACTGGCCTCAAATCCGGGGACTGGCCTCAAATCAGGGGTCTGGCCTCAAACCTGGGGACTGGCCTCAAACCCAGGACTGGCCTCAAACCCGGGGACTGGCCTCAAACCTGAGGACTGGCCTCAAATCCGGGTACTGGCCTCAAATCCGGGGACTGGCCTCAAACCCGGGGACTGGCCCCAAATGCGGAGACTGTCCCAAAACCGCAGGACTGGCCTCAAACCAGGGGACTGGCCTCAAACCCGGGAACTGGCCTCAAACCTGGGGACTGGCCTCAAATCTGGGGACTGGCCTCAAATCCGGGCACTGGCCTCAAACCTGGACACTGGCCTCAAACCTGGACACTGGCCTCAAACCTGGACATTTGCCTCAAACCTGGACACTGGTCCCAAACCCAGAGACTGGCCTCAAATCCAGGGACTGGCCTCAAACCTGAAGACCACTTGCAGTCAGGGCACTAGTGGTACAAGCAGAAGCCACTTGTAGTCAGGGCCCTAAAGGTACAAGCGGAGGTCGCCTGTACTGAGGCCCTTGATGGCACAAGCGGAGGCCACCTGTACTAAGGGCCCTAGTTGTACAAGCGGAGGCCACTTGCAGTCAGGGCCCTAGTGGTACAAGCGGAGGCCACTTGTAGTGAAGGCCCAGGTGGTACAAGCGGAGGCTGCCTGTACTGAGAGCCCTAGCAGTACAAGTAGAGGCCACTTCTACTGAGGGCCCTGGTGGTACAAGCGAAGGACACTTGTACTGAGGCCCCTAGTGGTACAAGCGGAGTCTGCCTGTACTGAGGGCCCTAGTGGTACAAGCGGAGGCCACTTGTACTGAGGGCCCTAGTGGTACAAGCGGAGGCCACCTGTACTGAGGCCCCTAGTGGTACAAGCGGAGGCCACTTGTACTGAGGCCCCTAGTGGTACAAGCGGAGGCCACTTGTACTGAGGCCTCTAGTGGTACAAGCGGAGGCCACTTGTAGTGAGGGCCCTAGTTGTACAGGCGGAGGACACTTGTACTGAGGGCCCTAGTGGTACAACCAGAGGCCACTTCCAGTGATGGCCTAGAGGTACAAGCAAAGGCCACTTGTACTGAGGGCCCTAGTGGTACAAGCGGAGGCTGCCTGTACTGAGGGCCCTTGTGGTACAAGCGTAGGACACTTGTACTGAGGGCCCTAGTGGTACAAGCGGAGGCCAACTGTACAGAGGCCCCTAGTGGTAGAAGCGGAGGCCAACTGTACTGAGGGCCCTTGTGGTACAAGCGGAGGCCACTTGTACTGAGGGCCCTATTGGTACAAGCGGGGGCCACTTGTACTGAGGGCCCTTGTGGTACAAGCGGAGGCCACTTGTACTGAGGGCCCTATTGGTACAAGCGGGGGCCACTTGTACTGAGGGCCCTTGTGGTACAAGCGGAGGCCACTTGTAGAGAGGGCCCTAGTGGTACAAGCGGAGGCTGCCTGTACTGAGGGCCCTAGTGGTACAAGCGGAGGCTGCCTGTACTGAGGGCCCTTGTAGTACAAGCGTAAGCTCTAGTGGTACAAGCGGACTCCAGTCTGAGTCTATGGTAGTTCTTCACTTCACCACCACAGCCACAACCATGCATAGTACCAGCCAACACCTCCCACAAGAAATAGCTAAATCCAGAGAAGTGCCCCAGCCTTCAGCCAATTGGATCACTGCTTTAGGGTACTCTTGGGATAGCAAACATTCCTCTGTACCCTGTGATGTAATCATCAATTTCACCTCCCCCTAAAACCTCCCAAGATGATCAGTCGCCCTGAGCACTACTCTCCACAGTGCACAGCCCTACAAGGCTCAGCCTCTTCCTATTTTGTCAACTCACCACATACCTGCTCTACCCCCACAATTGCCCCAAGCGCCCCGTCTTACCTCCAACTTCTTCACAGACAACCCCCCACCCAAAAAAATGTTGGTTAAATATCGGATCTTTCCAGCTGCTAGGAGCACGCAAATGGTCCACCTCCCAAACCCCACCAGAGCAGCCCCCCAGATCCAACTAAGCTCTCAGTGTCTAACTCTGCACCCTGAGCTTGGCTCACTGATGTAAACACGTAGAGGGGACTGTTTCTGTTAAGTTTCCTCATCATGTGTGTTTATAGCCAGCAGTACCACCGTCGTGACGTAATATCATATCAAGATTTCCCTATCTGCACCCACATCTATAACTCAAGGGGGTGCACATGTACTATCTACTTCAGACAGCTTGTAAGTTCTGTCTGTTGTAGCTATGTACACAACTTCTCAAACCTGGAGTCCTTACAAACTAACCCAATAAGGATACTTACAAGAACAGGGGGTAGGCCTGCTGCCACCGCTTCCATTGACCGTCTCTTCAGTGCCGCTGCATAAGTTGTTTGCCATCTTCCGTATTTTAACCCTGTATCTACATGCTGGAAGAGAGCCTGTACCTCGCAACAGACTTCACAATGCCTACACTACAGACAGAAACACCCTTCTACTGAATCGACCCGACTCATACTTATAGCGTCCACAAAACACTTCCTCCCCTTTAATCCCAAAAGTTAAGAAAGCTTAATTGAAGCCTGGAATCTGGCCTTTGTCATGGAATGAGGAAGTAAGAGTCAGACATAATGGGATTAACAATAATCAAAGCATTATGTTACCTTCTTTGTCCCAGTCCAGTCTTAAGGAGAAACGAAAGAATCTGATACCTGCTTCACCTCAAAACACTCTGAAATAAGAGACCACAACCCAAGCCCCGCCTGAAGCTCTCTGCCCCATCCTATCCCGATAAGAGACCCAGTCACTTGGATTCACTCCAGACACTCTGGGACTTGGTTTCACCCAGGACACTCTGCGGCTTGGTTCCACCCCAGACACTCTGGGGCTTGGATTCACCCAGGACACTCTGGGGCTGGGATTCACCCAGGACACTCTGGGGCTTGGATTCACCCAGGACACTCTGGGGCTGGAATTCACCCAGGACACTCTGGGGCTGGAATTCACCCAGGACACTCTAGGGCCGGGATTCACCCAGGACACTCTGGGGCTGGGCTTTACCCAGGACACTCTGGGGCTTGAATTCACCCAGGATACTCTGTGGCTGGGATTCACCCTGGACACTCAGTGGCTTCGAATCACCTAGGACACTCTGGCGCATGCTTTTACGCAGGGCACTCTAGGGCTGGGATTCATCCCGGACACCCTGGGGATGAGATTCACCCTGGGTAGTCTGGGGCTAGATGTCACTCAAGAAACACTTGCACTAGGATTTGCCCTGGACACTCTGGGGCTGGGATTCACCTGTCACTCTAGGCCTTGGTTTCACCCGGGACACTCTGGGGCTGGGATTCACCTGTCACTCTAGGCCTTGGTTTCACCCGGGACACTCTGGGGCTGGGATTCGCCCAGGACACGCTGGGGCTGGGATTCATCCAGGAAACTCTGGGGCTGGGATTTACCCAGGAAACTCTGGGGCTGGGATTCACCCTGGACACTCTGGGGCTGGGTTTCACCCTGGACACTCTGGGGCTTGGATTCACCTACAACACTTGAGACTGGGATTCACCAGGACATTTTGGCACTGGGATTCACAAAGGACACAAGAGAACGTGATAAAACACACAGAAGCATGTCTATGAGTGATTGGTGGGCATTTGATGGTGGTGTGGGTGATGGGGCGAGACCACGAGAGAGTGGTGGGGATGGCACAGATGGTGAGGATGTGATAGAGCTGCCTTATGGGAAGAGGGTGAAGTGTGAGAGAGCTGTGAGGAGATGAAAGAAGAACGCAGGAAAAGGGAAAATAAGGGGGTGAAAAAGAAGAGTGTTGGTGCATTTCAGAAGTCACGAGGGGACAGGAAGAACACCATTGGTTGCGGCGGAACAGAAAGAAGGTGCTGGTCTAACGGCAGAAACGTGGCCACTGGACAGGTTCGAAGCTGCAGAAAGGTAGAGGACAGTAGTGGTTGGTTGGAGAGGCTGTAATTGACCTCGAAAAGCAAGACAAAGCAGCATCAAAGGAGAACCTGGCAAAGGAAGAAAGTAAGACGGAGGATAATGTAAAAAAAAAAGGCAAGACAATGTATAATAAGGAAATGCAAAGCAAGGACAGGAACAGCAAAGAGAAAATAGAGGGTAAAGTAGATGATGAGGAGAGTGATGTCATAGGAAAAAGTTGCCAAATATGGGGTTTGCAATGCGATTGGGGTCACATTTATCGTACAAAAAACAAAAACTGAATTCGGATTCACGAATATGTGGATGTTTTTACAATACTCCACAGGCATCTACAAGCTAAGGAGGGATCAAAAGAGGAGGTTTGGGAACTGGCAAGAAGGCCTCGGGTGCTGATAACAGTGGACGACTGGACATCAGCATTTCTAATTGATGTCAGTACTTACTGTGAGATGCATGGGGACTGGGCAGGTGATGACTCAGAATTATGGCTTCAATGGATGTCATCCAAGTGGCCTTTCTGTATCGTCCAGTAAGAAGAGGGGCTGTCAGGCGGGGACAAGGGCTCACCACATGCTGGGGTATCACCAAAGGGTACTTCCCAAGACAATTCTGCCCGTATAAGCAGGAGTGCTCCAAATGTGATGGTAGGCACCCTCTAACTCAATGTTTTGCCATGGTTAACACCGGAGAACAGTGCAGAAGGCCGAGGGGTAGAAGTCAACCATCACAACCTGTGTCAAGGGGCACATAATCCAGTTAACACAGATCTTTTGGGTAGGTGACTGCAATAATTCTCTGGAAAGTAGCCACAAAGCTGGACTGAGGCTTGAGGGAAGGGTTTCCGCGGGTTTATCAGGGGCCCAGAGTGAAGAGATGGGCGGATAACTTGAAGTCGGCAAAAGAGCTACCTGAAAGTGTAGGGGGGAAAAGAGTTGAGAGAGGGGAGAATTGTGGGGGCATTTTGGCATGGCCTTTACTTGACTTAATGATTTCACCCCTTGGGGTGATACCGAAGAAGGCAAAGGGCGAGTTTCGGCTGATACATCACCAATCATGGCCGGAACCGGTTTTTTGGAATGTTTACAATGCAGAACGGGATGCCACAGTGACATACACATCTATTGACGATGCAATCAGTTAGTGCAGTATGAGGGAGAGGGGTTCAGAGTTGGAAAAGAGTGACATCAAGTCGGCCTTTCATTTGTTGTCAGTTTACCCAGCTGATTTCTCTCTGTTAGGAATGCAACTAGGACGGCAATATATGTGCACAGGGTCCTACCGATGGGCTGTGCCATGTCTTGCTCTTTTTGAAACTCGAGGCACTTTCCTACAATGGGCTTTGACATGGAGCAATATTATTTTAATGATTTCCTGTTTGAACGGAGCGAAGTTACAAGAGAATGTGCAAAGGTTTATTGGGTTTCGAACAGCTGACACATGAACTGGGTGAGCCGATAGCCCCAGAAAAGACTGAAGGCTTAACAACATGTCTGACATTCCTGGGCATTGAACTGGACACAGAACTGATGAGTACACGACTTCCTGACAGCAAGGTCCAAGAAATACGAGATTCTTTGAATAGTTTGGTTGAGTGAGAAGAGCAGAATTAAGGCTGATTGCAAAACTGGAGGGAGACCTGAACTTTGCGTGCAGAGTTGTGAGGGCTGGGGGGACTTTCTGCAGGTGACTAGGCTTAACTATGTCAGGGGCACGTTTACCACATCGCAGGGGGCATCTGGCCATGGCAGTGATGGTGGATTTATGTACATGAAGGATGTTTTTGGTAGAGTTTAATGGAGGTGCAGAAGGCTTTGGCATTTTTTGGAAAGGGAGGTGGTGTGCAGAGAAATGGCCAGAGCATTGGCTGACCCAAGGACGGAGTATGGCATTTTCAGAGTTTTTTTCCACTACGAGTGGCTTTGATGATGTGAGGAGAGGACTTGGCTAAGCAAGCAGTGATGTTTAATGTGCAGAATATGAAGACAAAAGGGAAGGGACTCGGGAATGTTGTACTTGAAGCGAGGTATGTGCAAGTGGCAGACAATAGTACGGCGGATGCTGTAGCGCCTTCGCACTGGCCCCGGGAGCAGAAGAGAAGACATTGAACATCTGGGCGTAGAGGGATTATCTACTGATCCGATGGGGAAATAGGTTGCACTTTCTACAAGGAAAAGTTACTTGCTAGTATGGCTGCAATGTACACATTTTTAATGCACTATGACATGTGGGTGATGGGACGGAAGTGCGGGCGAGAGAGAGGGAGCTGCTGGATTTTGTACTGAGTTTGCTTGACAGAGGTTTGTCACATCTCACCATAGCAGGAAAGCTGGCAGGAATATTGTTTTGTGGAAAGTTATGCTGGGGGTACGACCCGGCAGAGGGCGATTTGGTGAGAAGAGTTCTATACGGTTTGAGTAGGAAAAGAAGGGCAATGCCAAAAGTGTAGGAACCTGTGACGGCGGAGGTTATGGAAAAGTTATGTTATGCATATTTGTATAGCACACTATTCGTCCTTGAGGGCATCCAGGCGCTTTGCAGATATGTAGGATGTGCCCTTTAAGGGGGTGGTTACTCGAAGAGCCAGATCTTCAGCTTCTTGCAGAACTCAAAAAGTGATGAGGGAGCTCGGATGTGCTGTGGCGGGTTGTTCCAGGCTTTCGGGGTGAGGTGAGAGGATGAACGCACCCTCCAGTTCTGTTCTTGTGTATGTGGGGTTCCTGTGCTAGAGAGAGTCCTGCAGAACGGAGGTGTCTGGTGGGGGTGATGGAAGTGTATGCAGCTATTTGCTATTTAGGTAGGCGGAGTTTATGTAGGTGTATGTGTGTGTGTGTGTAGTTTGAATCAAGTGCACTTGTGTAGGGGGAGCCAGTGACGTGCTCTGGCGAGATGTAGATGTGGCGAGATAGGCTGACAACGAGTTTTGCTGCTGCGTTTTGGACGGTTTGGAGCTTGTTCATGAGTTGTTTGGACTCCCTCCTTACAGTGTGGAGCCATAGTCGAGTCTGCTAGTAATCAGGACCTATGTTACTGTTTTCCGGATGTTCTCTGTAAGCCACTTGAAGATTTTTTGTAGCATCCTCATGGGGTGGAAGCTGGTGTTCAGCGCATTTACCTGGACTGACATGTCAAGTTTGTCATCAAGGATGAATCCTAGGTTCCTGGCGTGGGTGGTGGGGACTGGAGTGGGGACTGGAGTGGGGCCGAGGTCTGCCGGCCACCAGGGGAAGTCCCATGCAGAGGTCTTCTTTCTAAAGATCACCACTTCAGTCTTGTCCAAGTTGAGAAAAGCTAGGGGTAGGGTTTTTAGTGAAACCAGGAAGATTGGCGCTCAGACTAGTTCGCGTAGTGTACACAATGATCAGACTAAGTACAGTGCTGCCAGGTCGGGGGAATTACCCAATAACCCCCGGAAGTGTATGAGTCAAAGACCCACACTGGAGAATGAGCACAGTCCCGGGCACACGTGGTGGAGGTATAACAATGGTATGAGAGTCTCGTTTGGATCACAATTGCAACGGTCGACACCAGTGTAATGTTTGAAGAGATATTTTAATGAAGCAACGACTGAATTGAAACAAACAGCCAGCCATGTTATACCCCCACCACGTGTGCCCGGGACTGTGCTCCTTGTCCAAGTTGAGGGTTATGCAGTAGGATCTCATCCAGGTTGTCGGAGCGGACATGCATCTGGTGAAGTTGTTTTTGGTTCCAGGGGTCTCGTACGACAAGGGGAGTATCAGTTGAGTGTCATCTGCATATGAAAGACAGTTGATGCCATGCGATTGATGAGTACTGCCAGACGGGTCATGTAGATGTTGATTAGGGTCGGGCTGAGAGATGATCCTTGGGGGACTCCATGGGTAAGGTTCTTGGCTTCAGTTTTTTAGGGTGGCAGAGTGACTCCTTGGCTTCTTGCTGCAAGATAGGAGCAGATCCAGTTGCAGTCAGGTCCCTGGATTCCCATTTCATGAATTTTTCTAATGAAGGTTGAGTGGGAGACTGTGTCAGAAGCTGCGGAGAGTTTGCTGTTTCTCCTCGATCGAGGATCATCCTGAAGTCACCGGTTGCAGCGATGAGGGCTGTTTCGGTGCTGTGATTGGCTCTGAAGCCAGATTGTGCTGTGTCCAAGCGCTGGTGCTTGTCCAGGTGGTGGGTGAGTTTCATGTTCATACTTTTCTCCATTACCTGGGCTGGGTCGGGAAAAAAGGAGTTTGAGCAGTAGTTTTCTAGCAGGGTAGTGTCAGCTGAGGGTTTCTTCAGTAGTGCGTGTACTGCTGCGTGTTTCCAGGTTTCCGGGAATGTTGCCATGTTGATGGAGGAGTTCAGGATGTGGATGAGAACTTCACTGATTGGGGAGGTGCCCAAGTTGAAGACATGGTAAGGCCATGGGTCTGTCAGGGCCCCAGAGTGGATGGTTCTCATGCATGATGTTCGCTGTCTCTTCCGTGGTGGCTGTCAGGGTGTTTCTGAGGTCTTTGATGGGTAAGGTTGGTAGCGAGATTGGTGGGATCTGGCTGTGGGTCGAAATTGTTGCAGAAGGTTTAGATTTTGTTGCGGAAAAATACCGATAGGTTAGTGCATAAATATTGCGAGTGGGTGATGATGTTAGTGGTGGAGGCTGGTGCGACGAAGTCTTTGGTGATCGTGAAGATCTCTCTGCATCTGTTGGTGCTTATTTCTATGCCTTCTGCTAGGGCCTTTTTTTGGTTTCTCCGATCTGCTAGTGGTACCATCTCAGGGCTGCTTTGAAGGTGTCTTTGTCTTCTTTGCAATTTACTCCCCACCTTCTCTCCAGTTGTTTGCAGTGTTGTTTAGTCGCTTGTAGTTCATCGGTGTACCAACTTGCTTGCTTCCTGGTTCTCTTTTCATTGCTGTTTTTGTGGGGTGCCAGGGAGTTACTGCAGCCTGCAATCCGTGCGCAGGGCGTGGGACCATTTTGATTCTGTGAGTCTGCTCCAGTTACATTTGGCCTGGGTGGTGGTGCCAAGTTTGGTTGGCGAAAGATGTTGCTTAGGAAATGGATGATGACGTGGTCGGTCCCGGTGAGAAGCATGGCTGTGGTGTTTTTGGTCTCTTCGAAAGTTGAGAAGACCAAGTCGAGTGTGTGTTTTGCGGTGTGTGTTGGGCCAGGGACATGTTGAGTTAGACCAAGGTTTCCAAGGCTTTTGAGGAGTGCAGTGGAGCTGGGGTCATTCTGTTTCTCACGGTGGAAGTTCAAGTCTCTAAGTAGGATATAGCCTTTGGCATCGATGGTGAGAGGGTCCAAAGTCTGTGCGGTTGTTAGGGACGCTGGCTCTGGGTCCAAGCTGGCGGTAAACAATGTTTTCTATTCACAGTGAAGATTGACAAGATTTGCAGTTTGAAGTGTAGGTACTTCATGTAGGGTGTGGTGTTCTCAGTGGCTGTAGTGAGGCTGACGGATTCTTTGTAGATGATTGCAATTCCTCCTCCTGGGTTATGGTAGCGATCCTGCCGTGCTATCTTGTATCCTTCTAGGACGGCCGTGGCGATGTCAGGTGCTGACTCGCCAGTCAGCCATGTTTCCATTAGGAAGAGGCTGTCCAGGGCTTCATTGCCCAGGGTGCCCCAGATTTCTGTGGCATGTTTGCTGAATGAGCGGATGTTGAGGAGCATGCTTGTTGGTTTTTTTCTGTTTGCTGGCGGGCATGTGGGTTGCGTTGGGTGTGGATTGTGTATGTGAGTGTGGCATTGGTGTGGTGGGTGTCTTCTTGCACGGGAAGCAATAGTGGGTGCCAGTGAAAGCTCCTTCTGTGTTGTGCGATGTGGCAGGCATCCTGGGTTGAGAAGAAGGCATCAGAGTACCAGGGGGTGCGGTTGGACCAAGGTTGAGTGGCACTGGGTGTGGTCCAAAAGCGGGCAAACTCAGACAGGCTTGAAGGCGCGCCTAGGGAGCACCAGGTGCACACACCCGCACTGCCACCGCCATTAAGTAGGTACTGGGAAGGGGGAGGAGCACAGAGGGTGGTGGACAGGGCTTACCGAGAGCATGGGAAGGACAAGGTAAGGAGGGGGTGAGGACGCAGGAAGTGGGAAAAGAAGCGTTGGAAGGGACAGCTGAGTGACGTAAAGATAGAGGCAAATGGTCAGAAAAGGAGGCAAAAGAGCACAAAAAAAGGCAAGAACAAAGCTACAGAGAGGGCAAAAATGGAGAGGCAAAAAGAGACTGAAAAGTGGTAAAGAGCAGAGTTTGGCAAAAGATGGAGCAAAATGAGTGAAGAATAAAAAGAATCGAGCAGAACGAAGGCAAAAGATTGAGTGGAAAGCGAGCAAAAAGGAGTGTGTGGAAAATGGGTAAAACAGAGGAAAAAGAGCAAAGAGTGCGATGCACAAGGAATGAAAGAGACAAAAGGGCACAAAGAATAAAAGAGATGGAAGGACAAAGAGTGAGAGGAAAGGAGATCAGAAAAAATGGTGGAAAAGCGAGAGAGAGGAGCACGTGTCACAAGACAGCAGTCGCAGGAGCAGCAGAAGCAAGGCCTCTACGCACAGGAGCCGGGTCTGTGAGGGCCAAGACCGGTCGGAGGTCTGGGCCAGGTAAGTCTAGCAGACAGGACCTAGGTATCTGCTTGATGGAGGTTTTACCGCCTTGGTGTTACAGGCCTCAAAAATCATAAAAATGTTACTAGACCTGGAGGTCGAGTAACCTCAATAATCTACTCGACACAACTGTAACGCACTCGACCCGTAAACTGGTCTCAAATTGCGTGATCATTGGCAAATATTTTATTATTTTACGGAGTCGCCTTTTTATTCATTCTCACATATAAGTGGACATTCAAATATGTGAATTCAGCATTTCTGCTGTAGAAAATAAAACTCTTTTGTTTGATTAGACTAAATGTTTGTACATGTGTAATAAGATTCTAGCCCTCATGTAGGGTACAGGTGACCCCTTACTTGCCTCTCAGTTTACTAATAGCATTGCCATCGGGGCAGGGGCAGGAGTGTTTCTCAGTTCATGTTTAAACATTCACTTTTAATGGCAGTAGTTTATGTTTGTATTTCGATATTTATAGGGACAATCTCTGTATTATAGGTTCTCTATATGTCTCATATGTCGATATTGGGTTACTCTTGTGTCTACAATTACATAGAACTTTTGCAGTAATTGATTCTTGCTCCGCCTACTTTTCACTTTTTCCTTTCCTTTACTTTCTTCTCCTTTCTTCCTTTCACCTTTTTTCTGCGTCTTTTTCTTCTTCATTATCGATTATTAGGGTTAGTCTCTCTGTACTACCAAGGGGTTAAATACTACATTTTATGCTTCGTACATGAGAATTCTTTACTTATCCACATGTTGTTCTAACCCTGACATGATATCAAGTTTTGTCTTCTTCTTCTTTTTGAAAATCAATAAAGCTTTTAAAAAATATATATATATATATATTACTAAAGCGTGAAATGGCAGCGCACAGTCACTTACAGACAGTAAATTTCCAAGAAATGGCCAAAACCTTCCCACCACTTTGCATCTTAACTGTTAAAACTTTATAGTGCGTTAACGATAATTGGTGAAAATTGGGTTTCAGAAAACGTGTTGATCCTTCGCACATCGCCAAGTAACGTCTTCTGGTTTATTTTTCATCCTATTAAAATATTTTTTTCATCACACAGAAGTACAAAAAATGGAATTCCATAACTACTGAAATATATTTTGAAATGTTTGTACAGTTGACTTAGCTATTTAAATGTGTGTTAGGAAAAACCTGATACCCTACAGCCTTTCCTTTAGCACTTTGTACAGCAGGTCAAACAGTTCACGTTACAATATCCTGGAACTCTGAAGTCAGAGAAGGAAAAGTAATTGTGAACTGACCTCTGACCTCTGTCTCTGAACACAGAGCAAATGTGACAAGATTGACAGCCTCTTTATTGCTCCTTCACTTTCTGACTGAACAGAACACCTGCTCTTTGTCAACTCACCAGAACAGGTGAGTAGGTCCTAAAGATCAACCTGTAAAATCTGACTCGCCATTTCGAGACCTGCTGTTATGACTTATAACGCTTCTGAGGAAAGACCGCTTAGCTCGGCTTTGTTACGGATGTTCTACGGTGCTTTTAGGGGGTCTGAGTTCGTTGGTACACGAGGCACCAGGGGAGTTGGTCATAATGTGTTTTTTCTAGAAGGCGGCAGGCGGAGGATATGGCTGTGTGCATCCAAACAGGATCAAAGGGGCAGAGGTAAATGGACGTGGATAGGGGCCGGTGGCAGAGAACAGATTTGTCCTATTAAGGAGTGTTAGAGGTTTTTGGCTTGGCCTGGGAAGAGGGGAGAGGACATTTTTTGTCATGAAGATGGATCACGGATTTCAGCATCGAATGTCTTGCCGGTGGTGTGGATAGCGTCAGCAAGATTGGGTTTTAAAGAGAAGCATTTTGGGACCCATTCGTTGAGAACAGGAGCAGTGACTGAAGCAGCATGGTGGAAGATAAGGAGAATGGAGATGGCGTTGTAAGTGTATTGAGAGATACGTTAGGAAGTAGAGGAGTTGGGAGTGGTCGAGGGGACTTCAACAGTTGGGTGTTATCAATTGTTGGAACCGGCAGTGTCTGGTTGGCTGAAGGGATGCCCCCAGCCAGGCGGAACGTACAGCTTCCGTGAAGGGCAGGTGATTACACTCGCTGTATAACCCGTGCTCACCCTTGCATAGCTTGGCACTGAGCAGACAGGCTTATATCAGAGGCAATGTGTGAAGTAAAGGCACAGCAGTCACACGCGATAAATACACTGAGCATCACAAAAGAGACTTCACACAGGATGAATGCAAAAACGCTTATATTCAACACACATATTCAACATTATAACATGAGCATCATATACTTTTGGGTATAAAATACAATTGTAATTTTTACTAGCTGTACTAGGCCCACTCGTATTGTTACAGGGTCAATGGTACGCAAACTGAGGACAATTCCTAATCTAACTCCCCCTCCCCAATTGAGAGAGTGCTCCCTTATGCGCTGCACTATATCAACACTATGTACATACACGTAAATAGAACACTTGTTAGCAGTACCTCGGGCCGGAGCCACAAGGGTAAACCCATTGTCAAGTGTATTGTGCTTCTGGCAAACAATCAACGTATAAGGCGGCACCGATGGCCAGAGTCAGGAATCACTGGCGGTTCACACACGATCACTCCCACACTCACTCCACACCGCTAAGCGATGCGACAGGTATCAGCTAGACTGTATGGAACGCTCTTACACACATACGCACTCGGCACCCTGATGCAGTTCCACTGGTACCCAGCAGGTCAATGGATCACGCCCTGCAGATTCCGTGGCCCCAGCATCCCTCCACCCTCTAGTTCACCTCAATTGTTGTATATCCCCGGATGGAAGATAACAAGCCCTGCCTCCCAGACACTGGGCCGCACGCAGCCGTAGTCACACAGCCTGGGTCTTGGGGAAGCAGGTGGGAATTTCTAGCAGTTTTAATTAGGAGGTAGAAGTAAACAGGGGGAGGTTAGCAGCCACTCGGGAAGTTCACCCATGCGGGTAACCCCAATGTTAAGTGTATTGTGCTTTTGGCAAACAATCAACATATAAAGCGGCACCGCCGGCCAGAATCGTGAATTACTGGCGGTTCACAACCGATCACTTCCACTCACACACACTCACTACACACCGCTACGTGGTGTGTCAGGTATCAGCTAGTCCGTACGGAACGCTCTTATGCACTTGGCACCCTAATGCGGTGCCACTGGTACCCAGTAGGTCAATGGTTCACCCACTGCAGACTCCATGGCCCCGGCCCCCCTCCACCCTCTAGTTCACCCCGATAGTCCTACACCCCCGGATGGAAGATAACCAGACCTCCTCCCAGACACTGGGGCGCACGCGGCCGAAGTCACACAGTCTGCGTATTCAGGAAGCAGGTGGGAATATGTAGCAGTTTTAATTAGGAGGTAGAAGTAAACAAGGGGAGTTTAGCAGCCACTCGGGAAGTTCACCCACAGGTCTCAAAACACAATGGAGTCATTCAGTCTCTTGATCGCTTACGAACTGTTTCGGAAGCGTTTCTTCAACCCAGTCAATCTCTCTTGCTACTACCTGGCGCCAAGATGTCTTTGGGAGGGGCCAGGTGTGGAGAGGGCAGTTGGTCCACCACAAGGAAGATTAACAAGCATTGGCATAGCCAATAGGTCTCGCCTTTGGGACATTATAAGTGTTTAGCCATGCAACAGTTGTTGTTGCACCAAGGATATTGTGCTGCATAACTAAATACTTATAAGGCCCCAAAGGCGAGACCTATTGGCAATGCCAATGCTTGTTTCACTTTATTACTGTTCTTCTGATGCATAAATACTTTACACATTGCCTCTAAGTTAAGCCTAACTACTTTTGTGCCAAGCTACCAAAGGATTGAGCACAGGTAAATTTTGTGACTTTTGAGGTTCACTCTGACAGGGATGGTGGTTGTTGCTCGAGAAGGATTTCACCCATTCAACAAAACCCTTCCTCAACCCAATTTGTTACAGTGAATATTCCCAAGTCCCTGCTTTACAAGGAGTGAATATTCTCCAAGTCCAGACTTACTCTCAGTCAATATTACTGGATCCCTGCTTAGCTCTGAGTCAACGTTACCCAGTTCTTCCTTACCGTTTCTGAATATTTCCTGATCCCTACCTTACTGTATGTGATTGTTCACAAGTCCCTGTCTATTTGTATTACCAGAGGCCTGGTACATTTGAATTAATATCCCCAGCTTGCTAAAACTAATAGTTCAGTGTCAAAGAAAATGCAGTCAGACATAGGATTACCAGATTACAAATGAGTCTCTGGCACCAAAGATGCCACGCTCATGCTTGGGGTATTCGTTTAAAAAAATAATCATTATAATACATGCAGGGGGCGTGGCCAAGATGGCAGGTGCCATTTAGTGAGCGCCACTGGGCCCGCCTCATCCTTTCTGTATCCAGCCCGCTCCAGCTAAGAAGTCGTTCCTGCCAAGTGGGGCTTAACGCAACTGCTGCAGCAGTCATGGAGGCACTGGGTGCCACATCATCGGAGGCTGATGCCATGCAGAGAGGTTGCCACGGGGGGTGACTCTTGGCTTCAAGACCTACCTTGGGTTTTGACTGGTTAGCCTTGTGATGCAAGGGCGGAAGAGCTCAAGAGTAGTGGGCGCTGTGAGGTGGAGGGAGCGAGGTCCAGCACGGACACCGCTGCATGGATCCCAGGGGCAGAGTGTGAGATTCTGGTTCATCGGGTCCACAGGCCCGATCGAGCTGCCAACCTGTGTACCAAAGTCTGTGACCCTTGCCCAGTAAGGGCTGGAGTGAAAAATAAGGATTATCGCCCTTGGTGCTGCGCTGTGAGAGGCGAGGGCTGTTGCCAATACAGAGCTGTGACCTTAAGAGGGCCATCGCCTTGTTTGTGCTGCCCAGTACCCCCGTTTGCCAGGCGGGGGGCCATGGTGAAGAGAGACTGCTGCCCTCCTGTATGTGCTGCTGTGATCCTACCTGCATGTCAGGGGGAAGGGGCCATGAAGGAGGAAGTGGGCCATCGTGCTGAACCCATGTGCAGCTGAGAAGATGTGACATCTTAATGTATTCTATATAGAACGTTAAGCTTAAGTTCTAGGAAAGAATGTAAGGGGGTTTTAAGCAGTGGGGCCTTCTGTGAAGGCTGTTGGTGGCTGAGGTGAAATAAACGGACCTTCTCCAGTTCATCTGCCTGATTTACTTATTTAACTCATGTGGAGAACACCACATTAATTTGGCGACGAGCGTGGCAGTGTGGCTCTCACCTCAACATCCAGTGAAGGATAAACGGTTCCAGCGCTTCCTCTTGGTTATGATCGCGTTGTGTTGCTCCTCCAGCGGCTGATTAAAACGTGTAAGAGAAGTGTAACCTACTTCTCCAGCGGCTGATGTGTGTACGGCGGTGGTGTCCTGACAGGAAAGGATATCGGGTGAGGAGTTAAACATAGAGGGGCGGGTTGCTGAAACGCATATGCGTTTCACGAAGAGAGTGGAACTCAGCTGCGTCAGTGCAGTGTGCAGCGCCTCCGAGCTTCAGAGTGTTCTGAGAAGCGTCTGGTTGGTACGACGCGTAACGCTACAGGGATCGAGCAAGTAACCAAGGACGCTATTCACAGTGAAGCGTCATCACGTCATGATACGTTTTTGGCGGCCATTTTAAGGAGTTGGGAAGAACTCCAGCAGTTAGTGTGTACTGTCCGGTGTCAGCATACATGCCGATCTCGTTTACAGTGGATTGGCATATCGTTTTTGGTGTTGCTGCCTGCAATTGAAGACACGGTGACTGGCACACCTTACAATCGTGCAGGAACATTTAGGTGACGCTGTGGTTGAGTTTGAACATGCTTTTAAAGACACAGTGACTGGAACTTCATCGATTTTTTTGGGAAAACTATGCTAGATGCTTCATGAGGTTTCAGGTTTGGGATTTTACTCAAGCTTCACGTTTTTTTTCTTATGGTACTGTTCGTTAAAACTTTTACTGGCACATTTTTGGTCACTGTATTTTCATCATACGTTGATTGTAACATGAGGGAGTTAAGTGCACTATGTTTTGAGGTTAGATTTAGAGTTTAGGGGTTAGCAAGTGATTTTTGTTTACTGTTTTCTCATCATCTGATTTTCAAGTGCATTCCAACAAAGCTGCGGTTTTGAAGTTGGTATAAAGGGTTTAGTGTCCACAAAAAGAATGCAGAATGTAACACAACCGCCCTTTTTCCTTACCAGTCCAGGTGAGCCCACGATTAAGTGGCAAAAATGGGGAAAAAAAATTGGCAATTATGCACGTGTTTGTGGGACGAACTTGAGTGCAGAGAGGAAACATTCCCTACTTTTGCACTGCTTAGGGGGTGAAGGACAGGATGTTCTTGAACATTTGCCAGAACTCAGTCCTAATGACCAAAGAACACTTAATGAATATGAAATATGCATTCTTCAATTAGATAGGCATTATCTTCCTCGTTTGAGCACTATAATGGAACGGTACCACTTTGGGCTACGCGAGCAGAAAAAGGATGAGACTATTGAAGAATTTGTCACAGCTTTGAGGAAACTGGCAGCGTCTTGCAAATTTGGAGGGGCTGTAGAGGAAAGGATCAGGGATCAGTTCGTATTGAGATGCGCTCATGACAAAATCAGGGAAGAACTATGGTTAAAAGACGAACCACCCTTGGACGAGGTTCTCGCTATAGCTAAGCGAGTTGAACATATGATGAAGTGTGTTCGCGAATTGAGTGTTGCAAAAGAAAAGTCTTGTATTTCAAGTTCCAGTGTTGAGGAAGTAGTATGTCTTGTAAAAAACAGGGCATCTGTTGTCAGTGAAAGCGACAAAATTCCTCGGGGTGGTGAGGGTACTTCTTATTTGTCTTCTTTTGCTTCTTCTTCTGACAACAGGTTCATCTGTTTTAGATGTGGCAGAACGGGTCATAGAGCTAATGCTCCGTTCTGTCCTGCTCTTCACATTATTTGTAGTGCTTGTGGCAGAAAAGGTCATTATGCAAAATGGTGTAGGAGCAAGAGTAAAAGAAGGGAACAACCTCAAGCACAAATTAGAGATCATCCACAAGTAAAGGAGATTATGTATCAGGTGGATGTAGAGAAAGCCTCTCATCTTTCCCATGTGGTCAAAATTCATGGTGTTGACCTTGAGTTGAAGTTTGATTCTTGCTCGCATCTTACCATGATAGATAAAGATACTTTTGATCACTATTTTAAAGATAAGTGCACACTAATGAAAGGTGATGTTTCTCCCGTGGGGTATGGTGGTGTGCCAATAGTTCTGTTGGGGTATTTCATATCCTGCATTGAATTAGGTGGACGCACCATCTCTGGGAAAGTTTACGTGGCTAAGTGTGGGGATGCACTGTTGGGGTGGACTCATCAACGTTTGCTTGGCGTTATTCTCAATCCTAACACTGAACCTCAAGTTGTGGTTCAGTCTGTAGGAGATTCTTGGTCTACTCTAGCTGAGCGGTTTGCTGATGTTTTTGAAGACAAATTAGGATGTCTTAAAGGTTACAAACATCACATAAGACTGAAAGAGGGTGCTATTCCTGTGGTTGCTAGAGTCAGAAGGGTACCTTTGAATGAACAGTCTGGTGTCCAAAAGGAGATTGAGCGTTTAGTTGACTTAGGCATCATAGTGCCTGTTGAGGCGACGGAGTGGTTGGCTCCCATAGTTGTCACAAAGAAGGCCAGTGGTGAGCTGCGCCTTTGCATTGACTTGCGGTCTCTTAACAAAGAAGTAATTGTGGATAGGTTCCCACTGCCCAACATAGATGAGTTGGTTAGCACTCTAGTAGGTGCTAAGTTTTTCACAACCTTAGATCTTGCGTCCGCCTACCATCAGGTGGAGTTGGATGAGGTTTCACAGGAATTGACAGCATTTGTCACTCTCATGGGAACCTATAAATTTCGACGGATGCCTTTCGGATTAGTTTCCGCTGCTTCCGTTTTTCAACGGATCATGTCCAATGTTCTTAAAGGTGTTTCTGGGGTAAAGTGCTATCAGGATGACTTGCTGATTTATGGTAGCACTGAAGCTGAGCATTATTCTAGAGTGTGTGCTGTCTTGGATTGTCTGAGAAAGGCTGGTTTAACAATAAAAAAGAGAAGTGCAGGTTTGCTGTGGACGAAGTTAACTATCTGGGGCACTGCATTACTGGTCGTGGCGTTTTCCGAAGAAAGACTTGGTTAAGTCTATTGAGAATGTCAGCGAACCTTCCAATAAGGAGGAGTTACTCTCTTTTTAGGAATGGTTGAGTTTTACAGTAAGTTTATTCCGGGTTATGCTGATAAGACTCATGCGCTCAGGAAACTTACTGCTAAAAGTGCTGTGTTTGATTGGAGTTCTGAGTGTGCCAATGAGTTTGTTGCCATCAAGCAGGATCTTAAAGAAGCACCTTCTCTTCAATCTTTTGTGCCGGGAGATGAGACTCTAATTCTCACTGATGCCAGTGCTAAGGGTCTAGGTGCTGTGCTATTACAGAAGAGTGGTGGTGTTGAGAGACTTATTGCCTGTGCGTCCAGATGTTTAAGAGGCTCAGAGCTAAACTATTCAGTAATTGAAAAGGAATCCCTTGCTATTTTTTGGGCACTAAGGAAGTTCAGGAATTTGATTTGGGGAACAAAGGTTAAGGTTTTGTCTGATCATAAACCACTTAAAGAGGTGTTTTCAAAGAAGGGTTTGGATTCCATTTCTTCGAGAATCAGGAAGTGGATCATTTCTTTACAAGAGTTTGATTTCTTTGTGGATTACATTCCAGGAGTTATTAACAAGTCGGCTGATTGTCTCTCTAGATTGGTGGATGTTACCAGTTCTGATGATAAGGAGGTTGATCTGGTCGATGATGTGGTAAATGTGTGTGAAATTACTGTTGGTGCGGTCGATGAGTTAGAGTGGAAAACAGAAGTTCTGAAGGATGAGGAAATCTCAAAAGTTATAGAATTACTTTCATCAGGAAAAAACAAACATCTGGTGAAGCCGTGGTCTCTGATTTCTGATGAGTTGGCTGTTGTTGATGGATTACTGGTGAGAGGCACCAAGCTTGTTCCTCCGGTGGGTGTGCGTAGCAAACTTTTAACTCTGGCTCACTCTGGTCACTTAGGGTTTGTGAAGACCAAGGGATATTTGAGGATGCTTTACTGGTGGCCTGCCATGGATAGGGAGATTGAAAAGATGGTTCGAGACTGTTTGGAGTGTTGCTCCAGTGATAAGATTCTCAAAACCAGACAAATGCCCATGGTTTGCCGAAAACTACCTAAATATCCCTGGGATGAGTTAGCAATAGACATAGTTGGTCCTTTACAAGGGGTATCTGATACTCCTTATTTGGTAGTCCTTCTTGATCTTTATTCAAGATGGATTGAAGTACGCTCGGTGAGAGACATTTCATCTTTGAGTGTCATAAAGTTTTTAGAAGAGGTTTTCAAGAAGGAGAGTTATCCCAATTCCTTACTTTCAGATAATGGGACTTAGTTCTGCTCTTCGGAGTTTCAGGCTTATTTGAGAGATTGTGGGATTATTCACAAACGCAGTGCAGTTTATCATCCCGAAACCAACGGAGCTATTGAAAGGGTTAACAAAACTCTTAAAGAGAGTATTCAGTTGGCAAGAGAGAGCAATTTAAATTGGAAACAGGCTTTGCAAGATAGAATCTCTGCCTATCATATGTCTCCCCACTCCACCACTGGTAGGTCCCCTTTTGAGCTGTTTAGAGGTAGGGCACCCAATTCAAAACTATGTCCTGGGTGGATCTCCTTCAATAAGGGTTTGAAAGACAATTGCATTGGTGGTTGGAGGGATAGAGAGCTTCAGAAACAGGTGGAAAGAAAACGCTACTTTGATGACAAAAAATGTGTGCAATACAACAGTTTGAGAGTGGGTGAATTTGTAAAAATTAGAGCGCCAGTGGGATGCCAACCTTGGTCCAAGTTTTCTAAAATGAGAAGAATTGTGAAAATCTTCAGAAATGCTGTCAAAACTGAGGATGGTAGGATTTGGAATAAGAGTCGTGTAGTCTCTGTCAATTCTCATCCCACTTTGGGTGAGATACCTACCAGTTCGTTGAACACGTGTAACAAGTCTTCTTCATCCAACCCGCACTCTTTGCCTGATAATATTAGAGAGAGGAGTGCGAGATTGTGCAGTTTACCATTTCATATGAAGGACTTTGTCATGTGAGCTGTTCTCTTTCATTATTGATTTCTGTATTCCTTTTCGTTGTTTGTTTTCTGTAAGGAGAGAAGATGTGTGACGTCTTAATGTATTCTATATAGAACGTTAAGCTTAAGTTCTAGGAAAGAATGTAAGGGGGTTTTAAGCAGTGGGGCATTCTGTGAAGGCTGTTGGTGGCTGAGGTGAAATAAACGGACCTTCTCCAGTTCATCTGCCTGATTTACTTATTTAACTGATGTGGAGAACACCACAGAAGACAACCTGGGCAGGGACCTGTGGCGAGTGAGAGCAGCATCTCAAACGCCCCCACCCAGGAGCATCGGGGACTTGCCCCCACATCCCAGGAGAGGCTTAGGCATTGGAGGAGAGCCGAGGGCGGTGCCTTCCGTGATTGAAGCTTCCCTCTGTAGGATACAGCCGGGCTGCGAGGGGGTCCCTAGGCCGGGCTGCGAGGGGGTCCCTAGGGCGGGCTGCGAGGGGGTCCCTAGGGCGGGCTGCGAGGGGGTCCCTAGGCCGGGCTGCGAGGGGGTCCCTAGGCCGGGCTGCGAGGGGGTCCCTAGGGCGGGCTGCGAGGGGGTCCCTATGCCGGGCTGCGAGGGGGTCCCTAGGGCAGGCTGCGAGGGGGTCCCTAGGCCGGGCTGCGAGGGGGTCCCTAGGGCGGGCTGCGAGGGGGTCCCTAGGGCGGGCTGCGAGGGGGTCCCTAGGGACTCTGAGCCACCACTCACAAAGAGCAGGTAAGATTGACAAACAGGCTACCGGTCCCTGGGGAACTTGCTCCGAACTGATGAACTACAGGCCTTACTCCTGAGCCCGGTAAAACTTTTGAGTCCTGACAATTTTCAAATCTGTTAGCTGCACCTGCCCCCACACAACACATTTGTCTGGTTTAGGCACCGAACCTCCGGGACTATCTCACAAGCAGATACTGGGCGTTGTCCCCCGGGTGTCTAATACTTTGTCCCAAGAGCTTTCCACTTGGCTGCACCGATGGCGCTATATATACTGATGATGGAGTTTACTTTGGGAAACTAAAAATTCGAATTTTTTGATGGAGATGTAACTTAATTCTAGGACAGCCAGTGGCGGGTGTGTGGCCCGCTTCAAGTGACACGAACAATATTCACAGCCTATCCGCGTAGTTTCCTAAGAGGTTCGCCGTCATTGTTAGATACAATAATAATAGAGCTACTAAAAAAGGTCGGTAACGTGTACCAGCGGGGAAAATACAGCCTTTCATCCTTACACGTTAGGTAAAGGGAGGACATTCGGTTGGATACACTCGCCCCCGTTATGGAGCGAAGTGGCAGGAGGCACTTGAAACAAGCAAGTATTATTCAACGAGAGGATTCTCGACAGCCGGGGCCTCTCCAGAGCTGGCCAGGCTGAGGCGGAGTCAGTGACATGCCGCTCCAGCGCTCCCGCCTTCTCAGATACACACACGCTTGGTGTATCACTGACTATGTCCCAACCCTCCTGACCTTTTGGAACCCCATTGAGCCCAGTGCAGCCCCACAGCTACCGGCTTTTCAGAAAAGCCTTTGGTCACGGCCCCTAGAACTACGCGACGGGGAGAACATTATTTGCAGCGTTAATGCGGCACATTTTGTGACAGCATTACTGCATTATTTTATATTTTATACACGTTAACACTGTCTAAGCAAAGGTTCCACCCCATAGCAACAGCGTAACACTCACATACAGGACTGAGGAATTGAAATGTGGCCAGTCCACTTTCGTGAAAGGCCCTCCCCTGCACAGCAATACATACATGTTTTTAATAACTTTTGATCCGTTTGAGCTAGACACATTTTTGGGGCGTAAAAGCTTCAAATTATACAGGAGATAATACAATATGTGGCAAATGCCGCAAACCCATAACTATGCGGAAAACAGCGCGGTCGCAGAATCGCATAATTCCGTTGGCCCCGCCCATACACCCTTACACCGACAGGCCACAGACTGCTATATTCACTCGCCTCCAGCAAGCACCTGCAGCCACTCACGACCCATGTCATCTCGGCAGACCCTGCCAGCTCCAGTGTGGCGAGTGGGGCGTGTAGGAGGCAGGGCGATGCAGAGACACCAGAATACACATGGAGGGTGTAAATAAAAAGTGTACACGCAGAGCGGCGTCAAGGGTGGCAGACATTGCCCACTGCGTGTAATCGAGTGGCATCTTAACATCTCATCAGCGAAGTTAAGTTAGCATGAGGGAAATATCTGAGGTGCATTGGAAGAGCTGTGTGCAGCATAAGGGACAGACCAGAGGTGCAGAGGGAGAGGTGTGTGCAGCATGATGGACCGATCTGAGATGCACTGGGAGAGGTGTGTGCAGTGTAGACAGACATGAGTTGCACTGGGAGAGTTGTGTGCAGTGTAGACAGACATGAGATGCACTGGGAGAGGTGTGTGCAGTGTGGACAGACATGAGATGCACTGGGAGAGGTGTGTGCAGTGTGGACAGACCTAAAGTGCACTAGGAAGCGTGAGGGATAGACTTGAAGTGCACTAGCAGAGCTGTGTGCAGCATAAGGGACAGACCAGAGGTGCACTGGGAGAGGTGTGTGCAGTGTAGACAGACATGAGATGCATTGGAAGAGGTGTGTGCAGTGTAGACAGACCAGAGGTGCACTGGGAGAGGTGTGTGCAGTGTAGACAGACATGAGATGCACTGGGAGAGTTGTGTGCAGTGTGGACAGACCTAAAGTGCACTAGGAAGCGTGAGGGATAGACTTGAAGTGCACTAGCAGAGCTGGGTGCAGCATAAGGGACAGACCAGAGGTGCACTGGGAGAGGTGTGTGCAGTGTAGACAGACCAGAGGTGCACTGGGAGAGGTGTGTGCAGTGTAGACAGACATGAGATGCATTGGAAGAGGTGTGTGCAGTGTAGACAGACATGAGATGCACTGGGAGAGTTGCGTGCAGTGTGGACAGACCTAAAGTGCACTAGGAAGCGTGAGGGATAGACTTGAAGTGCACTAGGAGAGCTGTGTGCAGCATAAGGGACAGACCAGAGGTGCCCTGGGAGAGGTGTGTGCAGTGTGGAGAGACCTGAAGTGCACTAGGAAGCGTGAGGGATAGACTTGAAGTGCACTAGGAGAGCTGTGTGCAGCATAAGGGACAGACCAGAGGTGCAGAGGGAGAGGTGTGTGCAGCATAAGGGACAGACCAGAGGTGCACTGGGAGAGGTGTGTGCAGCATAAGGGACAGACCAGAGGTGCACTGGGAGAGGTGTGTGCAGTGTGGACAGACCTAAAGTGCACTAGGAAGCGTGAGGGATAGACTTGAAGTGCACTAGCAGAGCTGTGTGCAGCATAAGGGACAGACCAGAGGTGCAGAGGGAGAGGTGTGTGCAGCATGATGGAGCGATCTGAGATGCACTGGGAGAGGTGTGCGCAGTGTAGACAGACATGAGATGCACTGGGAGAGGTGTGTGCAGTGTAGACAGACATGAGATGCACTGGGAGAGGTGTGTGCAGTGTAGACAGACCTAAAGTGCACTAGGAAGCGTGAGGGATAGACTTGAAGTGCACTAGCAGAGCTGTGTGCAGCATAAGGGACAGACCAGAGGTGCACTGGGAGAGGTGTGTGCAGTGTAGACAGACATGAGATGCATTGGAAGAGGTGTGTGCAGTGTAGACAGACATGAGATGCACTGGGAGAGTTGTGTGCAGTGTGGACAGACCTAAAGTGCACTAGGAAGCGTGAGGGATAGACTTGAAGTGCACTAGCAGAGCTGTGTGCAGCATAAGGGACAGACCAGAGGTGCACTGGGAGAGGTGTGTGCAGTGTAGACAGACATGAGATGCATTGGAAGAGGTGTGTGCAGTGTAGACAGACATGAGATGCACTGGGAGAGTTGTGTGCAGTGTGGACAGACCTAAAGTGCACTAGGAAGCGTGAGGGATAGACTTGAAGTGCACTAGGAGAGCTGTGTGCAGCATAAGGGACAGACCAGAGGTGCACTGGGAGAGGGTGTGTGCAGTGTGGAGAGACCTGAAGTGCACTAGGAAGTGTGAGGGATAGACTTGAAGTGCACTAGGAGAGCTGTGTGCAGCATAAGGGACAGACCAGAGGTGCAGAGGGAGAGGTGTGTGCAGCATAAGGGACAGACCAGAGGTGCACTGGGAGAGGTGTGTGCAGCATAAGTGACATATGTGAGGTGCATTGGAAGAGTTGTGTGCAGCATGATGGACCGATCTGAGATGCACTGGGAGAGGTGTGTGCAGCATGATGGACCGATCTGAGATGCACTGGGAGAGGTGTGTGCAGTGTAGACAGACATGAGATGCACTGGGAGAGTTGTGTGCAGTGTGGACAGACCTAAAGTGCACTAGGAAGCGTGAGGGATAGACTTGAAGTGCACTAAGAGAGCTGTGTGCAGCATAAGGGACAGACCAGAGGTGCACTCGGAGAGGTGTGTGCAGCATAACGGACAGACCAGAGGTGCACTGGGAGAGGTGTGTGCAGTGTGGAGAGACCTGAAGTGCACTAGGAAGCGTGAGGGATACAGTTGAAGTGCATTAGGAGAGGTGTGTGCAGCATAAGGGACAGACCAGAGGTGCACTGGGAGAGGTGTGTGCAGTGTGGAGAGACCTGAAGCGCACTAGGAAGCGTGAGGGATACAGTTGAAGTGCATTGGAAGAGTTGTGTGCAGCATAAGGGGCAGAGCAGAGGTGCACTGGGAGAGGTGTGTGCAGCATAAGGGACAGACCAGAGGTGCAGAGGGAGAGGTGTGTGCAGTATAAGGGACAGACCAGAGGTGCACTGGGAGAGGTATGTGCAGTGTGGAGAGACCTGAAGTGCACTAGGAAGCGTGAGGGATAGACTTGAAGTGCACTAAGAGAAGTGCAGCATAAGGGACAGACCAGAGGTGCAGAGGGAGAGGTGTGTGCAGCCTAAGGGACAGACCAGAGGTGCACTGGGAGAGGTGTGTGCAGCATAAGTGACATATGTGAGGTGCATTGGAAGAGTTGTGTGCAGCATGATGGACCGAATTGAGATGCATTGGAAGAGGTGTGTGCAGTGTAGACAGACATGAGATGCAGTGGTAGAGGTGTGTGCAGTGTAGACAGACCTTAGATGCAGTGGGAGAGGTGTGTGCAGTGTAGACAGACCTGAGATGCATTGGGAGAGGTGTGTGCAGTGTAGACAGACCTGAGATGCAGTGGGAGAGGTGTGTGCAGTGTAGACAGACCTGAGATGCATTGGGAGAGGTGTGTGCAGAAAGGGAAGGTTAATAACGTTTTTTTGAGGAACCTTTTTTTTTTGTGTCTGGGGGATGTGTGGTGTGTTTGATTTTTTTTATCGTTGTGTGCTGGGTTATTCCTTAGTAATATTACTAATAATATTTTTGTTTTATAATGTGTTTTTTTTGTTGGAACCCTTTTTTTGGGGGAATTATGTATTATATGTAATTTACCTGTTATTTCTTTGCGTAAAAACTTATGTACAAATATGCGTTTTGGCATGTATATGCGTTAATGAAGGCTACTGTAGGGGCCTACATTATTCCTGTGTATGAATTGATCTTCAATTTTTTTTTTATGTGAAGTGGTAAAGAGTGTGAAATGAGTTGTAATGTGTGGTGGTAAAGAGTGTGAAATGAGTTGTAATGTGTGGTGGTAAAGAGTGTGAAATGAGTTGTAATGTGTGGTGGTAAAGAGTGTGAAATGAGTTGTAATGTGTGCTGGTAAAGAGTGTGAAATGAGTTGTAATGTGTGCTGGTAAAGAGTGTGAAATGAGTTGTAATGTGTGGTGGTAAACAGTGTGAAATGAGTTGTAATGTGTGCTGGTAAACAGTGTGAAATGAGTTGTAATGTGTGCTGGTAAACAGTGTGAAATGAGTTGTAATGTGTGCTGGTAAACAGTGTGAAATGAGTTGTAATGTGTGGTGGTAAAGAGTGTGAAATGAGTTGTAATGTGTAGTGGTAAAGAGTGTGAAATGAGTTGTAATGTGTGATGGTAAACAGTGTGAAATGAGTTGTAATGTGTGCTGGTAAACAGTGTGAAATGAGTTGTAATGTGTGCTGGTAAACAGTGTGAAATGAGTTGTAATGTGTGCTGGTAAACAGTGTGAAATGAGTTGTAATGTGTGCTGGTAAACAGTGTGAAATGAGTTGTAATGTGTGCTGGTAAAGAGTGTGAAATGAGTTGTAATGTGTGGTGGTAAAGAGTGTGAAATGAGTTGTAATGTGTGGTGGTAAAGAGTGTGAAATGAGTTGTAATGTGTGCTGGTAAAGAGTGTGAAATGAGTTGTAATGTGTGCTGGTAAACAGTGTGAAATGAGTTGTAATGTGTGGTGGTAAAGAGTGTGAAATGAGTTGTAATGTGTGCTGGTAAAGAGTGTGAAATGAGTTGTAATGTGTGCTGGTAAGAGTGTGAAATGAGTTGTAATGTGTAGTGGTAAAGAGTGTGAAATGAGTTGTAATGTGTGGTGGTAAAGAATGTGAAATGAGTTGTAATGTGTGCTGGTAAACAGTGTGAAATGAGTTGTAATGTGTGCTGGTAAAGAGTGTGAAATGAGTTGTAATGTGTGGTGGTAAAGAGTTTGAAATGAGTTGTAATGTGTGCTGGTAAAGAGTGTGAAATGAGTTGTAATGTGTGGTGGTAAAGAGTGTGAAATGAGTTGTAATGTGTGCTGGTAAACAGTGTGAAATGAGTTGTAATGTGTGGTGGTAAAGAGTGTGAAATGAGTTGTAATGTGTGGTGGTAAAGAGTGTGAAATGAGTTGTAATGTGTGCTGGTAAACAGTGTGAAATGAGTTGTAATGTGTGGTGGTAAAGAGTGTGAAATGAGTTGTAATGTGTGCTGGTAAAGAGTGTGAAATGAGTTGTAATGTGTGGTGGTAAAAGAGTGTGAAATGAGTTGTAATGTGTGGTGGTAAAGAGTGTGAAATGAGTTGTAATGTGTGCTGGTAAAGAGTGTGAAATGAGTTGTAATGTGTGCTGGTAAACAGTGTGAAATGAGTTGTAATGTGTGGTGGTAAAGAGTGTGAAATGAGTTGTAATGTGTGCTGGTAAACAGTGTGAAATGAGTTGTAATGTGTGCTGGTAAACAGTGTGAAATGAGTTGTAATGTGTGCTGGTAAAGAGTGTGAAATGAGTTGTAATGTGTGGTGGTAAAGAGTGTGAAATGAGTTGTAATGTGTGCTGGTAAAGAGTGTGAAATGAGTTGTAATGTGTGCTGGTAAAGAGTGTGAAATGAGTTGTAATGTGTGCTGGTAAAGAGTGTGAAATGAGTTGTAATGTGTGCTGGTAAAGAGTGTGAAATGAGTTGTAATGTGTGATGGTAAAGAGTGTGAAATGAGTTGTAATGTGTGCAGGTAAAGAGTGTGAAATGAGTTGTAATGTGTGCTGGTAAAGAGTGTGAAATGAGTTGTAATGTGTGGTGGTAAAGAGTGTGAAATGAGTTGTAATGTGTGGTGGTAAAGGGTGTGAAATGAGTTGTAATGTGTGCTGGTAAAGAGTGTGAAATGAGTTGTAATGTGTGCTGGTAAACAGTGTGAAATGAGTTGTAATGTGTGGTGGTAAAGAGTGTGAAATGAGTTGTAATGTGTGGTGGTAAAGAGTGTGAAATGAGTTGTAATGTGTGCTGGTAAAGAGTGTGAAATGAGTTGTAATGTGTGCTGGTAAACAGTGTGAAATGAGTTGTAATGTGTGCTGGTAAACAGTGTGAAATGAGTTGTACTGTGTGCTGGTAAACAGTGTGAAATGAGTTGTAATGTGTGCTGGTAAACAGTGTGAAATGAGTTGTAATGTGTGCTGGTAAACAGTGTGAAATGAGTTGTAATGTGTGCTGGTAAAGAGTGTGAAATGAGTTGTAATGTGTGGTGGTAAAGAGTGTGAAATGAGTTGTAATGTGTGGTGGTAAAGAGTGTGAAATGAGTTGTAATGTGTGGTGGTAAAGAGTGTGAAATGAGTTGTAATGTGTGCTGGTAAAGAGTGTGAAATGAGTTGTAATGTGTGCTGGTAAACAGTGTGAAATGAGTTGTAATGTGTGGTGGTAAAGAGTGTGAAATGAGTTGTAATGTGTGCTGGTAAAGAGTGTGAAATGAGTTGTAATGTGTGCTGGTAAACAGTGTGAAATGAGTTGTAATGTGTGCTGGTAAACAGTGTGAAATGAGTTGTAATGTGTGGTGGTAAAGAGTGTGAAATGAGTTGTAATGTGTGGTGGTAAAGAGTGTGAAATGAGTTGTAATGTGTGCTGGTAAACAGTGTGAAATGAGTTGTAATGTGTGCTGGTAAACAGTGTGAAATGAGTTGTAATGTGTGTTGGTAAACAGTGTGAAATGAGTTGTAATGTGTGGTGGTGTGATAGAGGAAAGGGACAGGGGAGTTGAGCAGGGAAGCGCCCGAGGATCTCATGAAATTGGTTTAATAAAGGACTACTGGGTTGAGGGCGGCCGAACTTGTTTACTTTTTTATTTGAAGCTGTGCTTTTGTTTTAAATAAGAGACTAACATGTTTAGTATTTGTTTAATAATGATAATACTTGAGTGCTGTGTAATGTGTACTGTTTTTAGAGAATTTTGTCATGTGCGTTTAGCCATACTCCGGCTGAAATTAAGCCCCTTTGAAAGCAGTGTACTAAGGGGCTGGCGGTAGAAAGGAGAGGCTTAGGGGAGATGGAACGTGATAGCCACTGATTGTAAACAAAGGGCTCGGCTGACGGGAAAGAGGAATGGAGGAGGGGTGCTATGTCTGGCTTATGTCACAGTGGCGCCGCTGGTCTGTTTCCGGGAAACACTTGTAACAACAGCATTGTAATATGACTATGGGGAAGAGGCGGGGGATGTGATTACACCCTTATACGTAAAAGCATTTATTTTTAAGCGGTGCTTTGTTTTAAATGAAATGGCAGGATGTTTAGTGTCCGTTTGCAAATGTTTATTTTTGTGTTTTTTGGGAGAGCTGTGTGCAGTGTGAGGGACAGACCTGAGGTGCACTGGAAGAGCTGTGCGCAGTGTGAGTAACAGATATGATGTGCACTAGGAGGTGTGTGCAGCATGAGGGACAGATGTGAGGTGCACTGGGAGAGCTGTGTGCGGCGTGAGGGACAGATCTGAGATGCACTGGGAGAGTTGTGTGCAGCGTGAGGGATAGATCTGAGATGCACTGGGAGAGGTGTGTGCAGTGTGGACAGACCTGATGTGCACTGGAAGAGCTGTGCGCAGTGTGAGTAACAGATATGATGTGCACTAGGAGGTGTGTGCAGCATGAGGGACAGATGTGAGGTGCACTGGGAGAGTTGTGTGCAGCGTGAGGGACAGATGTGAAGTACAGTAGGAGAGAGAGCTGTGTGCGGCGTGAGGGACAAACCTGAGGTGCAGTGGGAGAGCAGTGTGCAGCGTGAGGGACAGATATGAGTTGCAATGGAAGAGGTGTGTGCAGGTCGAGGGACAGATGTGAGGTGCACTGGGAGAGCTGTGTGCGGCGTGCAGGATAGATCTGAGGTGCATTGGAAGAGGTGTGTGCAGCGTGAGGGACAGATGTGAGGTGTACTGGGAGAGCTGTGTGAAGTGTGAGGGACAGACCTGAGGTGCACTGGGAGTGCTATGTGCAGCATGAGGGACAGATGTGAGGTGCACTGGGAGAGGTGTGTGCAGCGTGAGGGACAGATGTGAGGTGCACTGGGAGAGCTGTGTGCAGCGTGAGGGACAGATGTGAGATGCACTGGGAGAGGTGTGTAGTGTGAGGGACAGATGTGAGGTGCACTGGGAGAGGTGTGTGCGGCGTGAGGGACAGATGTGAGGTGCACTGGGAGAGCTGTGTGCGGCGTGAGGGACAGACCTGAGGTGCACTGGGGGAGCTGTGTGAAGTGTGAGGGACAGACCTGAGGTGCACTGGGAGAGGTGTGTGCAGCGTGAGGGACAGATGTGAGGTGCACTGGGAGAGGTGTGTGCAGCGTGAGGGACAGATGTGAGGTGCACTGGGAGAGGTGTGTGCAGCGTGAGGGACAGATGTGAGGTGCACAGGGAGAGCTGTGTGCGGCGTGAGGGACAGATGTGAGGTGTACTGGGAGAGCTGTGTGCAGCGTGAGGGACAGATGTGAAGTGCACTGGGAGAGGTGTGTGAAGTGTGAGGGACAGACCTGAGGTGCACTGGGAGAGGTGTGTGCAGCGTGAGGGACAGATGTGAGGTGCACTGGGAGAGCTGTGTGAAGTGTGAGGGACAGACCTGAGGTGCACTGGGAGTGCTATGTGCAGCATGAGGGACAGATGTGAGGTGCACTGGGAGAGGTGTGTGCAGCGTGAGGGACAGATGTGAGGTGCACTGGGAGAGCTGTGTGCGGCGTGAGGGACAGATGTGAGGTGCACTGGGAGAGCTGTGTGCGGCGTGAGGGACAGATGTGAGGTGCACTGGGAGAGCTGTGTGCAGCGTGAGGGACAGATGTGAGATGCACTGGGAGAGCTGTGTGCGGCGTGAGGGACAGATGTGAGGTGCACTGGGAGAGCTGTGTGCAGCGTGAGGGACAGACCTGAGGTGCACTGGGAGAGCTGTGTGAAGTGTGAGGGACAGACCTGAGGTGCACTGGGAGAGGTGTGTGCAGCGTGAGGGACAGATGTGAGGTGCACTGGGAGAGCTGTGTGCGGCGTGAGGGACAGATGTGAGGTGCACTGGGAGAGCTGTGTGCAGCGTGAGGGACAGATGTGAGATGCACTGGGAGAGCTGTGTGCGGCGTGAGGGACAGATGTGAGGTGCACTGGGGGAGCTGTGTGCAGCGTGAGGGACAGATGTGAGGTGCACTGGGAGAGCTGTGTGCGGCGTGAGGGACAGATGTGAGGTGCACTGGGAGAGCTGTGTGCGGCGTGAGGGACAGATGTGAGGTGCACTGGGAGAGCTGTGTGCGGCGTGAGGGACAGATGTGAGGTGCACTGGGAGAGCTGTGTGCGGCGTGAGGGACAGATGTGAGGTGCACTGGGAGAGCTGTGTGCGGCGTGAGGGACAGATGTGAGGTGCACTGGGAGAGCTATGTGCGGCGTGAGGGACAGATGTGAGGTGCACTGGGAGAGGTGTGTGCAGCGTGAGGGACAGATGTGAGGTGCACTGGGAGAGGTGTGTGCGGCGTGCAGGATAGATCTGAGGTGCAGTGGGAGAGCTGTGTGCAGCGTGAGGGACAGATGTGAGGTGTACTGGGAGAGGTGTGTGCAGCGTGAGGGACAGATGTGAGGTGCACTGGGAGAGGTGTGTGCGGCGTGCAGGATAGATCTGAGGTGCAGTGGGAGAGCTGTGTGAAGTGTGAGGGACAGACCTGAGGTGCACTGGGAGAGGTGTGTGCAGCGTGAGGGACAGATGTGAGGTGCACTGGGAGAGCTGTGTGCGGCGTGAGGGACAGATGTGAGGTGCACTGGGAGAGCTGTGTGCAGCGTGAGGGACAGATGTGAGATGCACTGGGAGAGCTGTGTGCGGCGTGAGGGACAGATGTGAGGGTGCACTGGGAGAGCTGTGTGCAGCGTGAGGGACAGACCTGAGGTGCACTGGGAGAGCTGTGTGAAGTGTGAGGGACAGACCTGAGGTGCACTGGGAGGTGTGTGCAGCGTGAGGGACAGATGTGAGGTGCACTGGGAGAGCTGTGTGCGGCGTGAGGGACAGATGTGAGGTGCACTGGGAGAGCTGTGTGCAGCGTGAGGGACAGATGTGAGATGCACTGGGAGAGCTGTGTGCGGCGTGAGGGACAGATGTGAGGTGCACTGGGAGAGCTGTGTGCGGCGTGATGGACAGATGTGAGGTGCACTGGGAGAGCTGTGTGCGGCGTGAGGGACAGATGTGAGGTGCACTGGGAGAGCTGTGTGCGGCGTGAGGGACAGATGTGAGGTGCACTGGGAGAGGTGTGTGCAGCGTGAGGGACAGATGTGAGGTGCACTGGGAGAGGTGTGTGCGGCGTGCAGGATAGATCTGAGGTGCAGTGGGAGAGCTGTGTGCAGCGTGAGGGACAGATGTGAGGTGTACTGGGAGAGTGTGTGCAGCGTGAGGGACAGATGTGAGGTGCACTGGGAGAGGTGTGTGCGGCGTGCAGGATAGATCTGAGGTGCAGTGGGAGAGCTGTGTGAAGTGTGAGGGACAGACCTGAGGTGCACTGGGAGAGGTGTGTGCAGCGTGAGGGACAGATGTGAGGTGCACTGGGAGAGCTGTGTGCGGCGTGAGGGACAGATGTGAGGTGCACTGGGAGAGCTGTGTGCGGCGTGAGGGACAGATGTGAGGTGCACTGGGAGAGCTGTGTGCAGCGTGAGGGACAGACCTGAGGTGCACTGGGAGAGCTGTGTGAAGTGTGAGGGACAGACCTGAGGTGCACTGGGAGAGGTGTGTGCAGCGTGAGGGACAGATGTGAGGTGCACTGGGAGAGCTGTGTGCGGCGTGAGGGACAGATGTGAGGTGCACTGGGAGAGCTGTGTGCGGCGTGAGGGACAGATGTGAGATGTACTGGGAGAGCTGTGTGCGGCGTGAGGGACAGATGTGAGGTGCACTGGGAGAGCTGTGTGCGGCGTGAGGGACAGATGTGAGGTGCACTGGGAGAGCTGTGTGCGGCGTGAGGGACAGATGTGAGGTGCACTGGGAGAGCTGTGTGCGGCGTGAGGGACAGATGTGAGGTGCACTGGGAGAGCTGTGTGCGGCGTGAGGGACAGATGTGAGAGTGCACTGGGAGAGCTGTGTGCGGCGTGAGGGACAGATGTGAGGTGCACTGGGAGAGCTGTGTGCGGCGTGAGGGACAGATGTGAGGTGCACTGGGAGAGCTGTGTGCGGCGTGAGGGACAGATGTGAGATGCACTGGGAGAGGTGTGTGCAGCGTGAGGGACAGATGTGAGGTGCACTGGGAGAGGTGTGTGCGGCGTGCAGGATAGATCTGAGGTGCAGTGGGAGAGCAGTGTGCAGCGTGAGGGACAGATGTGAGGTGCACTGGGAGAGCTGTGTGCGGCGTGAGGGACAGATTTGAGGTGTACTGGGAGAGCTGTGTGAAGTGTGAGGGACAGACCTGAGGTGCACTGGGAGTGCTATGTGCAGCATGAGGGACAGATGTGAGGTGTACTGGGAGAGCTGTGTGAAGTGTGAGGGACAGACCTGAGGTGCACTGGGAGTGCTATGTGCAGCATGAGGGACAGATGTGAGGTGCACAGGGAGAGGTGTGTGCAGCGTGAGGGACAGATGTGAGGTGCACTGGGAGAGCTGTGTGCGGCGTGAGGGACAGATGTGAGGTGCACTGGGAGAGCTGTGTGCGGCGTGAGGGACAGATGTGAGGTGCACTGGGAGAGCTGTGTGCAGCGTGAGGGACAGATGTGAGATGCACTGGGAGAGCTGTGTGCGGCGTGAGGGACAGATGTGAGGTGCACTGGGAGAGCTGTGTGCAGCGTGAGGGACAGACCTGAGGTGCACTGGGAGAGCTGTGTGAAGTGTGAGGGACAGACCTGAGGTGCACTGGGAGAGGGTGTGCAGCGTGAGGGACAGATGTGAGGTGCACTGGGAGAGCTGTGTGCGGCGTGAGGGACAGATGTGAGGTGCACTGGGAGAGCTGTGTGCAGCGTGAGGGACAGATGTGAGATGCAGTGGGAGAGCTGTGTGCGGCGTGAGGGACAGATGTGAGGTGCACTGGGAGAGCTGTGTGCGGCGTGAGGGACAGATGTGAGGTGCACTGGGAGAGCTGTGTGCGGCGTGAGGGACAGATGTGAGGTGCACTGGGAGAGCTGTGTGCGGCGTGAGGGACAGATGTGAGGTGCACTGGGAGAGCTGTGTGCGGCGTGAGGGACAGATGTGAGGTGCACTGGGAGAGCTGTGTGCGGCGTGAGGGACAGATGTGAGGTGCACTGGGAGAGCTGTGTGCGGCGTGAGGGACAGATGTGAGGGTGCACTGGGAGAGGTGTGTGCAGCGTGAGGGACAGATGTGAGGTGCACTGGGAGAGGTGTGTGCGGCGTGCAGGATAGATCTGAGGTGCAGTGGGAGAGCTGTGTGCAGCGTGAGGGACAGATGTGAGGTGTACTGGGAGAGGTGTGTGCAGCGTGAGGGACAGATGTGAGGTGCACTGGGAGAGGTGTGTGCGGCGTGCAGGATAGATCTGAGGTGCAGTGGGAGAGCTGTGTGAAGTGTGAGGGACAGACCTGAGGTGCACTGGGAGAGGTGTGTGCAGCGTGAGGGACAGATGTGAGGTGCACTGGGAGAGCTGTGTGCGGCGTGAGGGACAGATGTGAGGTGCACTGGGAGAGCTGTGTGCAGCGTGAGGGACAGATGTGAGATGCACTGGGAGAGCTGTGTGCGGCGTGAGGGACAGATGTGAGGTGCACTGGGAGAGCTGTGTGCAGCGTGAGGGACAGACCTGAGGTGCACTGGGAGAGCTGTGTGAAGTGTGAGGGACAGACCTGAGGTGCACTGGGAGGTGTGTGCAGCGTGAGGGACAGATGTGAGGTGCACTGGGAGAGCTGTGTGCGGCGTGAGGGACAGATGTGAGGTGCACTGGGAGAGCTGCGTGCAGCGTGAGGGACAGATGTGAGATGCACTGGGAGAGCTGTGTGCGGCGTGAGGGACAGATGTGAGGTGCACTGGGAGAGCTGTGTGCGGCGTGAGGGACAGATGTGAGGTGCACTGGGAGAGCTGTGTGCGGCGTGAGGGACAGATGTGAGGTGCATTGGGAGAGCTGTGTGCGGCGTGAGGGACAGATGTGAGGTGCACTGGGAGAGGTGTGTGCAGCGTGAGGGACAGATGTGAGGTGCACTGGGAGAGGTGTGTGCGGCGTGCAGGATAGATCTGAGGTGCAGTGGGAGAGCTGTGTGCAGCGTGAGGGACAGATGTGAGGTGTACTGGGAGAGGTGTGTGCAGCGTGAGGGACAGATGTGAGGTGCACTGGGAGAGGTGTGTGCGGCGTGCGGGAGAGATCTGAGGTGCAGTGGGAGAGCTGTGTGAAGTGTGAGGGACAGACCTGAGGTGCACTGGGAGAGGTGTGTGCAGCGTGAGGGACAGATGTGAGGTGCACTGGGAGAGCTGTGTGCGGCGTGAGGGACAGATGTGAGGTGCACTGGGAGAGCTGTGTGCGGCGTGAGGGACAGATGTGAGGTGCACTGGGAGAGCTGTGTGCAGCGTGAGGGACAGACCTGAGGTGCACTGGGAGAGCTGTGTGAAGTGTGAGGGACAGACCTGAGGTGCACTGGGAGAGGTGTGTGCAGCGTGAGGGACAGATGTGAGGTGCACTGGGAGAGCTGTGTGCGGCGTGAGGGACAGATGTGAGGTGCACTGGGAGAGCTGTGTGCAGCGTGAGGGACAGATGTGAGATGTACTGGGAGAGCTGTGTGCGGCGTGAGGGACAGATGTGAGGTGCACTGGGAGAGCTGTGTGCGGCATGAGGGACATATGTGAGGTGCACTGGGAGAGCTGTGTGCGGCGTGAGGGACAGATGTGAGGTGCACTGGGAGAGCTGTGTGCGGCGTGAGGGACAGATGTGAGGTGCACTGGGAGAGCTGTGTGCGGCGTGAGGGACAGATGTGAGGTGCACTGGGAGAGCTGTGTGCGGCGTGAGGGACAGATGTGAGGTGCACTGGGAGAGCTGTGTGCGGCGTGAGGGACAGATGTGAGGTGCACTGGGAGAGCTGTGTGCGGCGTGAGGGACAGATGTGAGATGCACTGGGAGAGGTGTGTGCAGCGTGAGGGACAGATGTGAGGTGCACTGGGAGAGGTGTGTGCGGCGTGCAGGATAGATCTGAGGTGCAGTGGGAGAGCAGTGTGCAGCGTGAGGGACAGATGTGAGGTGCACTGGGAGAGCTGTGTGCGGCGTGAGGGACAGATGTGAGGTGCTGTTCTTGCAGCTAGCCACCACCGCAAGGAGGACCGTGGTGTGACTGGTCTGTGCTGAACGTAAGTTCAAATAAGGATGCAATAACAGTGGCAGCAATTTATAATTGGCCAACCCCTTTTTCCCCATTAGTTGGCCTTTAATGTAGGGTAGTGGTTTACAGGGTAAAATCGCTTATTTAAGCCCCTCACATCCCTTTGACACTGAAAGGAAAATACACTTTGAAAAAAGACATGACAATATAGTGCATAAAAGTTTAGGAAATATAAGAAAGCGTCCGCGGAAACGCAAATTATAAACAGTTGGCCCCAAAAACACCGCTGTAAAAGTAGCAAAAAAGGCGACTGAAATTGCGTGTATAACTTTACTGCCTGCTAACAAACACACCGTGCAAGTAGAACTGTGCTGATAAACTCACAAAGCCTCTGGGTCCTCAACACCCTCTTATTATACACACTTCTAAACTGCTGGCCTCTCACTACATAGTATTACCAAAGCACAACTGAAACTTTATTTAAAACCAGGGCAAGCAGAGAAGTTAAGGAGAATGCAGCATTTAGGCAACCTTTCAAGTTGAATGTTTTAGAAATGCATTGACACCTTGCTACCAAGTCTGGAATGGTGTGAAACGTCCCAACAGTTACTACCTGAGGTTCATGGGAGTCTGCCCTGGCGTAGCAAGGGGCGGAGGGCGGCACGAGTTTTAAGGCTGGAGTCTACTCCAGCCCTAAAACTCGTGCCGCCTCCCCCCGCCTGCTACGCCAGTGGCAGACTCCAGCCCTAAAACTCGTGCCGCCCGGGGCTGCCACCGCCCTCCGCCCCCCTTGCTACGCCAGGGCAGACTCCAGCCCTAAAACTCGTGCCGCCCGGGGCGCACCACCCCCTCCTCCCCCCCCCTTGCTACGCCAGGGATGTAGGCAGATGAAATAGAGGCATTTGGGAGGCAAACGGTGAGAGTGAAACAGAATGCGATCTAAGGCGAAGAAGAGAAACAGAATGCGATCTAAGGCGAAGAAGAAAAACAATTATAGTGAAGACTTGAATCCGCATGTTCTGAAAAGCTGTAATGTGGACAACATTTCACATCTTTCAAAAGAGCACAAGCAGCAGCTGTTTTGAAGCACTCGTGCTTGTGCTGGCATCCGCCTTGCGGGCGCGAGCAGCGGCGGCGCGAGAGCCATATGTTTTCAATTAGCACGCGCGCCGCTGCTGCATGCACCCGCAAGGTGGATGCCAGCACAAGCACGAGTGTGCTTGAAAAGGAGCAGACCAATTTCTAAAGGTCATCTCCTAGAGCAACGCATGCGCGCTGCCTAGGCGAGACCTAAAAAGGGAACAACCGATGAATGGGAGTAACACAGGGGAGTCTCTCTGTAGGATGAGGCCCGCCGAGAGGTACACGATGATCAGGGTCATGCCCAGGCAATCCGCGTGCGCATTGGTGCGAGTCGCACCAGCCACTTCAGATTTCAAACACGAGTGTCAAACTCCGTGCCTCCCTGGAAATGAGGCACAATGACCGGTGCACATTAGATGGACTGCACCAGGCAATTCCAGTCCCGCACAGCGAAGAGTTGCAATTCCATACCTTCCTGGAAATTAGGCATGTCGTCTGCTGCCCGATGATACAAGTTGCACCAGACCAGTCCGGTCACAAACACACAGGTGCATGTTCAGCAGAGCTGCATGAGATAGAATGATCAATCAATCAATCAGGGTATTGTAAGCGCGCTACTCACCCGTGAGGGTCTCAAGGCGCTGAGGGGGTCCGCAGATCTGTTTAGCCGAAGAGCCAGGTCTTGAGGGTCTTCCTGAAGGTGTTCAGGGAGGGGGCGCGTCTGATGTCTGCCGGTAGCTCGTTCCAGGTCTTGGAGGCACTACTACAGGTACAACCCCGCCTCTGAGGGTCGCACACTGTGAATCAGACACCGCACGCACTGAGCATGCAGTCGACGTGTCACAGGAGAGATATGAGACACAATCGACGAAAGGGGCCACGAGGGTCCTGCAACCAGTGAGTCCGCTGACCACCACTAGACGCTTATGAGTGTCAGGGTCCCCGCAGTACAGGAACCACGCGCCTTAGATACAGGCAAGATTTCTGGGGTTCTTCACTAAACAATCCGGTCTCCAGACACAAGTCTTAGTTCCAAGCCCACACTGTGCTACCCGTTGGGGTTCAGTAGCCGATGGGGGCACTTGAAAGGACACCGCTCTCCAGATCAATCAGTCGATCACTCAGGATTTATAAAGCGTGGCTAATCACCCGGTAGGATGTCACAGGTAGATGCTGTAGGTCCCTTGCAGGAGATCTTTGATGTCCCTGAGATCTACAGGAGAACAGGAGGCTGCCGGTCGGGCCCTTGGAGAGCACACTTCAGCAGGTCCTCAGCCCAGGCCAGCCTCTATTTGGACAGTTATGCTCCATGTGCGCAACAGAGTCCTTTGGCAATGTGCACCACGCAGTCCAGGTTCTCTGGTCCCATGTCCCCACAAGCGTATCTCACTCTTTGCCGAAGGATGGCACCCGTAGTTATACTGCCATGTGTTTTTGAAATTAGGGGTTAGGGGGTTTCCCTTTGAACCGCAGATGCCTCCCCTGAATTGTAGGCCTGTCCGCCATGGGGCTGCGGAATGCAGGTCTTAATCTTTAGTGGGTCATGATCCGGCCCGAGAGGCTAAGTGTCGAAATCTCTACCTCCAATCTATCCCATGCGGACCTCAAATGGCAGAGGTCTACCGTTCTCATGGGATGCCCATGGTTTATGGCAGTCATTTTGGGAATGCACAGATGCGCCACCCCTGACCCCTGGCATCCACCAGAGCCAGGCACCACGGCACACAAGACTCCTAGAGCATCGAAATGCCCATATTCTATAATATGGTTTTTGTCAGGAAGCACAAGGGATTGATGATCTAATGGCGACAAGCACGATGAGAATTCCCTGACGAAGAGCCTTAGGGGCTCGAAATGCATTGGAACAATGAACTTCGTGTTTACTTCTAAGTTTATATGGAGATCAATTTGTACGTACCGTTGTACGAAGCCAAAAACGGCATACAGTTGGTATTTGAAATGTTCAATAAAGATGACAGATTGATCTACGCTGTCTCCGTTGTGACGAAGAGTATTAAGGAAATGTCTGAAGAATGGATGATGAAAGCAAGTGAATACATGTGTCCTTTGGAATACCAGGATGATTTGGATACTCAGGTGGGATAAGTTCCCGATCTTTGCAGTGCGACTGTAATAAGCGCAAGAAGAGTGCTTTGTTTGGCTACATTTGTAATTTCTGTGGTGGGGGCGATCCACTTCACAGTTCGCACGCACCTACGAATAAGTTTGAAGGTTTGGTGTCACATCAAGGGAAGGAGTGCATTCTCAATCAATGTTTGACATATTCTATAAGTGGCATTTCTAAGCGAATTATGCCAAAACCCGCTGTACCATTGGAGAGGGTTTGGTACAGCGAATCCATTCACATCAAACATCATGAGCTGCTCCGCTGCAATCCACTCCTGCAGCCCGAAGTAATGTCAATCACTTCCCCGTGTTACCCCATGGGAAGAGCAAGCCTCATAGGTAGTGAAAAAACACACAGTTATTCCTCACTACCTGGGCACACATGCACTAGTGCACACATAGACCTGCATTGGCAGGTTGGACACACAGATCCCAGCACCAGGGGTGCAAGTGCGCCCGCCCGAGTCTGCACAGCAGACTGGTCATGGGTTTAACTAATACGTGTGTCAGTGTGCATGCACTAGCCTGCAATGGCAGGTGTCACATGCAATCACAGGCACCATAGATGTGGGTGCGCACATACAGCAGCCTGCAATGGCAGGTGTCACATGCAATCACAGGCACCATAGATGTGGGTGCGCACATACAGCAGCCTGCAATGGCAGGTGTCACATGCAATCACAGGCACCATAGATGTGGGTGCGCACATACAGCAGCCTGCAATGGCAGGTGTCACATGCAATCACAGGCACCATAGATGTGGGTGCGCACATACAGCAGCCTGCAATGGCAGGTGTCACATGCAATCACAGGCACCATAGATGTGGGTGCGCACATACAGCAGCCTGCAATGGCAGGTGTCACATGCAATCACAGGCACCATAGATGTGGGTGCGCACATACAGCAGCCTGCAATGGCAGGTGTCACATGCAATCACAGGCACCATAGATGTGGGTGCGCACATGCACTAGCCTGCAATGGCAGGTGTCACATGCAATCACAGGCACCATAGATGTGGGTGCGCACATGCACTAGCCTGCAATGGCAGGTGTCACATGCAATCACAGGCACCATAGATGTGGGTGCGCACATACACGTACAGCAGCCTGCAACGGCAGGCGGCTCATGGGTTTAATCATAATTAAGGCTCCCAGATTTCCATTTTTACTGATTTTTACAGATGAATACAGACAGAAAACAACAATTCCTGTCTATATTTACTTTTTAAAAGTGGAAAAAGACAGAAAATTGTGGTTCTTGTGCGTGACTCTTCAGGCTGTTTCATTCATTCTAGTCAATAGTTGAGCAGACAGACATCATGGGGAGTTAAAAAAAACATTACATTTCATTAAATACAGGCATATGCTAATAAATATTTGTATGCAATGCTAATATTTACCTGTGGGTGTAGTGTTTTGTTATATTTGGCTGCCTATTGGCGGGTATCAAAGTATGAGTGCATGTTTATCAGTTAAATAAATGCGGAAATATACCATTTTACTTGTCCATTTATTCTCAAAACACAAAATAAATATGGAAAAATACCAAAAAGATGGGCAAAAAATAAATATGGATAAATACAGATGGAAATGTTAAAAAAATAAATACCATAAAACCGGGAGCCCTAATCATAATAGATGCACGTGCGCACCTACCGGTCTGCAGTGGCAGATCGGCCCATGGTTCAGAGTATCGATTCAGCGCCACTTCCTAACATGGGTGGGAAAGGCACGCACTTTCACGCGACCTTTACAGTGGGCGTGTGCCCGGAGCCCGGAGCCCAGAGCCCAGAGCCCGGAGCCCGGAGCCCGGAGCCCGGAGCCCAGAGCCCGGAGCCCAGAGCCCGGAGCCCGGAGCCCAGAGCCCAGAGCCCGGAGCCCGGAGCCCAGAGCCCGGAGCCCAGAGCCCAGAGCCCAGAGCCCGGAGCCCAGAGCCCAGAGCCCGGAGCCCGGAGCCCAGAGCCCAGAGCCCAGAGCCCGGAGCCCAGAGCCCGGAGCCCGGAGCCCAGAGCCCACATAAGAGAATCAGCAAAATCCAGGCAGAAAAAGCATAAAAGCTCAGGGAAATCTACCTGACGAGTATCAGGTCCAACATCGATGCTTTGCATTTTGTTTTCTTTATTACAGGTTCCATACAGGGACCCACTATAGGAAAAGCAGGTACTTGGAGAGTGGGACATTTATTCGTGTGACATTCAGCGAAGAATACCAATCAGCATATATATGGCCAGTCGCTCGGACGTCCCCGCAACAGACATGAAGGTTCAGATTTACCAAGCGCTTGCGTTGCCCTTGCATCACGCAAGACGACGCAGGGCAACGCAAGCCCTTAACTGGGATTTACTAAGCCACACAGACCCACCTTGCGTGGCTCTGCATGGTTTAGTAAATCCAAGGTAAGGCACGGCAGCGGGGAGAGGAAAGCGACATCAGGAGAAGCCATTTTTGTTAGCTCTCCAGTCGCCACACTCTGCGTCATTTTAAAATGAAGCCTGGGGCACAGACGCGCAGCGGACGTGCACAGCGGGCGTGCCGCTGGCGAGCTGAATGCACACCTAAGGCAAGCCCGTCTGCGGCCGTCTGCACCCATACGCGGCCATCCGCGGCCGTCCGCGCCCGAACAGGACCAGGCGCCAGGAACCCTGGTCCACCATACACAGGCAACTTAAACTATTCTGCCAGTCAGCTCCTTGCTCTTCGAGGCCCCTTTAGGAGCAGTCGCCTTCATTCAATCGATGGCGTGAAGGGGAAACACAATGTAAATGCTGTGTAGACTTCCTACCCGGTATAACTGGGCTTAGAACCATGCCTACTACCAAACTCAATCAGCAGATGTTTTTAATCAATTGCATGGTCACGGCCCTCTCTGGATATCTATCCCAGTGAAGAAGACTTCTCAGCGCACTTTTCGGAAAAGTCTAGGAGTATTGATCGGGAACTAAAACGTGCCGCCGCTAACCTGCTGTCGTTGAGCTCCCTGGGTTTGACAGTACCTGCAGCAGTGAGTGCTCCGCCTTACCCCACAGAGTACACACCCAAAAACAATGCCTGCTGGAACACCTTCATACTCCCGGACTTGGAGGAGGTATCACATTCATTGGCATCTCTTAAACCATCCAACCATTTCAGTGATCCACTCCCAGCTATGCTGCTCAAAGACCTCAACTTGGCAGTTCTGCCTCTCTGGTCCAAGATCATCCAACAATCTCTCTTACAGGGGAGGATTCCCGACTGCCTTAAAATGGGGCAAGTCACACCCATCCCAAAGACGCCCAATGCAGACCTAACAGACTCCAATAACTACCGTCCGATCACCAGCATCATGTCTTTAGCGAAGTTGCTCGAGAAATGCGTTCACACACAGCTCTGCAACCACATCGAGAAATTTCAGCTGCTAGACCGACATCAGTCAGGCTTTAGATCAGGTCATAGTACAGAAACAGCGCTAACGCACATTGTGGATGACGCCTTGAGAGCTCTGGACCAAGATACGCCTTGTCTTCTAATTCTTCTGGACATGTCCTCTGCCTTTGACACTATCAAACATGATAACTTGATTAACCTTCTGCAATATAGGATGGGGTTATCTGGCCCTGTCTTAAACTAGGTTCTCCTCCTTCCTGCATAACCGAACACAAAGAATCAAAGTCAACCAATCTTTGGCTGCCAGCACCACGGTCTCTATTGGGGTACCTCAAGGATCTGTACTCTCGCCAACGCTCTTCAATCTCTTCATGGAACCGCTAACCGTTACTCTGAACGGGTCTAACATTCAGTACCACATGTACGCGGATGACACTCAACTGTATTTGAAGATCTCCTCTCCAGATGACATTAAAACTCTTAATGGAGCGCTCCAAAAAACTCAACAATGGCTAACGCATAACCATCTGTTACTAAATTCCCTCAAAACAGAATTTCTCCTGATTACACCCTGCAACCAGGAGTCCCCAACACAACACTGGATCAAAAATATCTGTGCACTCAATTGCACCCCGCATATGGTGGACTCCGCTTGTTCTCTAGGTGTCACTCTGGACAAATTCCTAAACATGCAAGGACACATCAGTGCCACTACTAAGAGTGCCAATCATCAGCTCAACACTCTCAGGAAAATCAAACCTTTCCTACCTCCCGAGGACATCCAGTCAGCAGTCCAATCCCTTGTTATCTCGCGAGTAGAATATGGCTTGGTGACCCTAGCTGGGCTTCCTAAATCTAGGTTAGCTCCGCTAAGAGCTACTCTGAACGCCTCTGCCAGACTAATCACAGGCTCCAGAAAGCATGATCATATCACACCTGAATTAATTCAACTTAACTGGCTTCCCATTGAAGCAAGGATCCGCTTCAAGATAGCTTGTCTGACACATAAAGCTATTCACCGCAATAGCCCCGTTTACCTGGCAAAGAAACTCTAGCTCTCCGGATCCAGTCGAAACTTAAGAAGCTCCAATACCCTACTCCTGAAACCACCAAAATAAAAAATAAAAAGTACTTACAATCGCACCTTCTCAGGGCTGGCTCCAAGAATCTGGAATGCCCTTCCGACGGAGATCAGAGCCAACCCCTCGACTGCTTCATTCAAGAAACAGGTCAAATGGCTACTTTTGGAAGAACTTCAGCAGCAATAGCTTCTATGTCATGTGATAATCACTTCCCTCGAGTGCTTGACAATCATTTTTACTTTGTGTATTGGAATGTATGCCTGACAATCATTTTCTCTATATGGTCTGAAATATGTACTCGATTCGAAATGTACTGTATCGTTCTCGGGGCGAAGTGCGCTGCTTAAACTGCACAGCCTCGTCTAGCAGGGCCTTCACATGGTTCCTCCTATGCTACCTTCGTTGTATTGTACTTTTACGGTCTCCTCACGGCAACGCTAATTGTCCTCTCTGTACAGCGCTCTGATACCCGTTCTGGGTCTTGTTCGCGCTTTATAAAACTTTTCAAATAAATAAATCTATTCATTCTTGAAAGAAAAACAAGCTGTGGGTAAGTTCCTAACGGAAAGATGTCTTCATACTAATTCAGGGCCAGACCTTGTGCAAGCCCTGCCCCCCGGATTACTACAACTGTAGGAAAGGCGGCTAGAATAAGAGGGGCGGGGGAATTACGGTTATTCCTAAAAAAGACTTCAGGTGCCCCCTTGTCACTTTCCTGGCTGTGAAAGTCTGTCTTTTGCTATATCCATGTCCCCTACCTACACCTTTTCAGGAATTTTGCTCTGTCGGCCCCCAGACCCTTGCGGGGAATGTTTAGAAACGTTCCACGAGGTTGTCGCCAATTTGGCTAATTTAAAACCTAACACTTCTGGGAGATTTTAGTAGGTACTTAGAAGACCCAGCGGGGCCAAGCAGCCGGCCTCCTTTAGGACCTCTCAGCAATTCAAGGTACTCAACTCGTCCCGGCCCTAGGCATGGAAGCGTCATCCGCTTGACTCGGTTTTCTCTAATGATGCTCTCCTGAAAGTTCAGGTCCCTTTTCCAATCATCTGGTCCGACCACTTTATGATTCCTTTCACTAGTGACATCCCTCATCCTCGTTCTGCCTCCAGTTGTATCACACGGAAAGAGCCTACAGTCTTGGAACCAGAGTCTTAATACAACTGGTCCAGAACTCAGTTCAGATCCTAATTGAGCCTGGAGGATGCTCTCGCACTCGATCAACCAATCCCTGGATCAAGTAATACCGATCAAAACTGAAACCGGATATACTAAATCAAAATCAGCCCCTTGGTATACCCCTCATTTTAGGACTCTAACACACTTGTGCAAGAAAGCAGAGAGATCATGGAGGAAAGATTATTCAGAAATAGGTAAAGCTAAATATAAGGGGATCATACTATGATGAAAAAATAAATTCGGCCTCAAATGCATATAGAGAAATATTTCGGAATGTTAAAACCCTACCAGATCCGCCCAATAACCATCCAACCCTCGTATCATCAGCTTCCCGCTGCAACAATATAGCAAAGTTTTTCCAGAAAAAAATCCCCATCTAAACCAGTTTTTAAACCCATGGTTAATAGTGATGGACAGTCAGTCATAGATACTACCCTTAGTCCCTTTCCTGATATGACGACAGAGAATCTCTCTGCGATTTTAAATAAAGTCAAATCAGGTTCTCGCTGGATCCTGCCCCGCCGGTCGTCTTGGATAAGATTCTGCCTCTCCTACTCGGCATTTTTAATATCTCTTTAGCCGAAAGAATCGTCCCAACATCTTGGAAACATGTTATGGTGAAGGCCCTCCTCAAAATAACGAATCTTGACCCAATGAATTATAGGCCCTTCTCTCAGCTGTCTGGACTAAGCAAAGTCCTCGAGAGTCATGTTAACAAGCACCTCTCAGAGTATCTAGAGGCCCACGACATTCTCCACTGTATCCAGACTGGGTTTAAACCGAAACAAGGCACAGAGACCGCAGGCCTGGCAGTTGTTGAGGAGGCTAAAATGGTGCTGGGTCGGCGAAGATCTGTCGTCATCGTCCTCCTCGATCTCAGAGCAGCATATGATACTGTCAGTCATGACACTCCTACTGAGAGAATTCGCAATGCGTACCCTCTCCTGGCTCTGATCTTTTCTTACGGACAGGACCTTTCAGGTCTTTGAAGGATGTTGTACCTCAGACACCTTTTCATTGAACAGCGAAGTTCCCCAAGGCTCCTCAATAAGTCCTACGCTGTTCAGTTTATATGTGTGTCCTTTGGCCGATATCCTTCTGTCATTTGGGATTCTATAATCTCATATGCAGACAATACGCAACTGTTTTTTGCCCTTTCTTACAAGCAGGATCCCTGCTCCCGGCCTTAGACCCATGTTTAGAATCTGTGGCCAAGAGGATGAACAAATATGCCCTGAAATTAAACAGAGACAAGGCAGAGCTCATGATTCGTGGGAATTCCCCGAACTCTCGGCTGGACCTGGGATGGCTGACCCTTTTGGGCACTACCCCCTGTCCCAAGTCGGCCACAAAAAGTCTAGGTTTCTTGTTAGACACATCACTGACCATGGATACCCAGGCTGCAAAACTAGCTGCAACATGTTATGGCATCCTTAGGACTCTCAGGAAAATCCTTCATCTGCTCCCCCTCACCTCCAAATGATTATTACTCCAGGCATTGATTTTATCTCACCTCGACAATGGAAATTCCCTGTATCTAGGAGCACCTAACTCTGTTGTACGGAAACCGCAGCTCGTACAGAATTCAGTGGCCCGGCTGCGCTATAATGTTCCCAGACACAAGTCAGCCCAGCAAGCTCTTCTGTCCTTCATTGGCTCCTGGTAGCCCAAAGGGTCAAATTCAGATCCCTGTGTGTAGCCCACAGGGCATTGTTGGACAACGGCCCTTTGAGTAATCAAACTCTGATTCCTCACTATACCCCGGCTAGAAATCTGCGGTCAGTAACTCCCGACTTGCAGTGGTCCCTGCCATTAAACGAGCCAGAAGTGGAGGTCGGTCGTTCCATGCAATGTTGCAGTGGCGGCACCTCCGCTAAGGCGGAGAAGCGTCGCCCCACTGCTTTTTTGCAGTGAAAGACAGAGAACATAAAATTATAATAACTCACGATGTTCCCTTCACACCAAATCTTCACCTCATAACATAGACCCTCGCCCCTTCATTCCAGACCTTCACCACTTGACACGTAATGATGGACTTGCCGCGCCTGCCGCATAATTAGCCATCTGCTGCTTAGTTTGCAGATTTCAGCACAAAAAAAGTGTTCCTAGATTGAACAGACCAAAAGTTAGAATAAACGGTGCAAGAGTGACCCAATCCGTACCAGTAGTTACAAGGGGATGTGGGTGTGAGGCAGGTAGTAATCACTCACGTCACCGGCTGGGGAGGCGCTTTCCTCTGCAGTCTGTACCATCCCTACATACGTATTCGCAACTCATACATTCATGAAAATCCAAGTTACACCACAAACACTGATCTTTACGCTGCAATAATTTCTAGAAGGCACGAAGACACAGAAAATCCTAAACATTTCACGTTCCTTTTTAAAGTGCTTCGAATCTTCGAGGTACATTATCCATATGTAATGCACACAGGTGTCTGCGGAGCTCTTCCTCGGGGGCAGCGACGCTGACCCGATGGATGGGTGGGTGGGTGAGTAACAGCTTCCAGGTGCCCTCTTGGAAACGCTGCCACGCACAGTCTATTCTTACTGTCTGATGCCCCATTAATGCCCTGTCCCTCAGGGTGTTAATGCACAGATACTTTTATTGTTCCCTCTTCTCACTCTAACAGGTTAGTGTCCCTATTGTCTTGTGCTCACTACCTGCTATTTCAGTGGTACCCTTACAGCTCTGTTACCCGGTTATTGCCCTCTCCAGAGGGTTATCGCCTGGTCCATGTTACCTGCTATTTCAGTGGTACCCTTACAGCTCTGTTACCCTGTTATTGCCCTCTTGCCAGGTAGGTCGCTCCCCCACCACACAGCTCCGCCTGTGTTGGTACTGCCCGCTGCTGCTGCTGGTAAGCTCGCCCCTCTGCTTGTTGCCTCTGTGCCCCGTTTTTGCCTTTTGTACCCCTCGCTGCCCCTGTTTTCCTCTGTGCCCCGTTTTGCCTTTTGTACCCCTCGCTGCCCCTGTTTTCCTCTGTGCCCCGTTTTGCCTTTTGTACCCCTCGCTGCCCCTGTTTTCTTCTGTGCCCCGTTTTGCCTTTTGTACCCCTACGCTGCCCCTGTTTTCCTCTGTGCCCCGTTTTGCCTTTTGTACCCCTCGCTGCCCCCGTTTTCTTCTGTGCCCCGTTTTGCCTTTTGTACCCCTCGCTGCCCCTGTTTTCCTCTGTGCCCCGTTTTGCCTTTTGTACCCCTCGCTGCCCCTGTTTTCTTCTGTGCCCCGTTTTGCCTTTTGTACCCCTCGCTGCCCCTGTTTTCTTCTGTGCCCCGTTTTGCCTTTTGTACCCCTCGCTGCCCCTGTTTTCCTCTGTGCCCCGTTTTGCCTTTTGTACCCCTCGCTGCCCCTGTTTTCCTCTGTGCCCCGTTTTGCCCTTTGTACCCCTCGCTGCCCCTGTTTTCTTCTGTGCCCCGTTTTGCCTTTTGTACCCCTCGCTGCCCCTGTTTTCTTCTGTGCCCCGTTTTGCCTTTTGTACCCCTCGCTGCCCCTGTTTTCCTCTGTGCCCCGTTTTGCCTTTTGTACCCCTCGCTGCCCCTGTTTTCTTCTGTGCCCCGTTTTGCCTCTGTACCCCTCGTTGCCTCTCTCCGATCCCGCTCCAGCCGCTGCGTCCCCGCCCCCTTGACTGCCCATTCGCTGCCCCTGCCTCCCGCCTCCCAGCTGCTCCTCCCTCCCACCTCCCCATATATGGCGGCCGCTGCGCAGTGAGGAGAGCGACCCTTGACCTTGCCAGGTAGGTCGCTCCCCCACCACACAGCTCCGCCTGTGTTGGTACTGCCCGCTGCTGCTGCTGGTAAGCTCGCCCCTCTGCTTGTTGCCTCTGTGCCCCGTTTTTGCCTTTTGTACCCCTCGCTGCCCCTGTTATCCTCTGTGCCCCGTTTTGTCTTTTGTACCCCTCGCTGCCCCTGTTTTCCTCTGTGCCCCGTTTTGCCTTTTGTACCCCTCGCTGCCCCTGTTTTCCTCTGTGCCCCGTTTTGCCTTTTGTACCCCTCGCTGCCCCTGTTTTCTTCTGTGCCCCGTTTTGCCTTTTGTACCCCTCGCTGCCCCTGTTTTCTTCTGTGCCCCGTTTTGCCTTTTGTACCCCTCGCTGCCCCTGTTTTCCTCTGTGCCCCGTTTTGCCTTTTGTACCCCTCGCTGCCCCTGTTTTCTTCTGTGCCCCGTTTTGCCTCTGTACCCCTCTGCCTCTCTCCGATCCCGCTCCAGCCGCTGCGTCCCCTGCGGCCCCGCCCCCTTGACTGCCCATTCGCTGCCCCTGCCTCCCGCCTCCCAGCTGCTCCTCCCTCCCACCTCCCCATATATGGCGGCGGCCGCGCCTAAGGCAAGCCCGTCTGCGCCCGTCCGCGCCTGGACCGCGCCCAGCACCAGAACCCCCGGGCCGTGCGCCCCCCGTACCAGCCTCGAGGACCGACGCCGATACGATGCCACCACACTCCACGCTCTCAAACCCGGACGGACGCACAACTGCTTCAAGGCCGCCCCGAAACGCACCCATGGTCCCTTCACCTGCCGGAACTGCAGCTACACCAGCCTCAGAGCCACCGAGGCGCCCGCCAAGAAGGACCTCAACCACCTCCGATGCATCCTACTGAACACCCGCTCCGCACGCAAACACGCCGTCGAGCTCTGGGACCTGCTCGACACATCATCACCAGACGTCGCCTTCCTGACAGAGACCTGGATGAACGACTCCTCCGCCCCCGACATCGCCATAGCCATCCCAGACGGCTATAAGATCACCCGCAGAGACCGCGTCAACGCAGTAGGAGGAGGAATCGCCATCGTTCACAAGAACACCATCAGGGTCTCGACCAGCACTGACGACACTCTCAGCACCGCCCGAACACATGCACTTCCAGATCCACACGGACCCCAACACCACCCTTAGAGGCACCCTTGTCTACAGACCCCTGGGCCCCGACCCCAGTTCAGCGACTCCATCGCCGACTTCATAAGCACGCACGCCCTGACCTCTACCGACTACATCCTCCTCGGAGACCTGAACTTTCACCTGGAGAACAACAACGACAGCAACTCCACCACCCTGATCGACAACCTCGCCAACCTCGGTCTGAGCCAGCTCGTCACAACACCGACCCATTCCGCCGGCCACACGCTTGACCCCATCTTCTCCTCAAGCTCCCACGTCTCCTTCAGCCACACCACGGAAATCCTCTGGACCGACCACCGCTGCATCCATTTCACCTTCCAGAAACCCACCACACACCACCGCACCCAACAGATCCCACGCCGCTGCTGGAGCAAAGTCACCGAAGACCAACTACGGGCAACCCTCGCTCTCAGCCCTCCCTCCGACCCATCCAACACCGACGACGCTGCCTGCAACCTCAGACGATGGATGGACGACTGTGCCAACACCCTCGCCCCGGTGAAAAAACTCACCTACAGTGACATCGCCAAAAGAGCCAGCTGGTTCACCTCGGAACTCCTAGCTTCCAAGCGTACCTGCCGGAAACTAGAGAAGAAATGGCACAGTGATAAGACACCGGACAGCCACGCAGCCCACAAAGACGCCATCCATAACCACCACCACCTCATCAAGTCCGCCAGGAGAATCTCCTTCAAAGACCGCCTCGACAACAACGCACACAACAGCAAGGAGCTTTTCATCATCGTGAAGGAACTCTCCAACCCCAGCTCCAACACCAACGACATCCCGCCGTCGCAACCCCTGTGCGATTCCCTCGCCACCTTCTTCCACCGCAAGATCGCCGACATCCACGACAGCTTCAACACCCAGACAGCCCCAGCTAAGATCGATACACCAGACCCACCGCACACCATCAAGACCATGAGCACAATACACTCCGGCTCCCCGTCAGACCCTTTCCCGCACCACATCTTCAACAAAGCCAGCAGCTCCATCGCACCCCACCTGTGCAACATCATCAATCTCTCCTTCGAGACCGCGACCTTCCCAGAGAGCTGGAAACACGCAGAGATCAACGCCCTACTCAAAAAACCCAAGGCGGACCCGAGAGACCTCAAGAACTTCCGGCCCATCTCCCTGCTTCCGTTCCCAGCCAAGGTCATCGAGAAGATCGTCAACAAACAGCTAACCCGATACCTCGAAGAAAACAGCATCCTGGACCCATCCCAATCGGGGTTCCGCAGCAACCACAGCACTGAGACTGCCCTCATCGCCGCCACCGACGACATCAGGATCCTGCTGGACAACGGTGAGACCGCAGCCCTCATCCTGCTGGACCTCTCCGCCGCCTTCGACACTGTCTGCCACCGCACTCTACGCGCACGCCTCCACGACGCAGGGATCCGAGTCAAGGCCCTGGAATGGGCCACCTCCTTCCTCGCCGGCAGAACCCAGAGAGTCCGCCTCCCACCATTCCGATCCGAAGCCTCCGAGATCATCTGCGGCGTACCCCAGGGATCGTCCCTCAGCCCAACACTGTTCAACATCTACATGGCCCCGCTCGCACGCATCGCCAGACAGCACGACCTCAACATAATCTCCTACGCCGACGACACTCAACTGATCCTATCCCTCACCAAGGACCCCCACGCCGCCAAATCCAACCTCCATGAAGGAATGAAGGCCGTCGCCGATTGGATGAAGATCAGCCGACTAAAACTGAACACAGAGAAGACAGAGGTCCTCATCCTCGGCTCCAACCCCTCTGTCTGGGACGACTCCTGGTGGCCAACGACGCTGGGAGCAGCCCCGACACCCACCGACCACGCACGCAACCTGGGAGTCATCCTCGACTCAACGCTCTCCATGGCCAAGCAAGTCAACGCAGTCTCATCCTCCTGCTTCAACACCCTCCGCATGCTTCGCAAGATCTACAGGTGGATCCCGACAGACACGAGAAGAACAGTCACCCAGGCCCTTGTCAGTAGCAGACGACTATGGGAACGCCCTCTACGCGGGAGCCCCGGCCAAGCTCATCAAGCGACTGCAACGCATACAAAACGCCTCCACACGCCTGATCCTCGATCTACCACGCCACAGCCACATCACCCCCCACCTGAAGAACCTGCACTGGCTCCCCGTCGACAGGAGAATCTCCTTCAAACTCCTCATCCACGCACACAAGGCACTGCACAAGACTGGCCCAGCCTACCTCAACAGATGACTCCTCTTCTACGTCCCCAACCGCCAACTCCGCTCCGCCGACCTCTCCCTCGCCACCGTCCCTCGCATTCGAAGAACTACCACCGGCGGCAGATCCTTCTCCCACCTCGCCGCCAAGACCTGGAACACCCTTCCACTAAGCCTACGACAGACCCAAGACCTGCTGACCTTCAGGAGGCTACTCAAGACCTGGCTGTTCGACCAGTAGCAGCACCCCCCCCCCTTTTTTCCCCCAGCGCCTTGAGACTCTCGCGGGTAAGTGGTGCGCTTTACAAATTCTGTGATTGATTGATTGATTGATTGCTCAAGGGTATTGCCCAGCCCATCCCACCTGCTATTTCCATGGTACCCTTACAGCTCTGTTACCCAGTTATTGCCCTCTCTAGAGGGTTATCGCCTGGTCCATGTTACCTGCTATTTCCATGGTACCCTTACAGCTATGTTACCCAGTTATTGCCCTCTCCAGAGGGTTATCGCCTGGTCCATGTTACCTGCTATTTCCATGGTACCCTTACAGCTATGTTACCCTGTTATTGCCCTCTTCACAGGGTTATTGCCCGGTCCATGCTACCAGCGATTTTCATGGTACCCTTACAGCTCTGTTACCCTGTTATTGCACTTTGCTCAAGGGTATTGCCCAGCCCATCCCACCTGCTATTTCCATGGTACCCTTACAGCTCTGTTACCCAGTTATTGCCCTCTCCCGAGGGTTATCGCCTGGTCCATGTTACCTGCTATTTCAGTGGTACCCTTACAGCTCAGTTACCCTGTTATTGCCCTCTGTTCAAGGGTATTGCCCAGCCCATCCCACCTGCTATTTCCATGGTACCCTTACAGCTCTGTTACCCAGTTATTGCCCTCTCCAGAGGGTTATCGCCTGGTCCATGTTACCTGCTATTTCCATGGTACCCTTACAGCTCTGTTACCCGGTTATTGCCTCTGCACAGGGTTATTGCCCGTCCATGCTACCTGCTACTTCTATGGTACCCTTACAGCTCTGTTACCCGGTTATTGCCCTCTGCACAGGGTTATTGCCCGTCCATGCTACCTGCTATTTCTATGGTACCCTTACAGCTCTGTTACCCAGTTATTGCCCTCTACAGAGGGTTATTGCCCGGTCCATGTTACCTGCTATTTCAGTGGTACCCTTACAGCTCTGTTACCTGGTTATTGCCCTCTCCAGAGGGTTATTGCCCGGTCCATGCTACCTGCTATTTCCATGGTACCCTTACAGCTCTGTTACCCAGTTATTGCCCTCTACAGAGGGTTATTGCCCGGGCCATGCTACCTGCTATTTCTATGGTACCCTTACAGCTCTGTTACCCGGTTATTGCCCTCTGCACAGGGTTATTGCCCGTCCATGCTACCTGCTATTTCTATGGCACCCTTACAGCTCTGTGATATCGAAGGTGGTAGTTTTTAAAACACAGGAGGTTGGTGGCGCGCGCTGAGTATCGTCCTGTAATTATGCAATTATCTAAGCGGTGCACAAGGTGAGGGAAAACCACAAAAAAAACCCTGACAAATGGACCAAGGTCCCAATAGTACCCACAAAGCCTATGCACACGCTACAGTGTTGAATATCATTACAATAGAGTATACATGAGGAAGCACATGAGAATATGTGTAATGATTTTTCTTGATTTATTCGAACAACAGGTCCAGCCAACACGTGTTTCGTCCGAAGGGAGATATCCCTGGACTTCTTCAGGGCTGATGTAATAGCACAGTAACTGAGACCTATAAGCCGGTGATAATTCCAACCCGGCCGGTCACGGGTGAAACCGAAGGATCCTTGTAATGAGAAAAGTAAGTGATTCTAAAAGACCAGCATACGGTCCTAACCGGTAGGTTATTGAGAAGTTCCAGTTGGTGGTATTGTCCATCCGGTTTCGACGCGCGTCCGGGAGGTACTCAGCCACGGTCCTAGTGTACTCGCTTGAAGAATGACGTACTGACAAGGCATGATCTGGCCTTTTCCAAGAATTGCACAAGGAACATAGACTTAGTTTTACTCAATCGAGATGCGCTTTGTAGAAAGTTTTTGAACCCCAAGATTAGAATTAGAATACCTCGACAATAGCACCAACAGGAACTTCTCAATAACCTACCGGTTAGGACCGTATACCGGTCTTTTAGAATCACTTACTTTTCTCATTACAAGGATCCTTCGGTTTCACCCGTGACCGGCCGGGTTGGAATTATCACCGGCTTATAGGTCTCAGTTACTGTGCTATTACATCAGCCCTGAAGAAGTCCAGGGATATCTCCCTTCGGACGAAACACGTGTTGGCTGGACCTGTTGTTCGAATAAATCAAGAAGAATCATTACACAAAGTCTCATGTGCTTCCTCATGTATACTCTATTGTAATGATATTCAACACTGTAGCGTGTGCATAGGCTTTGTGTGTACCCTTACAGCTCTGTTACCCTGTAATTGCACTCTGCACAGGGTTATTGCCTGATCCATGTTACCTGCTATTTCCATGGTACCCTTACATCTCTGTTACCCGGTTATTGCCCTCTCCAGAGGGTTATTGCCTGGTCCATGTTACCTGTTATTTCCATGGTACCCTTACAGCTCTGTTACCCAGTTATTGCCTCTTCACAGGGTTATTGCCCGGTCCATGCTACCTGCTATTTCCATGGTACCCTTACAGCTCTGTTACCCGGTTATTGCCCTCTGCACAGGGTTATTGCCCGGTCCATGCTACCTGCTATTTCCATGGTACCCTTACAGCTCTGTTATCCAGTTATTGCCTCTTCACAGGGTTATTGCCCGGTCCATGCTACCTGCTATTTCCATGGTACCCTTACAGCTCTGTTATCCAGTTATTGCCTCTTCACAGGGTTATTGCCCGGTCCATTCTACCTGCTATTTCCATGGTACCCTTACAGCTCTGTTACCCAGTTATTGCCTCTTCACAGGGTTATTGCCCGGTCCATGCTACCTGCTATTTCCATGGTACCCTTACAGCTCTGTTATCCAGTTATTGCCTCTTCACAGGGTTATTGCCCGGTCCATGCTACCTGCTATTTCCATGGTACCCTTACAGCTCTGTTACCCAGTTATTGCCCTTTCCAGAGGGTTATTGCCCGGTCCATGCTATGTGCTATTTCCATGGTACCCTTACAGCTCTGTTATCCAGTTATTGCCTCTTCACAGGGTTATTGCCCAGTCCATGCTACCTGCTATTTCCATGGTACCCTTACAGCTATGTTACCCAGTTATTGCCCTCTCCAGAGGGTTATCGCCTGGTCCATGTTACCTGCTATTTCCATGGTACCCTTACAGCTATGTTACCCTGTTATTGCCCTCTTCACAGGGTTATTGCCCGGTCCATGCTACCAGCGATTTTCATGGTACCCTTACAGCTCTGTTACCCTGTTATTGCACTTTGCTCAAGGGTATTGCCCAGCCCATCCCACCTGCTATTTCCATGGTACCCTTACAGCTCTGTTACCCAGTTATTGCCCTCTCCCGAGGGTTATCGCCTGGTCCATGTTACCTGCTATTTCAGTGGTACCCTTACAGCTCAGTTACCCTGTTATTGCCCTCTGTTCAAGGGTATTGCCCAGCCCATCCCACCTGCTATTTCCATGGTACCCTTACAGCTCTGTTACCCAGTTATTGCCCTCTCCAGAGGGTTATCGCCTGGTCCATGTTACCTGCTATTTCCATGGTACCCTTACAGCTCTGTTACCCGGTTATTGCCTCTGCACAGGGTTATTGCCCGTCCATGCTACCTGCTACTTCTATGGTACCCTTACAGCTCTGTTACCCGGTTATTGCCCTCTGCACAGGGTTATTGCCCGTCCATGCTACCTGCTATTTCTATGGTACCCTTACAGCTCTGTTACCCAGTTATTGCCCTCTACAGAGGGTTATTGCCCGGTCCATGTTACCTGCTATTTCAGTGGTACCCTTACAGCTCTGTTACCTGGTTATTGCCCTCTCCAGAGGGTTATTGCCCGGTCCATGCTACCTGCTATTTCCATGGTACCCTTACAGCTCTGTTACCCAGTTATTGCCCTCTACAGAGGGTTATTGCCCGGGCCATGCTACCTGCTATTTCTATGGTACCCTTACAGCTCTGTTACCCGGTTATTGCCCTCTGCACAGGGTTATTGCCCGTCCATGCTACCTGCTATTTCTATGGCACCCTTACAGCTCTGTGATATCGAAGGTGGTAGTTTTTAAAACACAGGAGGTTGGTGGCGCGCGCTGAGTATCGTCCTGTAATTATGCAATTATCTAAGCGGTGCACAAGGTGAGGGAAAACCACAAAAAAAACCCTGACAAATGGACCAAGGTCCCAATAGTACCCACAAAGCCTATGCACACGCTACAGTGTTGAATATCATTACAATAGAGTATACATGAGGAAGCACATGAGAATATGTGTAATGATTTTTCTTGATTTATTCGAACAACAGGTCCAGCCAACACGTGTTTCGTCCGAAGGGAGATATCCCTGGACTTCTTCAGGGCTGATGTAATAGCACAGTAACTGAGACCTATAAGCCGGTGATAATTCCAACCCGGCCGGTCACGGGTGAAACCGAAGGATCCTTGTAATGAGAAAAGTAAGTGATTCTAAAAGACCAGCATACGGTCCTAACCGGTAGGTTATTGAGAAGTTCCAGTTGGTGGTATTGTCCATCCGGTTTCGACGCGCGTCCGGGAGGTACTCAGCCACGGTCCTAGTGTACTCGCTTGAAGAATGACGTACTGACAAGGCATGATCTGGCCTTTTCCAAGAATTGCACAAGGAACATAGACTTAGTTTTACTCAATCGAGATGCACTTTGTAGAAAGTTTTGAACCCCAAGATTAGAATTAGAATACCTCGACAATAGCACCAACAGGAACTTCTCAATAACCTACCGGTTAGGACCGTATACCGGTCTTTTAGAATCACTTACTTTTCTCATTACAAGGATCCTTCGGTTTCACCCGTGACCGGCCGGGTTGGAATTATCACCGGCTTATAGGTCTCAGTTACTGTGCTATTACATCAGCCCTGAAGAAGTCCAGGGATATCTCCCTTCGGACGAAACACGTGTTGGCTGGACCTGTTGTTCGAATAAATCAAGAAGAATCATTACACAAAGTCTCATGTGCTTCCTCATGTATACTCTATTGTAATGATATTCAACACTGTAGCGTGTGCATAGGCTTTGTGTGTACCCTTACAGCTCTGTTACCCTGTAATTGCACTCTGCACAGGGTTATTGCCTGATCCATGTTACCTGCTATTTCCATGGTACCCTTACATCTCTGTTACCCGGTTATTGCCCTCTCCAGAGGGTTATTGCCTGGTCCATGTTACCTGTTATTTCCATGGTACCCTTACAGCTCTGTTACCCAGTTATTGCCTCTTCACAGGGTTATTGCCCGGTCCATGCTACCTGCTATTTCCATGGTACCCTTACAGCTCTGTTACCCGGTTATTGCCCTCTGCACAGGGTTATTGCCCGGTCCATGCTACCTGCTATTTCCATGGTACCCTTACAGCTCTGTTATCCAGTTATTGCCTCTTCACAGGGTTATTGCCCGGTCCATGCTACCTGCTATTTCCATGGTACCCTTACAGCTCTGTTATCCAGTTATTGCCTCTTCACAGGGTTATTGCCCGGTCCATTCTACCTGCTATTTCCATGGTACCCTTACAGCTCTGTTACCCAGTTATTGCCTCTTCACAGGGTTATTGCCCGGTCCATGCTACCTGCTATTTCCATGGTACCCTTACAGCTCTGTTATCCAGTTATTGCCTCTTCACAGGGTTATTGCCCGGTCCATGCTACCTGCTATTTCCATGGTACCCTTACAGCTCTGTTACCCAGTTATTGCCCTTTCCAGAGGGTTATTGCCCGGTCCATGCTATGTGCTATTTCCATGGTACCCTTACAGCTCTGTTATCCAGTTATTGCCTCTTCACAGGGTTATTGCCCAGTCCATGCTACCTGCTATTTCCATGGTACCCTTACAGCTCTGTTATCCAGTTATTGCCTCTTCACAGGGTTATTGCCCGGTCCATGCTACCTGCTATTTCCATGGTACCCTTAGAGCTCTGTTACCCTGTTATTGCCCTCTCCAGAGGGTTATTGCCCGGTCCATGTTACCTGCTATTTCCATGGTACCCTTACAGCTCTGTTACCCTGTTATTGCCCTCTCCAGAGGGTTATTGCCCGGTCCATGTTACCTGCTATTTCCATGGTACCCTTACAGCTCTGTTACCCGGTTATTGCCCTCTCCAGAGGGTTATTGCTCGGTCCATGCTACCTGCTATTTCTGATGGCTACCCTTGTTACCACTGCGCCAAGACATTGTTACTGTTGGTTGGTATTGAACTGTTGCTCTATTATTCCCTGCCTTGGCACCTGCTATTGCCCAAGTGCCCTGTTACTGCCCTTCTTGTTCTCTTAATGTCCTAGTGTCATTACAGCCCGGTCTTCCCTACTTGCTATTAACCAAATGCCATGATATAACCATGTCTATTGCCCGGGGGCGTACCCTTGCCCTGCCCTCACAATCTGCTGCAGCCCGGCTGGCTGGTTATTGCCACAGTGCAGTTACTGCCCTGTTCCTGCTAAATGCTGTTGCCACGATGCCCTGCCTTGATAGACTTGTTACTGCCTCCATGCCTGCTTTGCCACCTGACCAGTATATCACAGGCCTGGCTGGAAAAAGAACAAGCATTGGCACAGCCAATAGGTCTCGCCTTTGGGGCCTTATAAGTGTTAAGCCAGAGCTATTGACTTTGCCAATGTCTTTAAGCTGTGCTGTAGAGAAGTGTGGCTGCTGTGCAGCATGCTGAAAAGTTATAATAAAAAAGTGACAGAAGCATTTTTGTTACTTTATATATGACCAAGAAGGCATTATGTAAAACTGAACGACCATATTTAAAAAAGTATTTACAATAAAAAATGTCCTCAGTTTTCTTTTGTTCTTGCAATGCTGGCAACTTGTTTCTGCCTATTCCAATGGTTGTTTGTTAAAGCTTTTTTTTGAGGGGGCATAAACAATCGGAGGGTGAAGGTTGGGAACTAGTACCTGTATTATAACACTAGCAGCGGCCAGACGCTAGGGGAGAATCAATAGATGCCAGATTCCGAGAGTGGGCTGAGGTGGTGCTGAGTGATGCTGAGGTGGTAGTGGTGGTGGTGGTGACTGGTGCGGAGATGATGCTGAGGTGATGCTGAATGATACTCAGGTCTTGCTGAGTGATGATGATGTGGTGGTGTACTAGTGCAAAGGCGATGCTGAGTGATACTGATGTGGTGCTGAGTGATACTGTGGTAGTGCTGAGTGATATTGTTGTGGCGCTGAGTGATGCTGTGGTGGCGCTGAGTGATGCTGTGGTGGCGCTGAGTGATGCTGTGGTGGCACTGAGTGATGCTGTGGTGGCGCTGAGTGATGTGGTGGTGGCGCTGAGTGATGCTGTGGTGACGCTGAGTGATGCTGTGGTGGCGCTGAGTGATGCTGTGGTCACCCTGAGTGATGCTGTTGTGGCGCTGAGTGATGCTGTGGTGACGCTGAGTGATGCTGTGGTGGTGCTGAGTGATGCTGTGGTGGTGCTGAGTGATGCTGTGGTGGTGCTGAGTGATGCTGGGGTGACGCTGAGTGATGCTGTGGTGGTGCTGAGTGATGCTGTGGTTGTGCTGAGTGATATTGTTAAGGTGCTGAGTGATGCTGTGGTAGCCCTGAGTGATGCTGTGGTGGCCCTGAGTGATGCTGTGGTGGCGCTGAGTGGTGCTGTGGTGGCGCTGAGTGATGCTGTGGTGGCGCTGAGTGATGCTGTGGTGGCGCTGAGTGATGCTGTTGTGGCGCTGAGTGATGCTGTGGTAGCCCTGAGTGATGCTGTGGTGACCCTGAGTGATGCTGTGGTGGCGCTGAGTGATGCTGTGGTGGCGCTGAGTGGTGCTGTGGTGGCGCCGAGTGATGCTGTTGTGACGCTGAGTGATGCTGTTGTGGCGCTGAGTGATGCTGTGGTGGCGTGGAGTGATGCTGTGGTGGCGCTGAGTGATGCTGTGGTGGCGCTGAGTGATGCTGTGGTGGCGCTGAGTGATGCTGTGGTGGCGCTGAGTGATGCTGTGGTGGCGCTGAGTGATGCTGTGGTGGCGATGACTGATGCTGTGGTGACGCTGACTGATGCTGGTGTGGCGCTGACTGATGCTGTGGTGGTGCTGAGTGATGCTGTGGTGGCGCTGAGTGATATTGTGGTGGCGCTGAGTGATGCTGTGGTGACGCTGAGTGATGCTGTGGTGGCGCTGAGTGATGTTGTGGTGGTGCTGAGTGATGCTGTGGTGGCGCTGAGTGATGCTGTGGTGGCGCTGAGTGATATTGTTGTGGCGCTGAGTGATGCTGTTGTGGCCCTGAGTGATGCTGTGGTGGTGCTGAGTGATGCTGTGGTGGTGTTGAGTGATGGTGTGGTGGTGCTGAGTGATGCTGTGCTGGCCCTGAGTGATGCTGTGGTGATGCTGAGTGATATTGTTGTGGCCCTGAGTGATATTGTTGTGGCGCTGAGTGAGGCTGTGTTGGCGCTGAGTGATGCTGTGGTGACGCTGAGTGATGCTGTGGTGGCGCTGAGTGATGCTGTGGTGGTGCTGAGTGATGCTGTGGTGGTGCTGAGTGATACTGTGGTGGCGCTGAGTGATATTGTTGTGGCACTGAGTGATGCTGTGGTGGCCCTGAGTGATGCTGTGGTGGTGCTGAGTGATGCTGTGGTGGTGCTGAGTGATGCTGTGGTGGCCCTGAGTGATGCTGTGGTGATGCTGAGTGATATTGTTGTGGCCCTGAGTGATGCTGTGGTGGCGCTGAGTGATACTGTGGTGGTGCTGGTGCTGTGCGATGCTGTGGTAGTGCTGAGTGATGCTGTTGTGGTGCTGAGTGATGCTGTTGTGGCGCTGAGTGATGCTGTGGTGGCCCTGAGAGATGCTGTGGTGGCCCTGAGTGATGCTGTGGTGGCGCTGAGTGATGCTGTGGTGGCGCTGAGTGATGCTGTGGTGGCGCTGAGTGATATTGTGGTGGCCCTGAGTGATGCTGTGGTGACGCTGAGTGATGCTGTGGTGACGCTGAGTGATGCTGTGGTGGCGCTGAGTGATGCTGTGGTGGCCCTGAGAGATGCTGTGGTGGCCCTGAGTGATGCTGTGGTGGCGCTGAGTGATGCTGTGGTGGCGCTGAGTGATGCTGTGGTGGCGCTGAGTGATATTGTGGTGGCCCTGAGTGATGCTGTGGTGACGCTGAGTGATGCTGTGGTTACGCTGAGTGATGCTGTGGTGGCGCTGAGTGATGCTGTGGTGGCGCTGAGTGATGCTGTGGTGACACTGAGTGATGCTGTGGTGACGCGGAGTGATGCTGTGGTGACGCGGAGTGATGCTGTGGTGGCGCTGAGTGATGCTGTGGTGGCGCTGAGTGATGGTGTGGTGGCCCTGAGTGATGCTGTGGTGGCCCTGAGTGATGCTGTGGTGGCGCTGAGTGATGCTGTGGTGGCGCTGAGTGATGCTGTGGTGGCGCTGAGTGATGCTGTTGTGGCGCTGAGTGATGCTGTGGTAGTCCTGAGTGATGCTGTGGTGACGCTGAGTGATGCTGTGGTGGTCCTGAGTGATGCTGTGGTGGCGCTGAGTGATGTTGTGGTGGCCCTGAGTGATGCTGTGGTGGCCCTGAGTGATGCTGTGGTGGCGCTGAGTGATGCTGTGGTGGCGCTGAGTGATGCTGTGGTCCTGAGTGATGCTGTGGTGGCGCTGAGTGATATTCTGGTGGCCCTGAGTGATGCTGTGGTGACGCTAAGTGATGCTGTGGTGACGCTGAGTGATGCTGTGGTGGCGCTGAGTGATGCTGTGGTGGCGCTGAGTGATGCTGTGGTGGCACTGAGTGATGCTGTGGTGACGCGGAGTGATGCTGTGGTGGCGCGGAGTGATGCTGTGGTGGCGCTGAGTGATGCTGTGGTGGCGCTGAGTGATGGCGTGGTGGCCCTGAGTGATGCTGTGGTGGCCCTGAGTGATGCTGTGGTGGCGCTGAGTGATGCTGTGGTGGCGCTGAGTGATGCTGTTGTGGCGCTGAGTGATGCTGTGGTGGTCCTGAGTGATGCTGTGGTGGCGCTATGGGGTCTTCGCCGGAGCTATACCGCGTGCTGTGCGGGGATCGGGTGAGCTTACGTTTCCAGCAGCCCCTTGGGTCGGAGGAGGCTGGGCTAAAAGTGACAGCTGGGTTAAGCCAGCGCGAGTGCAGAAGCAGACCCTCGGCCGCACTCCCCCACCCCTCCACCCTCAGCATCTACAGGCGCGCAGGGGCCATATGTTTTCTTTTTTCTTGTTTTTTAATTATTGAGGTGTGTGCTGTACTGTTCTCGATTGCTGGGGATGAGAAATTAGAATGTAATGTATTTGAAGACAATCGATCCACAGGTTGTTTTTAGCTCAAGTTCCTAAATGCGATTTTGTGTGTTTTCAGGCCTATAATGGAATTTGGGGCGGAGATGGAGAGAGTTTCACGAGGATCGATCAGTGGAAGTGGTCGAAACAGGTCTGTTTTTGAAGTGCGGGTTTCCAATGTTATTCTCAGGGCCCGATTCAGATGTTGTCAACATTGTGTGCTTCCGGAAGGCTACAGTCAGTTTCCACCTGCTTACAAAGCACACACGATCGGCCCTGTAACTTCATTCAACCCCTTGCGCCCAGCACTCGCCTCCCGTGCTATCTGGTTCAAGGCTTCGTCCTCGGCGCCCAGCAACCGCTGCGGGAGCCGCTTCCTACCGCCGGGGCCCGGGACTTCCGTGGGGATGGGTGAAGCGGCGCTGGAGGGTCCGGGGAGCGAAAACGGTAGCCGGCCGCACTGTAAGTGGGATCTCAGGGAGGAGAGGCCGAGAGGGGGAGGGAGCAGCCTGTATGCCGCCCCCAAACTGCCTCTTCTCCGAGACCACCCCGGCCCTGTGTGCAGTTCCCAGACAGCCCCTTCTGAGGTACCCACCTCCCCCATGAGCAGCGACTCATTGATGGCTCAGGCAGAGCAGACAGCTCCCCGCAGCGCACGCTCCCTCTGGCACGGTAACGGAGAGAGAGCAGCGTTAAAACCATAGGCCACCCTTACACCATCAAAGAACCTCGAAGATGTTAACGGTGTGGCTTTTTTTAGATATAGCACGAACTCCGTAGGCACTGGAGCGCTTTACATGCACATCATTTTTAGGCATTAGGCACGTGCAGAGGAAGTGAATTGCCCAGAATCACAGGGTTATGAGTTGACACTAAGGCTCCACATCGGCACTAAAATGGAAGCGCGCCTCGCGCTAAAAGTGGGAGGGTTGAGGGGAGTGCGGCCGAAGAGCACACACAGCGTTTCCCTTGCGGGAGCGAGCCAGGGGCACCATGTGTTTGAAGTTCATTACAAACATATGGTGTCAAAGCTCGCTCCGCAAGAGAATACTAAGCGTGCACGCGTTGCCATTGAAAGCAATGCAACGCGTGCACGTTTTTAGGGCGAAAAGCCAATCGATTACAAAAGGTCTTTTTCCTATGCAGCGCATGCGCGCTGCGTAGGCGAGACCTAAAAATCACTGTCTCTGAACTTAAAGCAACAAATGCCAGGTGCAAACAGTGCAAAGAAAGTTCATAATGTCTACACAATTCCTAAATGTTTTTAAAGCAAACAGGCAGAATTGGAGCATTCAAAACGAATACAGAGGATGGCACACACTGTCACTCCAGCTCCAGCACATCCAGGCCACACTCACAAACGTTTGGGTTTATTCTCTGAGAAACATGGCAGACCTACTCGGTGCCCGCATGCCCAGCCCCTCAGGTGCCACTGCTGCCCTCTCTGGTGCACTGTTATGGCCCTATCTGATGCCCTATTACTGCTTCACTGATGCCCCGTTAATGCCCTCGCCGCTTCCATGTTATTGCCCCTTCGATGCGGTATTTCCCTCTCTTATGCCCAGATATTGCCCTGTCTGTAGCCTTGTTATTGCCCCTCAGAAGACATGTTATTGACCCCTCTGATACCGTATTATTGCCCTGTCTGGTGCCTTGTTCTTGCCCGCGCTGATGCCGTATTATTGTCCAGTTTTATGCCTTGTTGCTGCTGTCTCTGGTACCATTTTATTGTCCCCTCTGATGCCCTGTTATTGCCCTGTCTGTAGCCGTGCTATTGCCCCTCCAAAGACATATTATTGACCCCTCTGATGCCCAGTTATTGCCCCTGCCATGCCCTACTATTGTCATGTCTGATGCCTTGTCATCGTTGTCTTTGATACCATATTAAAGTCCTCTCTGATGTCATGCTGTTGCTCCGTCTGGTTACGTCAGTTTGTAGACCGCGCTAATCACCCAGGAGGGCTTCCAGGCGCTTGAACAGGAGTAAAGGTCCCCACAAGGCTATTCCAACAGCCTGGTCTTCAGTTTCTTGCGGAACTCAAGAAGTGAGAAGGAGGAGGCTCTGATGTGCTGAGGGAGTTTGTTCCAAGTGTTGGGTGCGATGGAGAACACGGGGCGCACTGCTGCGTTTCTGCGAATGCGGGGTGTGTGTGGGAGGGAGAGCCAGGCTGAGCTTAAGTGTCTGGCTGGCAGGTGGAAGTGTAGTCTGCTGTTCAGGTATGCTGGTCCGGTGTTGTGCAAGGCTTTGTATGAGTGCATGAGGAGTTTGAACTGGCTGTGTTTGTGAAAGGGGCAGTGGCGTAACAAAACTTGCGGGGTCCCCCGGCAAAGTGCATAGAGGGGGGCCCCCCATGCTCCGGACCCAGCCAGGAGCTTTCAGGCCCACCTGTGCACAGTGCCAGAGGGGGCCCCCTGGAGCTCGGGCCCCCCCGCACTACGGGGGCTGCAGGAACTATTGTCACACCACTGGAATGGGGATCCAGTGGAGCTCTCGGAGGTGAGGTGAGATGTGGGTTCAGCGTAGGAGGCTGGCAAAGAGTCTTGGGGTGGCGATATGGATGGTCTGGAGTCTGTGTGTGAGCTGCTTGGAGATTCCAGCATAGAGTGTGTTGCCATAGTAGAGTCTGCTACTGATGAGTGCTTGCATGACAGTAAATCTGGTGTTCTGTGGCAGCCATTAGAAGATCTTTCAGAGCATGCGTAGAACGTGGAAGCAGGAGGTGCATGCTGCGTTGACTTGAGCCGTCATGTTGAAGATTGTTGTCTAGGGTGGTCCCCAGGTTTCTGGCGTGGTCGGCTGATGTTTGTTGGTGTTGGTTCTAGCTCAGTCGGCCACCAGGTGGCGTTCCATGAGGAGGTCTGGTTGACGAAGACCAGTACTTCCGTCTTGTCGGAGTTGAGCTGCAGCCAGTTGGTTCTCATCCACTCTGCTACCATGGTCATGCAGTTGGTGAAGTTGGTTCTGGTGGTGTTAGTGTTGTCCGTCAGAGAGAGGGTGAGTTGGGTATTGTCAACGTAGGAGATGATGGTGATGCCTTGGGTTTGGATGATGTTGGCAAGTGGTGTCATGTAAATGTTGAAAAGGGTGGGGCTGAGGGACGATCCCTGGGGGACTCCTCAGATCATTTTCTTGGATTCCATGTGAAGCATGGCAGTCAGACATTTTGGGTTCTTCCCATGAGGAAGGAGTAGATCCACCTGAGTGTAAGTCTTTGGATGTTGATCTCGTGGAGTCCTTTGATGATTATGTTGTGGGAGACTGTGCCGAATGCCGCGGAGAGGTCGAGCAGGATGAGGTCTGCTGTCTCTCCAAGGTCTAGGGTGGTCCGGTTGGCATCAGTGGTTGCGATGAGGGTGGTTTCAGTGGTGTGTTTTTTTTCTGAATCCTGATTAAGTGTTCTCCAGCAGGTGTAGATCGAGGTGAGTTGCATAGTGATGGCCTTCTCTATCACTTTGGCTGGGGTACGGGAGCAGAGAGATCGGACGGAAGTTACTCAGTTAGTTCAGGTCGGCTGGCGGTTTCACAAGGAGGGCGTTGACCGTAGCATGCTTCCACTCTTCAGGGAATGTGTGGATGTGATGCAGGGGCTGATCATATGGGTGAGGGTGGTCCTGCTCCCCGGTTGTAGATGAGGGTGCAGAGATCTCTAGAGGGCAGCAATGTTATTTCTGGTCCCAATGCTCCATTATTACCCTCTATGATGCCCGGTTATTGTGTCCGGTACCTGGTTATTGCCCTGGCTGGTGCCATATATTGTTGTGTCTGGTTACCCTCGCAGATGCCTTACCATTGTCCCCTTTGATGCCTTGTTATTGCCCCATATGATGACATTATAGCCCCTCTGATTCGCTCTTCTGCCCTTTCGGATGCCCTATTATTACCCCATCTGAAGAACCACTTTTGTCCTCTCAGGCGCCGTTATTGTCCTATCTAATGGGCTGTTATTTCTGCCACTGATGCTGTGTTATTGACATCTCTGAGGCCCTAGCTTTGTCCTTTCTGATGCCATGTTAATCCCCCGATGCCCTCTTAACGCCCCTTCTGAAGCAGTACAATTGCCCTCTCTGCAGTAGTATGATTTCCTCATTTATTGCCCTGTTATTAACCCATTCCATGTGCTCTTATTGTCCTGCCTTCTGCCGATATTGCCTGCTCTATCTCCCTGTTAATGCCCCATCTTATGCCTCATTACTGCCAACTCTGATGCCAGTATTGCCCTCTCTATTGTCCTGTTAATGCCTCCTCTGATGTCTCATTAATGTCCCCTCTGATGCCTCATTATTGCCCCCTCTGATGTCTTGTTATTGCCCGCACTGTTCCATGTTAATGCTCCCTCTGATGCCTGCTTATTGCCCTCTCCGATGTCCTTATTGCCCTATCTGAGGCCCTGTTATTGCCTCATGTGACGCTCTGTTATTGCCCAGTCTGAGGTCCTGTTATTGCCTATTCTGACACCCTGTTATCACCCTGTCTGAGGCTCTGTTATTGCTTCCTGTGACACCCTGTTGCCCTCTCTGACGCCCTGTTATTACCCTCTATTTTGTCCTGGTAATGCTTCGTCTGACGTCTCATTATTGCCCCATCCGATTTTGTTATTGTCCCCTCAAAAGCCCAACTATTGCTTCCTCTCACGCCCTCTTATTGCCCTCTCTGATGCCCTGTTGTTGCCCACTCTCAGGCCCTGTTATTGCATCCTCTGGCGCTCTGTTAATGCCCTCTCTGATGCCCTATTATTGCCTCCTCTGGCGCCCTGTTGTTGCCCTGTCTGACGCCCTGTAATTGCTTCCTCTGACGCCCTGTTATTGCCCCCTCTGACGCCCTATTATTGCCTCCTCTGGCGCCCCGTTGTTGCCCTGTCTGACGCCCTGTAATTGCTTCCTCTGACGCCCTGTTAATGCCCCCTCTGACGCCCTATTATTGCCTCCTCTGGCGCCCTGTTGTTGCCCTGTCTGACGCCCTGTAATTACTTCCTCTGACGCCCTGTTATTGCCCCCTCTGACGCCCTATTATTGCCTCCTCTGGCGCCCTGTTGTTGCCCTGTCTGACGCCTTGTAATTGCTTCCTCTGACGCCCTGTTATTGCACCCTCTGATGCCCTGTTGTTGCCCCCTCTCATGTCCTGTTGTTGCCCCCTCTGATGTCCTGTTGTTGCCACCTCTGACGCCCTGTTGTTGCCTCCTCTGATGCCCTGTTGTTGCCTCTCTGACGCCCTGTTCTTGCCCCCCCTGATGCCCTGATGTTGCCTCCTCTGACGCCCTGTTCTTACCCCCTCTCACGCCCTGTTGTTGCCTTGTCTGATGTCCTGTTGTTGCCCCCTCTGATGTTCTGTTGTTGCCCCCTCTGACGCCCTGTTGTTGTTGCCCCCTCTGACGCCCTGGTGTTGCCTCCTCTGACGCCCTGTTGTTGTTGCCCCCTTTCACCCCCTGTTGTTGCCTCCTCTGGCGCCCTGTTGTTGTTGCCCCCTCTGATGCCATGTTGTTGCCCCCTCTTATGCCCTGTTGTTGCCCCCTCTGATGCCCTGTTCTTGCCCCCTCTTATGCCCTGTTGTTGCCCTCTCTGACGCCTTGTTGTATCCCCTCTGACGCCCTGTTGTTGCTTCCTCTTACGCCCTGTTGTTGCCCCCTCTGACGCCCTGGTGTTGCATCCTCTGACGCCCTGGAGTTGCCCTGCCTGAGGTCTTGTTATTGCCCCCTCTGACGCCCTGTTGTTGCCCTGTCTGACGCCATGTTGCTGCCCCCTCTGATGCCCTGTTGTTGCCCCCTCTGACGCCCTGTTCTTACCCCCTCTAATGCCCTGGTGTTGCCCCCTCTGACACCCTGTTGTTGCCCCCTCTGACGCCCTGTTGTTGCCTCCTCTGATACCCTGTTGTTGCCCCCTCTGATGCCATGTTCTGCCCCCTCTGATGCCCTGTTGTTGACCCATCTGACGACCTGTTCTTGCCTCCTCTGATGCCCTGATGTTGCCCCCTCTGACGCCCTGTTGTTGCCCCCTTTGATGCCCTGTTGTTGCCCTCTCTGACACCCTGGTGTTGCCCCCTCTGATGCCCTGTTCTTGCCCCTCTGACGCCCTGTTCTTGCCCCCTCTGACGCCCTGTTGTTGCCCCCTCTGACGCCCTGTTCTTGCCTCCTCTGATGCCCTGTTCTTGCCCCCTCTGACGCCCTGTTGTTGCCCTCTCTGACGCCCTGGTGTTGCCTCCTCTGATGCCCTGTTCTTGCCCCTCTGACGTCCTGTTCTTGCCCCCTCTGAGGCCCTGTTGTTGCCCCCTCTGATGCCCTGTTGATGCCCCCTCTGACTCCCTGTTCTTGCCCCCTCTGACGCCCTGTTGTTGCCTCCTCTGATGCCCTGTTGTTGCCCCCTCTGACGCCCTGTTCTTGCCCTCTCTGACGCCCTGTTGTTGCCCCCTCTGATGCCCTGTTCTTGCCCCTCTGACGCCTGTTCGTGCCCCCTCTGACGCCCTGTTGTTGCCCCCTCTGATGCCCTGTTCTTGCCCCTCTGACGCCCTGTTCGTGCCCCCTCTGATGCCCTGTTCTTGCCCCTCTGACGCCCTGTTCGTGCCCCCTCTGACGCCCTGTTGTTGCCCCCTCTGATGCCCTGTTCTTGCCCCTCTGACGCCCTGTTCGTGCCCCCTCTGACGCCCTGTTGTTGCCCCCTCTGATGCCCTGATCTTGCCCCCTCTGACGCCCTGTTCGTGCCCCCTCTGACGCCCTGTTGTTGCCTCCTCTGATACCCTGTTGTTGCCCCCTCTGATGCCATGTTCTGCCCCCTCTGATGCCCTGTTGTTGACCCATCTGACGACCTGTTCGTGCCCCCTCTGACGCCCTGTTGTTGCCCCCTCTGATGCCCTGATCTTGCCCCCTCTGACGCCCTGTTCTTGCCCCTCTGACGCCCTGTTGCCCCCCCCTTCCCTCCCCGGGTCTCTGCTCTGTCCCTGGTTTGTTTATTTTGCGGCCTTGCTTGGGGGAGGGGGGGCAGGAACTTTAATGAGGAGAGGGGGCGGGGCGCTGGCGGGCATCGGAGCACATTACAATGCGGGGGGGGGGGGCAGGAGACATGGGGAGGAAATATAAAATAACGGAACATACAAGGGCGGTGTCAGGGCGGGGGAGGGGCGAAGGAAGAAACATCCCCCCCTCCCGGTACTCCTCATATAACCCCCCTCGCCCCCCCCCCACTCCTCACCGGCGGCCTCTCCTCTCGGCGCTGCTCCTGGGCCCGCCCCGGATCTGAAGTCAGCGACCCCCCCCCCCCCCTAGGGATGGCACCAGACACCACTTCCCCTGCACCAGACGGCCCCCCCTCCAGCATCCAGACTCCGCCCCTCGACATAGCGCTACCGCCCTCCACCCTCCCTGCAAGCCCCCAATGGGGGGGGGGGGGCACACAGGACCGTCACAGCAGAGCCTCCCCCCCGCAGTCACATCAGAATTCAGCCCCCCCAGTCACAGCAGCGTCACAGCAAAGTACCAACCCACCCATATTCACAGCAGAGTCCAGCCCCCCAGTCACAGCAGAGTCCAGCCCCCCAGTCACAGCAGAGTCCAGCCCCCCAGTCACAGCAGAGTCCAGCCCCCAGTCACAGCAGAGTCCAGCCCCCAGTCACAGCAGAGTCCAGCCCCCCAGTCACAGCAGCTTCACTTCCCCCACATTCACAGCAGAGTTCAGCCTCCCCCCCAGTCACAGCAGAGTCCAGCCCCGCATCTCAGCAGAGTCCAGCCCCCCCCCCCGTCACAGCAAAGTACCAACCCACCCATATTCACAGCAGAGTCCAGCCGCCCCCCCCCACAAGTCACAGCAGCATCACTGCCCCCACATTCACAGCAGAATCCAGCCCCCCCAGTCACAGCAGAGTCCAGCCCCCCAGTCACAGCAGAGTCCAGCCCCCCCAGTCACAGCAGAGCCCAGCAGATGCCCCCTGAACTACACACCCTCACCCACCTTCCCCCCTCTGTCTGCCCCAGTCTTATAGCGCACACACCCCTCCCCACTCTATCTGCCCCAGTCTTATAGCACCGGACACACCCCACCCCACTCTATCTGCCCCAGTCTTATAGCGCCGGACACACCCCTCCCTACTCTATCTGCCCCAGTCTCATAGGGCCGGACACACCCCTCCCCACTCTATCTGCCCCAGTCTTATAGCACCAGACACACCCCTCCCCACTCTATCTGCCCCAGTCTTATAGTGCCGGACACGCCCCTCCCCACTCTTATCTGCCCCAGTCTTATAGGGCCGGACACGCCCCTCCCCACTCTTATCTGCCCCAGTCTTATAGGGCCGGACACGCCCCTCCCCACTCTTATCTGCCCCAGTCTTATAGCGCCGGACACGCCCCTCCCCACTCTATCTGCCCCCGTCTTATAGCGCCGGACACGCCCCTCCCCACTCTATCTGCCCCAGTCTTATAGCACCGGACACACCCCACCCCACTCTATCTGCCCCAGTCTTATAGCGCCGGACACACCCCTCCCTACTCTATCTGCCCCCGTCTTATAGCGCCGGACACGCCCCTCCCCACTCTATCTGCCCCAGTCTTATAGCGCCGGACACACCCCTCCCCACTCTATCTCCCCTAGTCTTATAGCGCCTGACACGCCCCTCCCCACTCTTATCTGCCCTAGTCTTATAGCGCCGGACACACCCCTCCCCACTCTATCTGCCCCAGTCTTATAGCGCCGGACACACCCCTCCCCACTCTATCTGCCCCAGTCTTATAGTGCCGGATACGCCCCTCCCCACTCTTATCTGCCCCAGTCTTATAGGGCCGGACACACCCCTCCCCACTCTTATCTGCCCCAGTCTTATAGGGCCGGACACGCCCCTCCCCACTCTATCTGCCCCAGTCTTATAGCACCGGACACACCCCACCCCACTCTATCTGCCCCAGTCTTATAGCGCCGGACACACCCCTCCCTACTCTATCTGCCCCCGTCTTATAGCGCCGGACACGCCCCTCCCCACTCTATCTGCCCCAGTCTTATAGCGCCGGACACACCCCTCCCCACTCTATCTCCCCTAGTCTTATAGCGCCTGACACGCCCCTCCCCACTCTTATCTGCCCTAGTCTTATAGCGCCGGACACACCCCTCCCCACTCTATCTGCCCCAGTCTTATAGCGCCGGACACACCCCTCCCCACTCTATCTGCCCCAGTCTTATAGTGCCGGATACGCCCCTCCCCACTCTTATCTGCCCCAGTCTTATAGGGCCGGACACGCCCCTCCCCACTCTTATCTGCCCCAGTCTTATAGGGCCGGACACGCCCCTTCCCACTCTTATCTGCCCCAGTCTTATAGGGCTGGACACGCCCCTCCCCACTCCATCTGCCCTAGTCTTATAGCGCCTGACAGACCTGTAGGAAGCTGGCTCTGTATATACTATACCAAAGTGAGGTATAGTGTGTATAGAGTCCAGGTGACCCCAGAGGTAGGCAGAGGTTAAAGTTAGATAGAACCTTACTCTCTATTTGTGGTAGCTTGGTCGAGCAGTAAGGCAGTATCAGAGGACAGTGTTAAGCATTTGATGTACACACTCAGTCAGCAAATGAATCCACACACTCAGTCAGCAAATGAATTCACACACTCAGTCAGCAAATGAATTCACACACTCAGTCTGCAAATGAATTCACACACTCAGTCAGCAAATTAATTCACACACTCAGTCAGCAAAGGAATTCACACTCAGTCAGCAAATGAATTCACGCACTCAGTCAGCAAATGAATTCACACACTCAGTCAGCAAATGAATCCACTCAAAGACTGAACTCTAGACCAATTGTTTTGTATAAAAAAATATGACTTTGTTACTTTCATATTGGAATCAGGAGACTCCCAGACGCAGGTGAGCACCAGTTTAAGATAGCAACACTTTCAGGCACAGTAGGAATGTGTTTGCAATCAGAATACTTCAGTGATACTGAAAATACTTTGTGATGTCAAATCAACAGTAGCAGTAACTTAGCAATGTGAAAGACAGACACTCGGTGCAGATATCAAGAAATGCAATGCAATCCTATGGGAGGTAGACGGTTATGTGCATTTACAGGTAAGTACGCGACTTACACATCCAGTTTTCGGGGGTTTTGACCAACACTGGGAAAGGTTCTGTTTAAGGTAGGTACTGCACCTCCAGCTGCACTGGGGCGGCCGGGAGCAGAGGTCACTGAGCCTAATGTTAGTCAATGGAGACTGGGGGCACCCACAGAGGTGCTGGTTGCAGGTAAGTACCCGCAGTTTCAGGGCACAGCCCCCGGGGGTTAAAGCGAGCACAGAGGTGACCCGCACCTCACCATTTTTGATCGGCACTTCCCAACATTACTCTCCTCTCTAACTCATCAGTACCATCAAACCCAATCTCCCCCATCCCCCCCACCCTGACAGAAAACCCGGAACCGACCCATTCTCCCTCCCCAAACGACCCACGCTACAACTCATGGACATCCACCATCACTAATTATAATCTCACTACCCCTAGCATCACACTCCGCCGTCAAACACCCTCTACAATGGCTTCTACCGATACCACCAGGTCCAGCAAACGCACAGTTAATAAACACCACAAGGCTGATCCTGAGCTAGGCAGATCGGACTCAAACGACAGTCTTTCCGTTACTGAACCCACTACAGGCACCCCCCCCCTCGACTTCAGGAGACCCGACTCTACCCTTGCAAACTACCCTCAACTCCACTACTGTCCCTACTCCTCCTGCCCAAACCATCTCCATATCCAACGTCACCGATAATCCCTCGGACACTGACCTCCCTCAAACCTCTGCACACTCTCCTCCCCCCGACCCACCGCCACATGCCCAAACCACCCTCACTTCTAATCACACTGCCAATCCCCTGGACACGAACTTCCTCCTAACCATTGCTCACTCCCCTCCCTTGGACCCAAGACCCACAACACCTCCTCCAAACCTCTTGACCAGAAGCAACAACGACCCGACTCCTCACGTCCAATCTATCCCCACTCCTAATCCCATTGATGCCACTCAATCCCACAACCTAGTACCCTCTCCTTCCACAGACCCTAGTCATACACTGCTTCCGACAAAGGCAATATGCCCTTTTAGCACACTTACCCAGCTACTGACTCGAATGGAGCAGAAAATAGACTCCCTAGCGGCAGATATCCTACACCTACAACAAGACCTTCCCAACCGGATTAAGCCACCTTGCTCACACACTCCGGGTAGCTACACACCTTCCCCCCATACAGCCTCTTCCATGGCCCCACTTGGCACCCCATGGCCCACCAATCCTATGAGGAATCAGACACATCGACCTAGCCGAGCTCTCCACCCCATTTCAGAACGAGAAGCAGATGATATCAACGACTCTTACCTCGCAATAAGCCAGAACACGGCCCCTTTTGCAATCCCAGTTTTAGTGAGCACTAATAGAATCCCTAGACCTGTCCTCTCGTCCAGACCCCCTGCTCCATACACTTCTATACATACAGCACACACCAACACTGAGGCGCCCGTCCCCTTTCGTGCATGCTCCTCAACTGTAGATCAGCAGTACAACATGCCACAGATATTGCTGAAGTTATACTCGCCGAAGAAATAGACATCGCATTCCTCACAGAATCCTGGCTCAATGACCATTCTACCCCCATCCTAGACCTTCTCACCCCGCCAGGCTACAACATCATCAGACACGACAGACCGATCAAAACAGGTGTCGGCCTAGCTATCATTCATAAAGAAGGAATACAGTTTACCAGATTAAAATCCACAGAATACCTGACTCTTGAGTACCTAGGTGTTGAACTTACAGTCAAAGGCACCACGCCCATCAAATTTCACACCATCTACCATCCTCCTGGTGAACATACCCTCTTCGCTGAAGAACTAACCGACCTAATAACTCGTTTCTCCCTAACTGACACGGAAGACGTGTTCCTGGGTGACTTCAATATCCACTGGAACAACCCAGAAGACACTACAACCCAGAACCTCTCCAACCTGCTTGAAATTACCAATCTCAAACAACTCTGCAATGAACCAACATACATCAAAGGAGCAACACTGGATACGATCATGACCAAAAATGAGCTGGTCTCTTTGAGACCGATTTCTCCCATTGACTGGTCTGACCACCACCTCATACTGTTTAATATTGACTCACATGTCAGAAACCATCCTATACGACCGGACAAACCTAAGCATCGGACCAGGAACATCAAAGGAGTCCCCATAACCGAACTGGAATCCAGGATTCATGCCCATCTACAACCCCAGCCTTCCAATATGACGGCCGATGACCTCACAACCCACTTTAATTCCACAATGACAGAGGTGTTAGATCAAGTAGCACCACTCAAACTCAAACATTTGAGATCTATCAAATCTAAATCTTGGTTCAACGTGGATCTTAATAACGAAAGACGACAACTCAGACAATCAGAAAGGACTTGGAGACTAAACCCTTCGACTCTTCATCTAGCGCAACTTAGATCAACCCGGTTGGCATATAAAAAAACACATTTTTAGAGAAAAGGCCACTTTCTTCCGCAGCCAACTAGACCAGGTGAACAATAGACCTAGAGAACTCTTCAACATTGTCAAAAGTCAAACAAACGGCACACCCCCACATGAAATAAAAGCCACCAAGGATCGATGCGAAGAAATCACAAGCTTCTTCACAAATAAAGTCACAAAAATTGAGCAATCCTTCATCCAAACCTCAAATCCACCCTCCCTTGCAACCTGCCCCCCTTTAACCACCCCTGACCAAACAGATCGAAATCATACCACGGACAACCAGGCCCGCTTCCAACTGAAAAATGACGCTAATTGGTCGAACTTCGAACTCTTGTTGGAAATCGAAGTCTTCAATATAATTGCAAGCTTAAAGCCTACTTCCCACACTATGGACCCCCTCCCATCCACAATAGTAAAAAAAACTCAACCACATCATTGCCCCTTTCTGGTCAAAAATCATCAACGCCTCTCTCACATCAGGTTGTGTCCCAGACTACCTTCAGCTAGGACAAATCACACCTATACTCAAGAAACCAGGGGCCGACCCCAACGAGCTCAACAACCTCAGACCTATCTCCAACCTTCCGTTCCTAGCTAAAACATTGGAGAAGTGCGTTCTACAACAACTTAACAAACATATTGATGACTTCAACATCCTCGACAGCTTTCAGTCTGGTTTCAGGAAAGGTTGTAGCACCGAAACAGCGATGCTCAATATTGCAGATGATATCCACAGAGCCTTAGATGAAGGTGAAGCCTGTCTCCTCATCCTAATTGACTTATCAGCGGCATTCGACACAACAAATCATCCAGCTCTACTTGAAACTTTGCAGAGGCACTCTGGCATTAATGGCACAGTACTAGAATGGTTCACTTCCTTCCTTCAGCACCGTTCGCAATAGATTAAAATCAACTCCTGCCTCTCTGTACCAACACGAGTCAAACTTGGAGTCCCGCAAGGATCGATCCTCTCACCATCCCTCTTCAATCTCTTCATGGAACCCCTTGCAATTATTCTGAAACAAGCAGGGGTTCAATACCACCTATATGCAGATGACACACAAATCTACTACAAAATTAAATCACCCAGTGACGTCCGACACCTAATGTCACGCTAACCAAGATCCAAACCTGGCTTAACGCAAACCACTTAAAACTGAACCCGGACAAAACGGAATTAATACTGTTCTCTCCGAAAAGTAACCACCGACCAATTCAAGCCTGGCTCAAGGAGTTTGATGCTCTAAACTGCTCCCTCGTCCTATCCGACTCGGTAAAGTCACCTGGCATTACCCTGGATAAGAACTTGTCAATGAAGGACCACATCAAGAACTCTGCAAAAAGCGCGCTCTACTCCCTAAAACAACTCAAGAAAATTAAACCTTTCATTCCCCAGGATGATCTCAAGACAATTGTACAATCCCTAGTCCTTTCTAAACTGGACTATGGAAACGCCATCCTAACAGGGTCACCAAAAGCTCACCTAGCCCCACTAAGGTCAGTCCTTAACATGGCAGCTCGACTCATAACTGGTGTAAAAAGATTTGAACACATCTCACCAACCCTCAACTCCCTCAACTGGCTTCCCATGGAAGGTAGATGTATCTATAAACTGGCCTGCATCACACACAAGGCCCTTCATGCCCAATCCCCCAACTACCTAATCAGCAAACTGGTAAAAGCAGGAAAATCCAGAACTCTGAGAAGCACCAACTCACTCCTTCTCATCCCTCCGAAATTGAAAAGGAAAACGACCCAGTGCCGGTCCTTCTCTGGTAATGTACCCAGGATGTGGAACACACTCCCTATTGACCTCAGATGCAACCCCTCCTTCTCTTGCTTCAAAAAGGACCTGAAACTCCTTCTCCTCAACCAATACTTTACCGACCAAGTCAACCAACCTAGGCATCAATAACCTAATGGGCTCCCCTCTCACTTTGACCTTCAAGGATGGTGGTTATCTGACTGTTTCAACCACCTGTGTCTTTCTCCCCTCACCGGATACATAAGTATTATGTCTTTGCTTATATCTTTATGCATCCTCATGTCCTGCGATGTTATGCAAATTTTTCTTTTCCTTTGTGTATGTAAAGCGCTCTGATACCCACGGGTCTAGCTAGCGCTATATAAAACTTTATAAATAAATAAATAAAGAGGGGGCCACAAGGCAGCACCAGTCATATACCACCAGCGGCACAGGGGCGGCCGGGTGCAAACCAGCAACTGGCGCCCAATGCAAGTAAATGGGAATCTCGGTCACTCAAAGAGGCTGCAGGCTCGGACCAGGAGGCTCGACTAAGGTGACCAACAGCTCGGCAGGTAAGTAGAGGTGTAGGTAGACACCTGGGCACTGTTGGCTGGGCACCCCAAAGTCAGGGAGCTGAGGAAGCAGGGGTGTCTTTAGGTGTCTGATTTTCTTTACCGGAGCCGGTCGTGGTCAGGGGGACCCTTCCTGATGAGGCTCCATGCATCAGGGGACCCTTCGTGATGAGGCTCCAGACATCTTCGTGGGGTTCAGGAGAGGTCAGCCACCAATGGTGTCGAGGTCAGGATCACTGGGGAGACTTCACTGGACAGGTGAGCCACTCAGACTCAGCCTTTGTCTCTGACCCACGAGAGCACAAGGGCTCCCACCTCATGAGGTCAGAAACATGTCTGTGTGTGGCAGGCTGGTGCAGACCAGTCAGCTGCACACCAGAGAGTTGGTCATTTTTCAGGGGGCATCTCTAAGATGCCCTCTGAGTGCATTTTATAATAAATACAACACTAGCATTAGTGTGGGTTTATTATGCTGAGAAGTTTGATATCAAACTGCTCAGAATTCAGTAAAGCCTTCATGGAGCTGTGAAGTTCATAATGACAAACCCCCGGCCCATGTACTCAATATGGCTTCACTGCACTTACAATGTCAGTGAATGGGCACAGACTCTGTAGGGGCACATTGCTCATGCAGCTATGCCCTCACCTGTGGTATGGTGCACCCTGCCTTAGGGCTGTGGGGCCTGCTAGAGGGGTGACTTACCTTTGCCACAGGCAGTGTTTGTGAGCATGGCACACTGGGATGTTTAATAACCAATTAAGTGATAGAAGGCACTCTGTTTTACTTAATTTGTTCAAAGATGCTCAAACGCAAACAATGTTTTTCTCTTGCGTGCAGACTTTGCACGTGCCTTGCCCCAATAGAACGTGTATGTATTGTATTGTAATTGCATTTGTATAGCTCTTACTACCCCTGACGAGGCGTTGAAGTGCTTTTTCAGCGAGTAGCACGCTACTCCGGAACCCATAAAGGATTAGTGTTGAATTAGTGTAGTGAAATATGAAAGTAATGAAGGAAGTGACCCGTTTAGGGCCACCCGGGTCACTTTACGACCACCTCATAGCCTTCCAAACAAGTGAAGAGTCGGTCAGGCAGCAGAGAATACAAACAATCATTTATTAGTAAAATACACTGCCACGGAGCCCAATCTGATCAGCAGCCGAAGATGGCTGTCGAGGGGACTGGTTCCCCAACACTTGGTAACGCATAATCATTCTTCCTCAAGCCCCAACCACGCCCCCCAATGGAAAGTTACCGGCTTGAGCCGTACATGAACAAAGAAGGCACAGAAGGATAGGCTACCACCTGCGAGATGGGTACACACTATCACTATCTCAAGGTTGTCTTGCTAGAGCTCAGCTCCTCCAACTTGGGAGCAGAGCTACGAACAAAGATAGGCATGCATGGCAGAACAGTCTATTCATTAGTAAGTCGAAATCCAACCTTGAACACGATAGGAAAAAATAGCTGAATACAGTCTTCTGCTGAAGCAAGCAAAACAGATAAATGAAGCTCAATTCAGTCGTAATATAACATGGCTCTCGAAATACAAAATGGAGCCGCAAATGTTAACTTAAGCCTGCACGTTATAGGGACAGCTCAGTGGGTTACAGTAAATGTGGCAGATGCTACTAACTTAGCCTTATAATGCTAATCCTAACATAGCACAGGACAGACCGAAATGGCAAAGGGATTTTTCAAATCTAACCGAAATTTGAGTGGTGGATAGGTTAGTCAGTTATTTGGATTTAGAAGGATAGCGGAGGGATAGAAGAGGGAAAAAGATTTGCATTTATATAGTGCTTGTTACCCCCGATGGGGTGTTGAAGCACTTTTTTTAGCGAGTAGCACGCTACTCCAGAACCCATAACAGGATTAGTGGTGAATTAGTATAGTGAAATATGAAAGTAATTTGAGTTGCAGATATTATTCAATTATTTGGATAGAGAAGGGTAGCAGAGGGATAGAAGTGGGAAAGAACGTTTGCATTTATATAGCGCTTGCTACCCTTGATGAGGTGTTGAAGTGCTTTTTTTCGGCGAGTAGCAAGCTACTCCGGAACCCATAAAGGATTAGTGGTGAATTAGTATAGTGAAATATGAAATTTGAGAAGTGGACATGTTAGTCTGTTATTTTGATTGAAAAGGATAGTGACGGGATAGAAGAGTGAAGGCTTTAGAATTTGTTTTTTTGGGAGGTCATAGCAGTAGTGGGAGGCTTGGGATGAGTAAAAAGGGATGTAGAGGAGAAGAGTCAGAGGGAAGAGTTTAGAAAGGTTTGTTTTGGGGGATCGGTACAGTAAAAGAGGTGTCAGATGATGCAAGGAGGGGTAGAGTAGGGGAGAGTCTAGAAAAGGCTATTTTGGGGATCATAGTAGTGGTATGGGGTTTGGGATGAATGAGAGAGTGGATGTAAAGGATATATTGAGAGAGGTGTAGGGTGAGAAATAGGGTAGTGCATTGGAAAGAGCAGTAGAAAGAAGTTTGAGATGAGTCAGAAAGTTGGGTTAGAAGATATATTGAGAGAAGTATAGGGTGAGAAATAGGATAGTGCATTGGAAATGCTGAAATAGAAGAAAGTAATAAATATATAGATCCATAAGTACATGGAAAGTTTATAGATGTATAAAGGAGGTAAGTAGATGTAGATTAAAGATATTGATAGAGGTATAGGATGAGAATAGGGTAGTGCATTGAATAAGCTTTTTGGGGGGGGAGGAAAGTAATAAATATATAGATCCATAAGTGCATGGAAGGTACATAGATGCGTAAAGGAAGTAAGTAGATGTAGATTAAAGATATTGATAGAGGTATAGGGTGGATAGGCCTATGTTCAGCGTTAGAAGCAATGGGATGCATCGAGCCTTACATGTGAACGGAGAAGCAATGGGATGCATCGAGCCGTACATGTGAACGGAGAAGCAATGGGATGCATCGAGCCTTACATGTGAACGGAGAAGCAATGGGAGGCATCGAGCCTTACATGTGAACGGAGAAGCCATGGGATGCATCGAGCCTTACATGTGAACGGAGAAGCAATGGGATGCATCGAGCCTTACATGTGAACGGAGAAGCAATGGGAGGCATCGAGCCTTACATGTGAACGGAGAAGCCATGGGATGCATCGAGCCTTACATGTGAACGGAGAAGCCATGGGATGCATCGAGCCTTACATGTGAACGGAGAAGCAATGGGAGGCATCGAGCCTTACATGTGAACGGAGAAGCAATGGGATGCATCGAGCCTTACATGTGAACGGAGAAGCAATGGGAGGCATCGAGCCTTACATGTGAACGGAGAAGCCATGGGAGGCATCGAGCCTTACATGTGAACGGAGAAGCCATGGGATGCATCGAGCCGTACATGTGAACGGAGAAGCAATGGGAGGCATCGAGCCTTACATGTGAACGGAGAAGCAATGGGATGCATCGAGCCTTACATGTGAACGGAGAAGCAATGGGATGCATCAAGCCGTACATGTGAACGGAGAAGCAATGGGAGGCATCGAGCCTTACATGTGAACGGAGAAGCCATGGGATGCATCGAGCCTTACATGTGAACGGAGAAGCCATGGGATGCATCGAGCCGTACATGTGAACGGAGAAGCAATGGGAGGCATCGAGCCTTACATGTGAACGGAGAAGCAATGGGATGCATCGAGCCTTACATGTGAACGGAGAAGCAATGGGATGCATCGAGCCTTACATGTGAACGGAGAAGCAATGGGAGGCATCGAGCCTTACATGTGAACGGAGAAGCAATGGGAGGCATCGAGCCTTACATGTGAACGGAGAAGCAATGGGAGGCATCGAGCCTTACATGTGAACGGAGAAAGACATGGGAGGCATCGAGCCTTACATGTGAACGGAGAAAGACATGGGATGCATCGAGCCTTACATGTGAACGGAGAAAGACATGGGAGGCATCGAGCCTTACATGTGAACGGAGAAAGACATGGGAGGCATCGAGCCTTACATGTGAACGGAGAAGACATGGGAGGCATCGAGCCTTACATGTGAACGGAGAAAGACATGGGAAAACATTGGCAAAATGGAATAAAATGTTTGAAAATGTATAAACATACTTAATAAGGAGTCTTTTTGAGTATTTATGGACTACGCTGTGCGACTGGGATGGGGCGCTACTACGCTCCACACCTGATGAACACAGGGGTGTGTGGCATGTTGGTTCTTCAGTTTTAGCAGCACCTAAACACAGCCTGCAGTGACAGTGCGTATGTGTTAGGTGAGGGAGTCTCGGAGGGTGGCACAATACATGCTGCAGCCCTAAGAGACCGGCCACAAGGCCCCTGGTGCCAGGGGTACCTTCTTCAATGGACTTATTTGTGAGCCAGAGTTGTGCCAATTGTAGAAACAAAGGTACAGTTTAGCGAAGAGAACACACGTACTGAGGCCTAGTTAGCAGAGGCCCAGTACACACTCAGTCAAAGTTGCATCAGATACCAGGCAAAAAGTGGGGGATACAGCAACAGAACCCCATTTTCCTACAACACCCACCCCCCCCCACTCTAACTGCCCCAGTATTAGTGCCAGAGACACCAATGGACCTGTGAACAAGTTCTTCCTTGCTTCAATATCGCTCATACCTTGAAGGACAACTTGTGGACCCCTTCCCTCCTCCTTGGTGACCATCTGGGCTGGTCCAGCTCCCGACATATATACGCTGCTGTTTTTTCCCACGTGCCTTGGATTCCCTTCAGGCAGCAATCACCTTACTTGTGTTCCCTTGTCCTGATGATGCCCTCAGGCAATCACCTTCCTTGTGTTCCCTTGTCCTGATGATGCCCTCAGGCAATCACCTTCCTTGTGTTCCCTTGTCCTGATGATGACCTCAGGCAATCACCTTCCTTGTGTTCCCTTGTCCTGATGATGCCCTCAGGCAATCACCTTCCTTGTGTTCCCTTGTCCTGATGATGACCTCAGGCAATCACCTTCCTTTGTGTTTCCTTGTCCTGATGATGTTACAACTTGTCCTACCTGCGCGGAACGTTGCCAGGTTCAAGCCGCATTTTCGCTGGGAACACAAACTACCGCTCCCAGCATGCCAGTAGCACTTCCGGAGCAGAGGTGGCGCCTGGAGACCGTGTTTCCGGAAGAGGCGGGCATTTAAACATTGCCGGGTCTGAGAGACGCTGCAGATTATTCCTACTGCGAGCGTGATTACGGAGGTCAGGAAGTGGAGCGCTCTCCCTATCTTTGGTCTGGTAAGGGTGCTACGGCACCAGTTCTGGTTACTTTTTGAAGTCTTGCTGTTGGTCTCATTTATCGCAGATACTCTGCGACTTCTGTTGGAGGTGTTTTCTTAGCTTCTCTCCTCCCATGCAGTCTTTGGATGATGCAGAGTTTGTGTGATTAACTTGTGTAATCAGGAGCGTCCAGCCGTGAGGGAAACGGCCTAATCACTGGCACTTGAGTTTTACGACTTTGACGAAGCCGTGTTTCGAAACGGCCTGGGTTGATTTGGTTCACTGTTATACATGCCGAAGTCGGGTTGAGAACCGGCATGTTTGAGCTGATTACATGGTGCGAGTAAAATACCCGTGAAAGAAACGGCTAGTATCATTTTTGAATCACGAGTGTTCAGAGCGGATATACATTGCATATTCCTGTGGCGTTTATGCACTGGCGTAGCAAGGGGGGGGCGGGGCAAAAATCATTGCCAGCACCCTCCCTCCCCCCCAGCACGGCGGCAAAAGGCAGGGACTGCCACGGACGGCAGAGTGCCTAGCTACGCCACTGCGTTTATGACTTATGTTTCTTTCATTTGCTATAAAATCGTTTACATATCTGAGGAATACTAAAAGTGCAAGAACACAAGAATATGGCTTGCTATAAACGCTAATTCTGCAAACAACTCATTTATGCTTATTATTCGGTCATTTCTCGAGAGCCCTGATGAAGTTCCAACCTGGAACGAAACGCGTTGGCTTATTGCCCTTTTTAAAAATACTTTTGATATTCAATAAAGAAGATTATTTGGATTCCTGTGGACTTCCATTCTGGTGCACCTTCGTTTGTAAAAAAATGCTTATTATTCGTGCCTATTGTAACAGGGTCTAAGCGGGATCGGTGAAGCCATCCCCTGTGATGTTCAAAAAGGCACATTTAATGGTGGGTATGAAATGAAGGGGCATAACGTTGATCCTATAGCGGTTGCGATAGAGTTGATAGTAACTGCATCTTTGCTATCTAGATTCACAGTCGGTTGGCGCCATCCATCATAGTCTCTCATTCTCAGAAGACTAGAAGAAGGTGCTGTCTTTTTCTTTACAGAAGGGCTTTAGTGTCCATAGTGAGAGGGTTAAGTACTAATTGTTTGTTCTTTTTTTATATATTTTTTTACAGAGTTTTATATCGCGCAAACTTGACCCGAATCGGGTATCAGAGCGCTTTACATAGCACCAGTTGCGTTACATGAGGACACATTCATTTTTGTTAGGCACAGGGAGATTAAGTGATTTGCCCAGAATCACAGGATGTTCAGCGTCATTGCCGAGACTCGAACCCAGTTCCCCAGATTCGAGGTCGACCGCCCTAGCCGTTAGGCCACCTCCTCTCCCCTAAACTCAACTTATAAGGGATATGAGATGATATGGAGGCTACTAGGCCTGGGCTGTGAACTCCGCGGAGCTTGCGGAGTGCAGAAAACTCAGCTCCACGTAGTGCAGCACAGTTTTTTCCTCGCTTGCGCTCGCCAACAGTAAGTTGGCAAGCGCAAGCTGCTGCTTGGGGAGAATTTCTACTCGAGCGTCAGGAAGATCAGCGCGAACGGCAGTTCGCGCTGCACTCCGCCACTTGTGGAACTTCGCTGAGTTTTTTTGTCACTCAGCGGAGTTCCACACAGGCCTAGATACTACTCCTCATGTTGCCAATTGTCACTGTCTTTCCAAATAGCAAAGCAGCCTATTATTCCTGATTTCACCTCATGTCTCTTTCTTCCACCACCCTGCAGTTCCTGCTTCTGGGTCTCAATACTGCATTATCCTTTACAACAGTTTCACTGTTTTTTATCTTCCTGTTCCTCATTCTTTCTCCCTCTTGCTTTGGATCAAAGTATTATGATAAGTCATGGTTACCAAAACTGAGTGTCGGAACCCACCACCGGGAACCACCAGCACAAACAAAGCACTGCTCTACCTTCAGCACACCACCGTTTCCAGGCAGGTCGTGCAGACAGTGAACGCATCCAGAAAAAGCCAAAACGTAGCGCCTGCTGAGAAGGTAATCAGTCATCACCGCACTTCTGCACAGCTGCACTTCGATCATTTGGCTCGTTATGAACAGAACTGTTCAATCGCTGGGACTTTGGTGGCCTTCTCTGGTGTTCTGATGAAGAGTCCAAAATCTGGCCTTTATTCTTCATTTATTTGTCAGATTCACGTGACACGTGAACACATGGACTGCAAAAACGTCTTTAGCAGAAGCACACATTTTATCACACATACCCACAAAACGTCGAGGTTACATAAATCTTTTACTGCAAAAAAATGAAACCTGTGCTTAATCTATCAAGCGCGTTGGAATGTAAATGAGGAAGTGAGGAGTTTGCTGTGGATTTAGGAATAACATACAAGTCAAAATGTTTGTAGGAAAATACTTTTGTAAAGACGAGGGGGCAGATTTACGAGCCCCTGCACCACCAGTACGTCACTTTTCGTGACGTACTGGTGGCGCAGGGGCTCCTCCATATTTACAAGGACAGGAAAAGCCACCCTGCGTGACTTTTCCTCTCCTTGTAAATACGGCCCCTTCACACGCAGCACTTTGCGTGAAAGGGGCGTTCCATGGGTGTTGGCGGGGGTGTTCCCACGCAACACCCATGGAACAAGACACATCTCCAGAATTACGAGAAATCGTAAATCTGGAGATGCGTCTGAATGCTACGCCACCCTAGGGGTGGCGTAGCGAGCGCAACGAGGAGAAATGTTTTCATTTCTCCTCGTTTTCCTCTTTCAATGCGTGCTGCATTCTACAGCACGCATTGAAAGAGGAACATGCCTGTAGTGATTGTTTTTGTGCAGAAAGGTTCCCCTTCCTGCACAAAAACAACCTCCCCATGACGCAGGCATCCTTGCACCATGGTGCAAGGGTACCTGCGCCGGCGCATGGCAGCAGTTTGTGCGCCAGCGCAGGGGAGAGCACAGGAATGCGACATATTATTGTAAATATGTCGCATCCCTGTGCTCTAAAAGTGCCGCAGTGTGGCGCAGCCAAAGGGCTTGCGTTGCCACGCTGCGGCACTTCCTTGTAGATCTGCCCCACAAGGTTGAAATGTGTTGACCACATCTCATTTTTGAGTAACCGTGTTTTTTGCATAATCATAAAACAGTATAGGCGCCGCTCTTATCCAGCTCTCAAGGAAAATCTTAATTTTCCTCAGGGAACATGACACAAGGTCTTGTGTGAAAACATAGACTTCAAAAGATAGAATGCACATACCTCGGGGCATATTTACGTTCCCTGGCACATCCCTGCATATCAGCAGGGATGCGCCAGGGAAAATGCGTCACACAAGTTTACCCTTGCGCCACGTCCGATGCGCCGCATTTACAATGCGGCGCATCGTGGCGCAAGGATAAGCAGATGCGTGACGCATCTGCCGGCGGAAGGTTGGCGCAGTGCTGAAGTTGTGTCGCAAGTGCGACGCAACTCCAGCACTGTTCCAACCTTCCCTATCCCTAACATGGTGCGTCAATCCTTACGCCTGCTTGAAGCAGGCGTAAGGATTTGATGCACCAGCGTCGGAAAAGTGACTGCGTGAAATCTTGTAGATTTACTGCGTCACTTTTCCGAGGCGTACCTGCGCCGGAACGCCCCCCCCTGCGCCGGTACGCCCACATGAAACCTGACGCAGGTTTCATGTGGCACAGGGGTTTACTACGTGACGCATCTCCCTAGATGCGTCACGTTGTAAATATAGCGCAACGCGGCGCATGGTTTGCGTCGCCGCTGCGTCACATGCGTGACGCAACGGCGGCGCAAAAGTGGCGCAAGGGGCTTGTAAATATGCCCCTGAGTTCTGTTTACAAATCCAAGGGCTAGTAGCACCTACTCGTGGACTTTACTCATGGGAGGGAAGAAATAAGACTTGAAGGCAGAAGGTACCATCTTTCATTCCTAGGGCTGTGCATTCAAGCATACATTAGATTATATCTAAAAATCTGAATTTAAAAAGATCTCAGCGAACAGGGCCGATTGGTGGCCGCAGTCCCTTTTTTCTGTCTCCCAATCTTTAACTTAACAAGGGTCTTATGAGTCCTTCCTTTTGTTCTGTATATCACCTTCATTCTCCGCCGGTGCATTCATTCACTTTCACTAATTCATAACCACTGCATTCTTTTTGGATAGTAACAGAAACTAAAAGCTACATGAATTTGCCCTTTAGCAATTGCTGTTGGTGGAAACTATTAGAAGTCACTCCCCTCCTCCAACTCATTAACTCTCTAAAATGTCCCCTCAGATGGACCTAAGGGGTGGGAGTGATCGTCCCTTCCCCAAAGTCTGCTGACCTTTGTGTCCATTTAGGAAAGAACCCAGAGCTTCAGGGACTTTTTAGAAGTGCTGGGCAGAATCGAATCTAGACTGTTCTGCACGAGAGCCCGGAGCAGAATCCGGAAGGGAGAACCTCCGGGTTCAGCAATGTTACCAAACATCATCGCCTCGACTCAATGTGTTAATAAATGTAGAATTGCATGCTTGCCCCTTTATTTACACCATGCTACCACCAGCCCCTTGGTGACAGTGGCAGGGCATGCTCATTTATGCAGTAGGATGCATTTCTGCTTCTAACCGGGGCAGTATTGCAACTTGAACATGCATTTTCATTGGAGAAGTCTAAATATATGGAAATGGTAAAAAAACAAAATAATTAAGATAGCGATCATTTGTATTACTAGCAAAATCCCACACATGTAAGATTCTGCCCATCATTTCACCACTGGTGGGCACGCCCCCTCTTGATAATATGACTGAGAGATGAACATCTTGTCTTATGCACTTCCAGTCTTTTCATCTTTGCCCTGGTAATGACCCATGGGGATTCTTACTGCTAGGGCTGAAACGTCGACACAAATTGGGTAATCTAGGCTGTACTAGGTAGGCTTAAACAGCGGTAAACTGTTCCTCAGTAGTTTACATCTAAACATTTCCTACCACTTATACATACCTTTACAAATCTTGTGCAAATTGTACATCCACACCTGAGCAAGTTTGTTTCCTTTGGAGCACTGTGCCATGTGCTTATGCTCACTTAATAGCATCAAACAATTCCTTTGTTATAAGACTGCATGATTACTGCAACAAATGCACAGACGTATGAGTCCAACCAGATGAGCCACTGTTACTGAGTAAGGCTGAAGTACCCAGGTTGCCTTTGGTAGACAGAGCAGCCCAGTTTCGGTTACCATTTTTACTGCTTGTGCGCTGCTCTATATGAGCACGTACGTGCACTAGGTCGGCCTGGGCAGTGAACGCTGCCCCGTACACATAATTTGCACAGTTTCCTGCGCTCTGCGGAGCACGCGGTGTTCCGGAGTGGAGTTTTTTCCTTGTTCATGCTCACCGACATTAAGTTGGCGAGCACATGCGAGGAAAATCCAACGCTACACCACCTCCCGCAGAGATTTCTCAACATGGGCGATTGCGATGGTCGCGACTGCTTGCATTGAGAAACCGTCCGTTCGCGTTGAGGAAGCTGCCACTCCCTTGTCCTGATGATGACCTCAGGCAATCACCTTTATTGCGTTCCCTTGTCCTGATGATGACCTCAGGCAATCACCTTCCTTGCGTTCCCTTGTCTTGATGATGCCCTCAGGCAATCACCTTCCTTGCGTTCCCTTGTCCTGATGATGCCCTCAGGCAATCACCTTCCTTGCGTTCCCTTGTCCTGATGATGCCCTCAGGCAATCACCTTCCTTGCATTCCCTTGTCCTGATGATGACCTCAGGCAATCACCTTCCCTTGCGTTCCCTTGTCCTGATGATGACCTCAGGCAATCACCTTCCTTGCGTTCCCTTGTCCTGATGATGACCTCAGGCAATCACCTTCCCTTGTGTTCCCTTGTCCTGATGATGACCTCAGGCAATCACCTTCCTTGCGTTCCCTTGTCCTGATGATGACCTCAGGCAATCACCTTCCTTTGTGTTCCCTTGTCCTCATGATTGCCTCAAGTTATGAAGGTCGAAACGCTGTGGACCTGTATCAGCCTAATTGCGATTGCTAATTTTGCCATGATTTTTCACTGCTTGTATTCTAAAGAAAATGTTTCTGCACAATATTCTTTTCAAATATTCCCCCCAAAAAAGCTGGTTTACATTTTGTACGGGTTTCACTTTCGCCATTTAAACACTTTTTCGCCAGCACAATGTGTTCTCCTTGCATCTAGAACACAACTAAACAAGCATTGGCATAGCCAATAGGTCTCGCTTTTGGGACCTTATAAGTATTTAGTTATGCAGCACAATATCCTTGGTGCAACAACGTCAACTGTTGCATGGCTAAACACTTATGAGGTCCCAAAAGCGAGACCTATTGGCTATGCCAATGCTTGTTGTGTGCTTGCTGTGGACTCGGGAGCTAGTTGTTTCCGTGGCCCCTGGTGTGTCCTCTTTCAGTACGTGTCTCCTCGGGCTCTTTTCCCGTTTGCTGTGCCTGTGGGTGCTTGTTATGTCCACGCCTGCTTGATTTGTGGTTGTTGTGCCTGAAGGTGTTTGTCGTTCTGTGCTTTCTATGCCCGTTAGCTGTTTCAGTGCTTTCTATGTCCGATAGCTGTTCAGTGCATTCTCTGCCTGTGTCTATTTGTCGTTTCTCGTGTCGCTACCATCTCAGGTGATTGGTTTGCCTATGCTTGCAATCCCTATATGTGCTTGTTGCTTCTGTGCTGGCGGGCATCTCAGACCCCTGTTGTTCCTGGTCTTACTGTGGGCAGATGCCTGTTGTTCCCTCGCTTGCTCTACGCCCAGGTGCTTGTTCTGCCCTATATCTATGCTTGATGTTCCTGTGCTTACAGGTGCATGTTTTTTTTTGTTGGTCCATATTTTAGTGCTAGCCCTGCCCGTGTTTGCTAGTTATTTCTTAAGTGGCCTCGTCCATGGGCGTTTGTTATTTCTATCTACCTCTGCCCCCCCTGGGTTCCCTCAATTAAGTGATTTTTTTATATTAATCTGTCTTTGTGCTAGCTGTACGTGTCGCTAGCTGTAGGTGCATTCGCCGGGTGTTAAAGCTTTTCTACCCACAACTGGCGATGGACTGAACTTGAACTGGAGATGGACAGCCCAGGTTAAATCCCAAATTCGGAGATTATCACTGTAGTTTGAGAACTCCAAAGCCCTGCTTCAGCTACAGCTCGGCGCCCTGTTGCAGACGTTCGCTGCCCAGGCGGAGGACTTCAGTGCCTCGGTTCAAACTTACACAGCTTCGGTTCTGGCATCACTACCTGCTCTGGATTCAGATCTCCGAGTGCCTTGCTCAGAACTTCACAGACTCCTATCAGTACTTTACTCTGCACGGCTAAGGCACCGCGGTCGTGCGCTTCCTCGTCTGTTTTAACAGGACTTCCGCAGCTTTAGACTCCCGGGCGCAAGCTTCTCCGAACTCCAGCACCCAGACTAGGCTGGACCAGGGCACTCTCCGCTGGAGGTAGCACCCGCAGCGAGGGGGAAACAAAGAGTAGTCAAACCTTTGTCCAATCACAGCACAGGGTCCTACAGAGGGTGTGACGGACGTCTCTGCTGGCGCTATGGTTGGTCGGTGCCTGGATCCGTCAGCCGACAGTCACGTGCAGCCGTCCCCAGGCGGGGTTCACGGTTATCTCTCGGATTGAGCGCGCATGGCGCATTTTGAATGAGGGCGCGGGGAGATGCTTTGAGTAACAGCTAGAGCATAGACAATAACGCAGGTAACCTGCAGGGGTAATGGTTTAGAGGGAAGGCACGCATGATTTCGAACAAAGGAGATAGCCAAGTCATCTGTAGAGGCAGACAGCACAGGCACATTAACTAGTCGGGGGGGGCCCCAGACATCCAATTTCTTTAAGCATCAGCAGAGGCGAGCACTTAGACAAAGCACCGTAGGATCTGATTACAACAGGCCTCGTGAGGCTGTTGGTGACAACATAACGGCAGAAGCAGCAGAAGGTTTGCGCTTCTGTGATGTCCGCGATATTGATAGGGGCAGTGCTTAATTTCTTTAAAAGCAAGCGCTCAAAGTAAAACATGCGGTGATCCTTGCATTGTACCTCTGGAGGGTGGAAACTTCGAAGAAGGAAAACATCTCTCATTAGTCATTATGTTAGCTTCGTGCAGTTTTCAAGTATGCTGTGTCCGAGCGACTGATTGTTTGTATATCAATATGAAGAGATGAACTGGGCATAAGCAACGCCCATAGTTTGCTAAACAAATTAGAGTTGTTCTCATATCCTAAAGGAACTCCATTGATTTTTTTTTGCAGTGCTCCTCGGCACAGTGGTATTCGGTACATCACCCCTCCGCGCGCTGCCCCTCGGTGTAGGGGGCGCAGTAAAAAGAGAGGGAACTTCTGGGTAAAGAGGCCTTGTGGCAGTAAAGCCTGTGTCTGTCAGTCCTCCATTGCAGTGCCCTCAACACTAGTGGAAAGAGACGTAATTAGCACAGATTCACTGATAACAAGCTTGAGTTCAGTCATGCGCCAAGCGCCGAGTCCCGGTGAAGTCCGAACCCGGGATAACATGTCACCGAGGTTTGTGGGGCAATAACATTTAAACTCCGTTCGCTTCTCGGAGCTTTAGGGCTTTAAGGTATAAATAACCAGGTACCTTCTTTTGGAGCCTCCGGGACCTCGAAATAGCCGCCGTTAATTTGCCCGAAGCTGATTAGGTGTCACAGTGAGCCTTGAGTAGTACGTGCACTCCCGTCACGCCGGGGCGGCTCAGCCTTTACTGTTTATGAAGTCAGTAGGTGAGAACCGCGCGCCTTACTTTGTACAGTATGTCTGAAAGAAGTGCTTGCTTTAAAACAATTTGCCACTAATAATAATAAACAAGCCGACAGAAAGGCTGCAGACACTACAGAACTAGAAAGAGACGCGCGAAAGTGAAAGCAACAAAAACGAGAGGAGCAAGGGCGAGCGAGCGCGGCAGCCTGCTCCACACGCGCGCGCACACCCACACACACACACACACACGGAAATAGAAATGACAAACAGATGTTATTCAGCAGTGTAACGTAGGCACATGGACATAGAACAAGAGAGGAGCGGGGACGAGAGGAGCGGGGGCGAGGGCGAGCGAGCGCGGCAGCCTGCTCAGCTGACCAGACGCTCGTGCGTCATGGCCTTTTGCCGGCATGTTTTTCCAATTATCGCGCCCGCGTCTGGGCACGATAATTGGAAACACATGTCTGCCGCGCGTAACCATCCCAAAAAGGCCTGCCACGACGCACGAGCGTTTGGACTGCTTCTGAAACCCCCTTACTTAAAGTCTTCGCCTAGCAGCGCTTGCGCGCTACTCGAGGCTCGACCTAAAAAGCATGGGTGACGCTGCTTTTTATTCCTGGTAAAGTGTTGATCGATGCTTCATTCTTTGTTAATATAATTAAGTTGAAACACAAAATTGGGACTATATGTCTTGTGTAATTAATTGACTTTCTAAATTGTACTCCCTCATTGACTCCCTCATTGACTCCCTCATCGACTCCCTCATCGACTCCCTCATCGACTCCCATTGAGATATTGTTGTATGATCCTGTATTACACACATCATAAACGAAGTGTATCTGCTCCTTACAGATTGGCCCCATGACTGTTCCTGCCCCAGTGTAGTGTGCGTCAGCTCTACACACTGCCCTACAGCATGCACCTGCCCCAGTGTAGTGTGCGTCAGCTCTACACACTGCCCTACAGCATGCACCTGCCCCAGTGTAGTGTGCGTCAGCTCTACACACTGCCCTACAGCATGCACCTGCCCCAGTGTAGTGTAAGTCAGCTCTACACACTGCACCTACAGCGTGCACCTGCCCCAGTGTAGTGTGCGTCAGCTCTACACACTGCCCTACAGCATGCACCTGCCCCAGTGTAGTGTAAGTCAGCTCTACACACTGCACCTACAGCATGCACCTGCCCCAGTGTAGTGTGCGTCAGCTCTACACACTGCACCTACAGCATGCACCTGCCCCAGTGTAGTGTGCGTCAGCTCTACACACTGCACCTACGCCGTGTACCTGCCCCAGTGTAGTGTGCGTCAGCTCTACACACTGCACCTACGCCGTGTACCTGCCCCAGTGTAGTGTGCGTCAGCTCTACACACTGCACCTACAGCGTGCACCTGCCCCAGTGTAGTGTGCGTCAGCTCTACACACTGCACCTACGCCGTGTACCTGCCCCAGTGTAGTGTAAGTCAGCTCTACACACTGCCCTACAGCATGCACCTGCCCCAGTGTAGTGTAAGTCAGCTCTACACACTGCCCTACCCTGTGTACCTGCCCCAGTGTAGTGTGCGTCAGCTCTACACACTGCCCTACAGCGTGTACCTGCCCCAGTGTAGTGTAAGTCAGCTCTACACACTGCACCTACACCGTGCACCTGCCCCAGTGTAGTGTGCGTCAGCTCTACACACTGCCCTACCCCGTGTACCTGCCCCAGTGTAGTGTGCGTCAGCTCTACACACTGCCCTACCCCGTGTACCTGCCCCAGTGTAGTGTGCGTCAGCTCTACACACTGCCCTACCCCCGTGTACCTGCCCCAGTGTAGTGTGCGTCAGCTCTACACACTGCCCTACCCCGTGTACCTGCCCCAGTGTAGTGTGCGTCAGCTCTACACACTGCCCTACCCCGTGTACCTGCCCCAGTGTAGTGTGCGTCAGCTCTACACACTGCACCTACCCCGTGTACCTGCCCCAGTGTAGTGTGCGTCAGCTCTACACACTGCCCTACCCCGTGTACCTGCCCCAGTGTAGTGTAAGTCAGCTCTACACACTGCACCTACGCCGTGTACCTGCCCCAGTGTAGTGTGCGTCAGCTCTACACACTGCACCTACCCCGTGTACCTGCCCCAGTGTAGTGTGCGTCAGCTCTACACACTGCCCTACCCCGTGTACCTGCCCCAGTGTAGTGTAAGTCAGCTCTACACACTGCACCTACAGCGTGCACCTGCCCCAGTGTAGTGTGCGTCAGCTCTACACACTGCCCTACCCCGTGTACCTGCCCCAGTGTAGTGTAACTCAGCTCTACACACTGCACCTACGCCGTGTACCTGCCCCAGTGTAGTGTAAGTCACCTCTACACACTGCACCTACAGCGTGCACCTGCCCCAGTGTAGTGTGCGTCAGCTCTACACACTGCACCTATGCCGTGTTCCTGCCCCAGTGTAGTGTAAGTCAGCTCTACACACTGCACCTATGCCGTGTACCTGCCCCAGTGTAGTGTAAGTCAGCTCTACACACTGCCCTACAGCATGCATCTGCCCCAGTGTAGTGTAAGTCAGCTCTACACACTGCCCTACAGCATGCACCTGCCCCAGTGTAGTGTGCGTCAGCTCTACACACTGCACCTACCCCGTGTACCTGCCCCAGTGTAGTGTAAGGCAGCTCTACACACTGCACCTACGCCGTGTACCTGCCCCAGTGTAGTGTGCGTCAGCTCTACACACTGCCCTACAGCATGCACCTGCCCCAGTGTAGTGTGCGTCAGCTGTACACACTGCACCTACAGCATGCACCTGCCCCAGTGTAGTGTGCGTCAGCTCTACACACTGCACCTACGCCATGTACCTGCCCCAGTGTAGTGTGCGTCAGCTCTACACACTGCCCTACAGCATGCACCTGCCCCAGTGTAGTGTGCGTCAGCTCTACACACTGCACCTACAGCGTGCACCTGCCCCAGTGTAGTGTGCGTCAGCTCTACACACTGCACCTACGCCGTGTACCTGCCCCAGTGTAGTGTAACTCAGCTCTACACACTGCCCTACAGCATGCACCTGCCCCAGTGTAGTGTAAGTCAGCTTTACACACTGCACCTACAGCGTGCACCTGCCCCAGTGTAGTGTAAGTCAGCTCTACACACTGCACCTACCCCGTGCACCTGCTCCAGTGTAGTGTGCGTCAGCTCTACACACTGCACCTACGCCGTGTACCTGCCCCAGTGTAGTGTAAGTCAGCTCTACACACTGCCCTACCCCGTGTACCTGCCCCAGTGTAGTGTACATCATCTCCACACACTGCACCTACCCATGTACCTACCCCAGTGTAGTGTAAGTCAGCTCTACACACTGCACCTACAGCGTGCACCTGCCCCAGTGTAGTGTGCGTCAGCTCTACACACTGCCCTACAGCATGCACCTGCCCCAGTGTAGTGTAAGTCAGCTCTACACACTGTACCTACAGCGTGCACCTGCCCCAGTGTAGTGTAAGTCAGCTCTACACACTGCCCTACAGCGTGCACCTGCCCCAGTGTAGTGTGCGTCAGCTCTACACACTGCACCTACGCCGTGTACCTGCCCCAGTGTAGTGTGCGTCAGCTCTACACACTGCACCTACGCCGTGTACCTGCCCCAGTGTAGTGTGCGTCAGCTCTACACACTGCACCTACAGCGTGCACCTGCCCCAGTGTAGTGTAACTCAGCTCTACACACTGCACCTACAGCGTGCACCTGCCCCAGTGTAGTGTGCGTCAGCTCTACACACTGCCCTACAGCGTGTACCTGCCCCAGTGTAGTTTGCGTCAGCTCTACACTGCCCTACAGCGTGCACCTGCCCCAGTGTAGTGTGCGTCAGCTCTACACACTGCACCTACGCCATGTACCTGCCCCAGTGTAGTGTAAGTCAGCTCTACACACTGCACCTACAGCGTGCACCTGCCCCAGTGTAGTGTAAGTCAGCTCTACACACTGCACCTACAGCGTGCACCTGCCCCAGTGTAGTGTAAGTCAGCTCTACACACTGCCCTACAGCATGCACCTGCCCCAGTGTAGTGTAACTCAGCTCTACACACTGCACCTACGCCGTGTACCTGCCCCAGTGTAGTGTAACTCAGCTCTACACACTGCACCTACCCCGTGTACCTGCCCCAGTGTAGTGTAAGTCAGCTCTACACACTGCACCTACGCCGTGAACCTGCCGCAGTGTAGTGTGCGTCAGCTCTACACACTGCACCTACAGCGTGCACCTGCCCCAGTGTAGTGTAAGGCAGCTCTACACACTGCCCTACCCCGTGTACCTGCCCCAGTGTAGTGTGCGTCAGCTCTACACACTGCACCTACAGCGTGCACCTGCCCCAGTGTAGTGTGCGTCAGCTCTACACACTGCACCTACGCCGTGTACCTGCCCCAGTGTAGTGTGCGTCAGCTCTACACACTGCACCTACAGCGTGCACCTGCCCCAGTGTAGTGTAACTCAGCTCTATACACTGCACCTACAGCGTGCACCTGCCCCAGTGTAGTGTGCGTCAGCTCTACACACTGCCCTACAGCGTGTACCTGCCCCAGTGTAGTGTGCGTCAGCTCTACACACTGCCCTACAGCATGCACCTGCCCCAGTGTAGTGTGCGTCAGCTCTACACACTGCACCTACGCCGTGTACCTGCCCCAGTGTAGTGTAAGTCAGCTCTACACACTGCACCTATGCCGTGTACCTGCCCCAGTGTAGTGTGCGTCAGCTCTACACACTGCCCTACCCCGTGTACCTGCCCCAGTGTAGTGTAACTCAGCTCTACACACTGCACCTACGCCGTGTACCTGCCCCAGTGTAGTGTAACTCAGCTCTACACACTGCACCTACAGCGTGCACCTGCCCCAGTGTAGTGTAACTCAGCTCTACACACTGCACCTACGCCGTGTACCTGCCCCAGTGTAGTGTAAGTCAGCTCTACACACTGTACCTACGCCGTGTACCTGCCCCAGTGTAGTGTGCGTCAGCTCTACACACTGCACCTACCCCGTGTACCTGCCCCAGTGTAGTGTGCGTCAGCTCTACACACTGCCCTACCCCATGTACCTGCCCCACTGTAGTGTGCGTCAGCTCTACACACTGCACCTACAGCGTGCACCTGCCCCAGTGTAGTGTGCGTCAGCTCTACACACTGCACCTACCCCGTGTACCTGCCCCAGTGTAGTGTGCGTCAGCTCTACACACTGCACCTACAGCGTGCACCTGCCCCAGTGTAGTGTGCGTCAGCTCTACACACTGCACCTACAGCGTGTACCTGCCCCAGTGTAGTGTAAGTCAGCTCTACACACTGCCCTACAGCATGCACCTGCCCCAGTGTATGTGCGTCAGCTCTACACACTGCACCTACAGCGTGCACCTGCCCCAGTGTAGTGTAAATCAGCTCTACACACTGCCCTACCCCATGTACCTGCCCCAGTGTAGTGTAAGTCAGCTCTACACACTGCACCTACGCCGTGCACCTGCCCCAGTGTAGTGTAAGTCAGCTCTACACACTGCCCTACCCCGTGTACCTGCCCCAGTGTAGTGTGCATCAGCTCTATACACTGTACCTACACCATGCACCTGCCCCAGTGTAGTATACCTCTGCTTTTCACGCTGCACCTACACCATGCAATTGCCCCAGTGTAGTATATGTCAGCTCTGCACACTCCACCTACCCTGTGTAACTGCCCCAGTGTAGTGTGTGTCAGCTTTCCATGCTGGACGTACCCCGTGTACATGCCCCGGTGTTGTGTACGTCAGCACCTACCCATGTACCTGCCCCAGTGTAGTGTACATCATCTCCACACACTGCACCTACCCATGTACCTGCCCCAGTGTAGTGTAAGTCAGCTCCACACACTGCACCTACCCATGTACCTGCCCCAGTGTAGTGTGCGTCAGCTCTACACACTGCACCTACAGCATGCACCTGCCCCAGTGTAGTGTAAGTCAGCTCTACACACTGCCCTACAGCATGCACCTGCCCCAGTGTAGTGTAAGTCAGCTCTACACACTGCACCTACCCCGTGCACCTGCTCCAGTGCAGTGTACGTCAGCTCTCCACGCTGCACGTACCCCGTGCACCTGCCCCAGTGCAGTGTACGTCAGCACCACCCGTGCACCTGCCCCAGTGTAGTGTGGATCAGATATCCACACTGCTACGACAGCTTTCCACAGTGTACCTGCCCCTACTGTGTATACGTCACAAGACTCCTTGAGCATCACACCCTCATGCCCTGTGTGAGGCACATCACCCCCTCCTAGGGTGACCAAATGGCATGGGTGCAAATTCAGGACGGTGAGGGTAAAAATTCAGGACAAAACTTCGGGACAAAAGGTACGTTTTACAGACATATCAGAGGAAGTTGCGCAATAGTGTATATAAGTAAGTAAATAGACAAGCACTTACGTACAAGTCAAAATAAGTTTATATTAGGTTGAGACAATCGTGCACTTCACTGTTTTTCAGTATGCGCGCAGCTTTGAGCAATTGTGCAGATCTTTTTGTGGTATTTCATATGATCACAATCTATTTATATGGTTACTGCACTGGGTTGTCCAGCCTGATATTTTGTTTATAGGTCATGGTCCTGAGCAGGCATGTTTGGTGAGAGAAGTGATCGGGAAGATCTGTTCGGATAGACTTTGTTACTCGCTTCTCATATCAGAGCGCCATTGTGAGATGTAAAGCAGCGCACAGGTTGTAGCTAATTGGGACCTTCAGTGCTGGACTAGAGGGGAGTCCACTGAGTGACCAGCTTTATGTGTCAGACGGCTTCAGGGATTCCACCTCGGTTACAGCTGGTGATGACTGGCATAGGGGCTGCTATAGTACTGAGTGATGGATAAGCCCCATAGCGGACAGGTCTTGTGTGAGAGTAGGAGCATTAAGCAGAAAAAGGGAGTTATTAACCAGCCTGAATGAGCTATTATTAAGGTTCCTAGTTTTCCATTTTTACAGATTTTTACAGGTAAATACAGACAGAAAACAATGTGCTTCCTGTCTGTATTTATTTTTAAAAGCTGAAAAATACAGAAAAGTATGCGTCTTGCGGGTGACTCTCCGTGCCATCTTTTGTGCTTTCCAGGACAACAGCTGAGCAGATACACAGAATGGGAAGTTAAAAAAAAAACAGCTCTGATTTTCCTGAAGACAGGTGTTGGACTTGGCCCTTTTGGCAGGTTCACCCCTAAACTTTTTGCCTGTCTCCTAGCCTTTTCCCTGTGTAGTGTTGGTGGTTTTAGGCCTCTGCGCACTTTAGCACTGGGTCCCAGTGTAAAGTGCGTGCGCACTCTGAGTGCGTGTGGTGAGATTGGCCTGCCCTCCCATTGGAATGCATGGGGATATGTGTGTCCATGGCAATTCCTGGTGTGAGAGGAGTGCAGGGGCGAGTTTAGTATGTGCGAATTCGTGAGAATAAATGCTGCGCAATGGTGTGCGCAGATTTATTGTGACTAGTGGAGAAGTGCCACTTTTAGAAGTTGGCATTTCTGTGTGCTGTGTGTCTGCCTGCCTGATGTGAATTGCATGTCTGGTTTGTGAGTGACAGGGGCTGGGAGGTGTGTGTGGCTCCAGGAGGGGCAGGGTGAGTCAGCGCAGGGCTGAATAGAGAGATCTGCATCTAGATGGGAGGGAGGAGTTGCACCTGGGACCTGAATAGGGTTGTGCCTTCCCTCCACAATGCTGGCTCCACCCCCTGTGGTGCGTCTGATGTCCCTAGCCTGTCCTGTGAAAGGAGAGAGGAGCTGAGCAAAACAAAGTGCTCCAAAGCTCCCCCAAACCAGTTCTAACTGGTATCCCTAAACCCTGCACCTTTAGACAAGGGAAAAGGGTGTATAAAAGAAGGGGCTGTGCCCCCATGTAAATGTTCTTGTGCTTACTTTGGGGGAGGACACTCTGCCAGGAGGAACCGCGGCGGGACCCAGCTGCTGACTCCTGGGGGTCCCTGCGTGCTGGCCTGCCTGGCTGCGCCCTGCTGGGGTGTCCCCAGCCCCAAGGACTTTTCCTGCCTGCTAGATTCCTTGCCCAGCCTGTGCCCTGGACGTTTTGGGCATAGCGCCTCATGAGCGCTATCTATCTCTCCGAGGACGGGGAGAGTGCTGGGGCTTCGCAGCGCTGAGCTGCCCATCGTGGAAGAGGGAATCCCCGGCGTAGGGATTCCCCCGTGCTGCTAATGAGGCGGGAGCCCACCCCGCTTCATGATTATTTAAAAAGAGCGGGTGCCTACCCCGCATTTGCGTTTTATTCAAAACCGTGTGCCCACCCCGCGTTCTACCTGGTAAAAATCACCGCCGCGGCCCCGATTGTAAGGCGGAAGTCAGGCACGTCTGCCTGACCTAGGGCCGAGCCTGCGCCGGAAGGAGGAAGTCTAGCAAGGCGGCCGAGGCCCTGCGAGAGCAGCGCGGGGCTCCCGTGAGTAAGGGAAGCCCCGCGTCAGTGCTGGCCTGATCGATGCGGAAGGGGAAATAAAAGGAGAATCCAGGCGGGAGCCTACCCCGCGCTTGTTCCTGCCAAGAAGAAGAGGAAAACGGAGACTGTGCTCCGCGAGACCCTGAGACCGGCGGGAGCCCACCCGGCCATTGTGGCCTGGTCCGCAGTAAGAGCCCCGGTGAGCGAGGCTGAAATGGTGGAGCGTTGGTGGTGCCGATTGAGGGCACTAGGACGAGCCTGCGCCGGAAGGAGGCTCCCGAGGCACCGTGAGTGCCAGCGTAGTTTCCCAGCTGCCCCGCCGGCCAGTGGGCAGCTGCAACGTTTGGCAGAGTTTATTTTGGAAGTCCCGGAGTGGGGCTTCCATTGCACGTGTAGTGCCAGTCTGTTTTCTTCACAGCTGCACAGCATTCACGGGCAGCTGCAGCGTTTGGGGCAATTTGGATGATTAGAGTCCCAGTGGGGGCTCAGAGGGCACAGTAGTGCCAAGGCATTTCCCCCAGCTGCCCCACCTGACAGTGGGCAACTGCATCATTGCGCATAATCATTTAGAGAATCCCAGTGGGGGTTCCGTAGGCACAGTAGTGCCAGCCCCATTCTTTCCCTTGGGGGCATTTCGTTCAGAGCCCCAGAGGGGGGCTCAGGGGGCACGCTGGTGCCCATGCTCAGTTTCACAGCTGCCCAGCAATTAGTGGGCAGCTGCCACGTTTAGGCTTGTGCAATTGCGCACTCTTATTTCGCTGCTTTTTGCAGCCAGCCCTGACATTCTGGATGTTGGGCATTTGAGCCCCTGGGAGAGGCCAGTTGGCCCAGGGCCAGTTTCAGGGTGGGCGCCCCCGATTGGGGTACACTGTGTTCATGCTAATTATTGCCTAATGTGATTCATGCCTGACATGATTTAGGCATCCTATCTTTTATGTTACAGGATCTCGTGCTAAGTTCCTAACTTTACCAGTAATTACTGGTTGTGGTTTACATTTTACTTACCTGTTCTGATGGTTCTGACCGTGGCCCGATTGGCCTGGTCCTGTATATAATTCCCCTGTGAATATTGCCTAGTGCCAGTTGGCACAGTGTATATTATGTGTTGGAAACGGGGTTACCGAGACCGTTATGGTAGCATGGCGCAAAGCGGGGAAAGGCACGCGAAGGCAATGTGTAAGGCAGTTGTGCAGCACACTCTCACATTAACTCAGAAATGCGACGCAATAACCGGACACCACACCAGGCTTGTATAAGTAAAAATCAGGTTCCTTTATCTTGACCAAGATGGCATTCAATTATGCAAATTATACATTCGGGTAACTAGTGCGCGTTCATTTAAAAAGACCCTTCACAATTCTGGCCACTAAAAGGCCGCATTAAAATCACAGCACCACTGCTCATTCGGGTGCTCTTAACAAACTAGGGCCTAGAACATGCACAACACTTTTTATACATCAACATTTATACATTAGGCCTAGGTACTCTAGGCGGGAGGGAATCCTAAAGGGAACCCCTCAACATGTCCAGCAGCTGGGGGCTTCCTATAAGGGGGGACTCCTTTATCTCCCCGGGGAGGTGAGGGTTACATTAGGCTAGGGTTACACCAGGTGCCTGGCCTATTATCAAATGTTATCAAAGGCCCCCTCCCTCCTTAATCCCTCTTCATGCGTGGCCCCCGGCCCCCAGGGGCTTAACCTAGAGCCCTAGGGGCCTCCTGGGCTCACCTGCGGTGTTGTGGCTGGCTGCGGGGGCCTCACGGCGGACTCTTCTCCGGGCCAGCCCTCTGTTGTGGGGGCGGGGCCCGGCGTGAGTCTCACGGCCCTCCGGCCGGCGCTGTTTCTACTTCACGAGGCTACGGAGCCTCTCGCTGTGTTGCTGCGTCGTTGGGGGCCGGTATGCCACTCCTCCGGCCCCCGTGGAGTCAGGGGAGAGAGTGGGGACTCTGAGCGGGAGCCGGCAGTCCTTGCAGACGGCTCCGGCTTCCCGCGAAGACACAGGAGGTTCGTCCTTACCTCCGGACGTGCTGGGCGGAGGCGGGCTCTTGACGGCGCCCAATCCTGGCGCGGCGGCGATTCTTCTTGGGGCTCCCGTTGGCAGTGGAGCCCCGTGGACGTCCTCTCGATTGGCTCCGGCTGGGCCAATCGCGTCGCGGTCTTCTCTTCTTCCGGGGGCTCCCGTTGGCAGTGGAGCCCCTCTGACGTCATCTCGCTTGGCTCCGGCTGGGCCAATCGCGTCGCGGCCTTCGTTGGTTGCCAGGCGACGCCTCCCCTCTCCTTCTTCTCCGGCGATTGACTCCGGCGGGCCAATCCCGTCGCGGCCTTTTCGGGGGCGCGACCTGTGACGCGGTCAGCGTCCCCGGCCCCTCGGCAACAGCGTCCACGGGCCTGGAGGCCGCAGTAGGCCTCAGCTCACTTCACGCAGCCCTCGGGGGCTGCGACGGTGTTATTCTTGGCCGCGCTTGCAGCGGCAGGGGTCTCGGGCCCGGCGGTGACTTCTGGGGTTTCGGTGAGGGCGCGGACGGCGCCCCTCACCACAGTTATGCACGGGGGAGAGGTCTTCCTGCCTCAGCTCCCTCTTCACGCAGCGGCGGCCGCGGCGGCGATCCGGTCACCAGGTCAGTGACGGAGGGGGGAGGTCAAGTTCTCTCCTCACGTGGAGTTGCAGCGCAGGCGCGCTGACAGCCTTATGCACCGGGCTGTGTAAGGATGGTTCTTGGAGGACAGTCCAGCTGTCTGTATAGGTAGATAGGGGGTGGAGGCCTAGCGCTTAGGACGCAGCGCTTCGCCTCCTGATCCCCTCTCAATGGTTTTCACTTTAGGTTCTGCAGGTCATGGATTCAGCAAAGTCTCTTTATGAACAGGGGGGGGGTTGTGAGTTGGTGATTCTTGGAGGGGTTGATGTGCCTCCTGGCACGCTGGAGATGGTTCCCTGGGTCCCCTCACACTGGGCAAGATCAGTGGGTGGTGGGCGTTCCTCATCTATCTTACGGCAGCAGGGCCTTGACCCTGTCAGCGGCAGTAGTGTAGGTCTCCCCCTAGGCCCTAAAGTCTGTACTCCAGCGCAGGTTCTCCCCGGTTCAGCGGTGCCTCAACCTAACTAACTCCAGGTTTTCCCTCCAAGCCTCTTATACCCCTAGGTCAGGTGACCCTCCCAAAGGCGGCAAAGTGTAACTCCTCCCACAGCCCGGAAGGTTCTGGAACCTTCCACCTACCTAGCTATGGGGCCCAGAGGCGGGGACGGGATGGCTACTGTATCCCTTGTCCCAGCCTGACTCTGGCGACTAGTGTGTATGTGTGGAAGGCCCTCTGCAGTAGCAGGGGCCTGTGGCAGCCATCTTTGGTGAGAGAGCACCTGCACCTCAGCACTGACCAGCAGTGGCAAGGCGCCCGGAGACCTAGGTCCAGTAAAAATATGGTGGCAAAAATGAGGCGCAGAAAGGGAAAAAACAGGGTAAGACCACCCTAGGGCTGACAGGTCTAACACGCGTCCCCCCAGCCGAAAGAGGGGAGAGCTTCCCAACCTCTAGGGAGTTCTCTTCACTAAGGCGGAAAAACCGGGAGAGACCGTCAGCGTTGGCGTGGTCTACACCGGGTCGATGTTCCACCCGAAAGTCCATCCCCTGGAGGGAAATGGACCATCTCAACAATTTGGGATTTTCGCCTCTCATCTGCATGATACAAAAGGGGATGATGGACGGAACGTTTGAGCCAATCAAACACTCACCCCCAGTCAACTGATCTGGGTTTAATCCATCATCATTCTTTAGCTCACTCCACCACCCCAGTTCAGACATGGCCATATGCAAATCAGTCTGACCCTGTGCCTCATGGGAACAGTCCAGCCCGAACTGATTTGCATATGGCCATGTCTGAACTGGGGTGGTGGAGTGAGCTAAAGAATGATGATGGATTAAACCCAGATCAGTTGACTGGGGGTGAGTGTTTGATTGGCTCAAACGTTCCGTCCATCATCCCCTTTTGTATCTCATCTGCATGAGCCAGCGAAGGGGTCTGTGGTCGGTCTGGACCAAGAAGTGACAACCAAAAAGGTATGGCCTCAACTTCTTCACCGCCCAAACCACAGCAAAGGCTTCCCGCTCGATGGTACTCCACCGCTGTTCCCGGGGGAGTAGTCGTCGGGAGATAAAGGCCACTGGCTGGTCTTGGCCATCGTCATTCAGCTGCGAGAGCACAGCTCCTATGCCATGCTCAGAAGCGTCTGTCTGCACGATAAATTCCCGGCCGAAGTCGGGGGTCCGGAGCACCGGTGCGGTGCACATGGCACGTTTAAGAGTCTCAAAGGCATCTTGGCAGGCAGCCGTCCAGATTACTCTGCGTGGCTGTTTCTTGGAAGTCAATTCCGTCAATGGGCCCACGATGGTTCCATATCCCTTGACGAACCGGCGGTAGTATCCCGTGAGGCCGAGAAAAGCTCGGACCTCTGTTTGGGTCTTGGGGGCTCCCAGGCCATGATGGTCTCAATCTTGGCTTGGAGGGGTTGCACCTTACCTCCGCCCACCAGATGTCCCAGGTACACGACAGATCCCTGTCCAATCTGGCACTTGCTGGCCTTGATGGTTAGACCAGCCCTTTGCAAAGCCTGCAGCACCTCCTGGAGATGCTGCAGATGGTCTTCCCAGCTGCTACTGAAGACAGCTATGTCATCCAGGTAGGCAGCAGAGAAGGCCTCTAGGCCAGACAGCACCTGGTTCACCAACCGCTGGAAAGTGGCGGGAGCATTTTTCAACCCGAAGGGCATCACCTGGAATTGAAAGTGGCCCTCGGGGGTGGAGAACGCAGTCTTCTCCCTTGCTCCTTCCGCCATGGCGATCTGCCAATATCCTGATGTTAAATCAATGGTACTCAAATACCGGGCTGCTCCCAGCCGGTCAATGAGCTCATCCGCCCGAGGGATCGGGTGAGCGTCGGTCTTGGTGACCGAGTTGAGTCCACGATAATCCACACAGAACCGAAGTTCTGGTGTGGTGCCCGGGGGGCCGCTTTCGGCACCAACACTACCGGACTAGCCCAAGGGCTACTGGAAGGCTCAATCACCCCCAGTTCTAGCATCTTTACCACCTCACTCTGGATACTAGCCTTGACCTTATCGGACAGCCGGTAAGACTTGTTCTTCACTGGCGGACTGTCCCCTGTGTCCACATCATGGGTACACAGGTGCGTGATTCCAGGCGTGAGGGAAAACAACGAGGCGTACTGCCCCAAAACCTGGCGGCAGTCCCTCTGTTGCTCTGGGGTCAAGGATGGGGCGAGGACTACTCCCTCTACCGAACCATCCTTCTCGTGGACCGCCAGAAGGTCTGGCAGAGGCTCACTCTCTTCCTCCTCACTCCCATCCGTTATCATCAAGAGAGTGAGCTCGGAACGCTCCTGGTGTGGCTTCAGGCGGTTGACGTGGAGCACCCTGTGGGGTTGACGGGGGTCTTCATGTCGACGACATACGTGGTCTGGCCTTTTCGTTCTAAGATCTCAAACGGCCCAGTCCATCGGTCCTGGAGGGCGCTAAGCTCTCCTGGCTCCATGACCCACACCTTCTGTCCAGCGTCTAACTCTACCGTCCGCGCGTTCCGGTCATACCATTGCTTCATGACGGCCTGACTTGCCTCTAAGTTGTCCGAGGCCTCCTTCCACAGCTTGGCCACTTGGCTGCGGAACGCCAGCATATAGCTGACCACATCACGGGGAAGCTTCGAGGAAGACTTCTCCCACCCCTCTTTGACAAGACTGAGGGGCCCCCGAACGGGGTGGCCATAGAGCAGCTCAAAGGGGCTGAAACCGACCCCCTTCTGCGGCACCTCTCGGTAGGAGAAGAGCAGACAGGGTAAGAGGACGTCCCACTTTCTTCTCAAGTCCTCGGGTAGGCTCCTGATCATCCCCTTCAAGGTTTTGTTGAAGCGCTCCACGAGCCCGTTCGTCTGGGGGTGGTAAGGAGTGGAGAACCGGTAGGTCACTCCACACTCCTTCCACATGGCCTGCATGTAGGCCGACATGAAATTCGTGCCCCTATCTGACACCACGACCTTGGGGAATCCCACTCGGGTAAAAATCCCCATGAGGGCCCGCGCCACCACCGGTGCTGTGATGGTCCTCAGAGGGATTGCCTCTGGGTACCGGGTGGCGTGGTCTACTAGCACCAAAATGAACCTATGCCCAGCTGAAGTCGGCGGATCCAACGGCCCGACAATGTCAATCCCCACTCGCTCAAAAGGGGTATCGACCACTGGGAGAGGTTCTAGAGGGACCTTCACCTTAGTCCCTGTCTTGCCGCTTGCTTGGCAAGTGGTGCAGGTCTTGCAATAAGTGTCAGAAGTGACGCGCATCCTGGGCCAGTAAAAATGTGGGACCAAGCGCGCAAACGTCTTGTCCTGGCCCAGGTGTCCTGCTAGTGGTATCTCATGCGCCAACTCTAGCAGAAAGGCTCGGTGGCATTGGGGGACCACCACGGCCCTTGAGGACCCATGCACCGGAGCCTTAGGCTCACTGTAGAGGAGACCATCCTCCCAGTAGACATGGTAATTACCAGTCTCTGTTCCAGCTGCTTGGGCGTCGGCCTGTTGCCGTATGCCAACAAGCGTAGGGCACTCCCTCTGTGCCCGGCAAAATTCTTCCCGGGTAGGCCCTCCTTCCACCTGCCACTCTGCAGGGGTCGGCAGGTCCCCCACGGGAAAACCAACCACCTCAGCGGACTCCGGGGTCACCTCCGCGGGCTCCCCATCCATCTCACCGGGTGTTTCCTCCCGGACATCTCCTCGTCCAGCAGTGGGCTGGGCCCTTCTTTCAGGCTCCAACCCGGGCTGAGTTCCTTGTCGGGCAGCCATGGACCGCGTGATAACGCAAGTCAATCCTGGTAACCCCAACATCTCAGCATGGGCATTGAACTCTACCTCTCTCCAGGCAGTATGTTCTAAATCGTTGCCCAGCAGACAGTCAACTGGCATGGCAGGGCTCACCGCAACCTTCATCAGACCTGACACTCCTCCCCACTCAAAGGGAACTTGGGCCACGGGGTAATGACCCAGGCTATTATCAGCCATCACTACTGGGTGGAACTCCTCAGGAATCACCTGCTCTGGGGACACCAGCTGACGTTTCACCATTGTCATACTGGCACCTGTGTCCCTCAGAGCCTCCACCTCCTCCCCGTTCACCAGGACCCTCTGCCGATACTTGGCAGTGTTCTCGGGTACCTGCACCCTTGGGATGATCTCCCTATCCCCCAGGGAAACTAAGGTCAAGCCTGTCCACTCACCTCCCCTACCTAGGGACAACTCCTCCCCAAGCGCTACACTGGCCACCCCGGGGGTCTTACCTCCTGTGGGGGCTGGGGCTCTCTTGCGACACTGGGCATCCCCCTTGTAGTGTCCAACCTCCCCGCACTCGTAGCACCGGACAGTTCTGGGCTGCTGACTCATGTCAGGGTAAGTGGGTTTCTGGTATCCAGATTGGGATGGGAAACCTACCCCTCTCCCAGGCGGTCTATTTTGGGGACCTTTAAAGAACTCCCTCTTTTATCTCCCCCTCTTTCTTCTGGGGGAACACCTGTCCACCCTTCGGGGATCCGCCCCGGCTCCCTTGTGGACACCCTAGTGCTGACCCACGTGTCTGCCTCCTCTGCAAGCTCCCTTGGGTTGGTCAGCTTGCGGTCCACCAAGTACTGGCGCAGCTCCGGAAAACATTTCTCGAGGAGGTGCTCTCTCAAAAATAGGTCGTACAGCCCAGTGTAATTGTCAACCTCGCTGCCACGCACCCAACCCTCTAATGCCTTCCGGGCATAATCATAAAAATCTACCCAGTTTTGTGTGGTGAGCTTGTGGCTGTTGCGAAACTTTTGGCGGTACTTCTCAGGGGTGAGGCCAAACTTCCTGAGCAGGGCCTCCCTCATGATAGGGTAGTTGGTTCGATCCCCCTTTTCTAAGGTTAGCAGTGTGTCCCTGACTAGTGGAGGTATGTATCTATAAAGTCCTCCTCCCCAGTAGCTCTCAGGAACTCTATGGGCCACCAAAGCTACCTCGTACGCCGTCAACCACTTGTCTATGTCATCACCCACACTAAAGCTGGCCATCACCTCCCTGGGTAGGTAAAATTTGGGCTCCTGTGGAACCCCAGTAGGTACGCTGCCACCATTTCCTTTGCCTTCCATTTCCATTTGCAAGGCTCGGAGCTCCAGTTCTTTCAGGCTAAGCTCATGTACAAGCCTTCTTTCCTCCATGGCTAGCCTTCCCTGTTCTCGCTCCCTTTCCATCTTAGCCAATTCTAATGTCAATTGCCTTTGCTGCCTTCTGTCCTCGAATTCCTCTGGTGACACACTCCCCCTGACGCACTACTGCCTGCCCTGGAACGTCTTCCTGGCAACACATTCTCGCTGACGTCAATGTTCAGTAGGCTCAGTTCTCCTGGGTCGTCTGTCTCCCTCTGCTCCTCCTCCTCCCTCTTCCCTCCGGGTGGGCCATGACCCATGCCCTCAAAGCCTTCTGAAGTACCTCCTTCCTGGCACCTCGCTTGACGGCCACCCCCTCTCTAGGCAGAACTCCTTGAGCTGGTTCACCGTGTACCTCTCTAGGTCGGCTAGCTCAAACTCCATCCTCCTAGGTGGGGTCCCAGACAACTTAAGGAAGGGGTCCTAAATGGAAGGCAGCAGGTCTTAACACAGGACTAATACAACTGGCAATTTACAATAGAATTCCTCCTACTTATTATTTTCCTAGGTGTCCAATTGCGGCGCACACTGAGTCACTGTAGGGTGCTGCACAAATACCAGTCCTTATCCCACCGCTGAACACCAATGTTGGAAACGGGGTTACCGAGACCGTTATGGTAGCATGGCGCAAAGCGGGGAAAGGCACGCGAAGGCAATGTGTAAGGCAGTTGTGCAGCACACTCTCACATTAACTCAGAAATGCGACGCAATAACCGGACACCACACCAGGCTTGTATAAGTAAAAATCAGGTTCCTTTATCTTGACCAAGATGGCATTCAATTATGCAAATTATACATTCGGGTAACTAGTGCGCGTTCATTTAAAAAGACCCTTCACAATTCTGGCCACTAAAAGGCCGCATTAAAATCACAGCACCACTGCTCATTCGGGTGCTCTTAACAAACTAGGGCCTAGAACATGCACAACACTTTTTATACATCAACATTTATACATTAGGCCTAGGTACTCTAGGCGGGAGGGAATCCTAAAGGGAACCCCTCAACATGTCCAGCAGCTGGGGGCTTCCTATAAGGGGGACTCCTTTATCTCCCCGGAGAGGTGAGGGTTACATTAGGCTAGGGTTACACCAGGTGCCTGGCCTATTATCAAATGTTATCAAAGGCCCCCTCCCTCCTTAATCCCTCTTCATGCGTGGCCCCCGGCCCCCAGGGGCTTAACCTAGAGCCCTAGGGGCCTCCTGGGCTCACCTGCGGTGTTGTGGCTGGCTGCGGGGGCCTCACGGCGGACTCTTCTCCGGGCCAGCCCTCTGTTGTGGGGGCGGGGCCCGGCGTGAGTCTCACGGCCCTCCGGCCGGCGCTGTTTCTACTTCACGAGGCTACGGAGCCTCTCGCTGTGTTGCTGCGTCGTTGGGGGCCGGTATGCCACTCCTCCGGCCCCCGTGGAGTCAGGGGAGAGAGTGGGGACTCTGAGCGGGAGCCGGCAGTCCTTGCAGACGGCTCCGGCTTCCCGCGAAGACACAGGAGGTTCGTCCTTACCTCCGGACGTGCTGGGCGGAGGCGGGCTCTTGACGGCGCCCAATCCTGGCGCGGCGGCGATTCTTCTTGGGGCTCCCGTTGGCAGTGGAGCCCCGTGGACGTCCTCTCGATTGGCTCCGGCTGGGCCAATCGCGTCGCGGTCTTCTCTTCTTCCGGGGGCTCCCGTTGGCAGTGGAGCCCCTCTGACGTCGTCTCGCTTGGCTCCGGCTGGGCCAATCGCGTCGCGGCCTTCGTTGGTTGCCAGGCGACGCCTCCCCTCTCCTTCTTCTCCGGCGATTGACTCCGGCGGGCCAATCCCGTCGCGGCCTTTTCGGGGCGCGACCTGTGACGCGGTCAGCGTCCCCGGCCCCTCGGCAACAGCGTCCACGGGCCTGGAGGCCGCAGTAGGCCTCAGCTCACTTCACGCAGCCCTCGGTGTTATTCTTGGCCGCGCTTGCAGCGGCAGGGGTCTCGGGCCCGGCGGTGACTTCTGGGGTTTCGGTGAGGGCGCGGACGGCGCCCTCACCACAGTTATGCACGGGGGAGAGGTCTTCCTGCCTCAGCTCCCTCTTCACGCAGCGGCGGCCGCGGCGGCGATCCGGTCACCAGGTCAGTGACGGAGGGGGAGGTCAAGTTCTCTCCTCACGTGGAGTTGCAGCGCAGGCGCGCTGACAGCCTTATGCACCGGGCTGTGTAAGGATGGTTCTTGGAGGACAGTCCAGCTGTCTGTATAGGTAGATAGGGGGTGGAGGCCTAGCGCTTAGGACGCAGCGCTTCGCCTCCTGATCCCCTCTCAATGGTTTTCACTTTAGGTTCTGCAGGTCATGGATTCAGCAAAGTCTCTTTATGAACAGGGGGGGTTGTGAGTTGGTGATTCTTGGAGGGGTTGATGTGCCTCCTGGCACGCTGGAGATGGTTCCCTGGGTCCCCTCACACTGGGCAAGATCAGTGGGTGGTGGGCGTTCCTCATCTATCTTACGGCAGCAGGGCCTTGACCCTGTCAGCGGCAGTAGTGTAGGTCTCCCCCTAGGCCCTAAAGTCTGTACTCCAGCGCAGGTTCTCCCCGGTTCAGCGGTGCCTCAACCTAACTAACTCCAGGTTTTCCCTCCAAGCCTCTTATACCCCTAGGTCAGGTGACCCTCCCAAAGGCGGCAAAGTGTAACTCCTCCCACAGCCCGGAAGGTTCTGGAACCTTCCACCTACCTAGCTATGGGGCCCAGAGGCGGGGACGGGATGGCTACTGTATCCCTTGTCCCAGCCTGACTCTGGCGACTAGTGTGTATGTGTGGAAGGCCCTCTGCAGTAGCAGGGGCCTGTGGCAGCCATCTTTGGTGAGAGAGCACCTGCACCTCAGCACTGACCAGCAGTGGCAAGGCGCCCGGAGACCTAGGTCCAGTAAAAATATGGTGGCAAAAATGAGGCGCAGAAAGGGAAAAAAACAGGGTAAGACCACCCTAGGGCTGACAGGTCTAACATTATGTGATTATGTTTCTAATGTATTTATGACAATACAAAGGCTATTTTTTATATAACCTTGTGTGGAGTTCCTTTTGTGGTGTGCCTAGTGTGTTGCTGCTGTGTGAGTGTGTTGCGCAAACGCTTTACACATTGCCTCCGGGATAAGCCTGACTGCTCGTGCTAAGCTACCAAGGGGGTGAGCAGGGGTTATCGTCGGCGTGTAACTCCCTCGCCCTGACTAGAGTGGTGGTGTCTGCCTGGCTTTGGCGCAAGCCTTAGCCAACCAGAGATCCCATTTCTAACATTGGTGGCAGCGGTGGGATAGGACTTGCGTTTGCGCAGTACCACAGCGACAACTGGTTGCACTACAAACTCTGCATTTAGATAATCACGTGTTTGGGGATTATTGTTTCTGAGTTTTAGTTATTTTATTCTTCTCCTAAAAAGTGTCATTTGTAAAGTGTATACTCTTGCTTCAGCTCAGACACCTAGGTCTCCTGTGTTGCACGTGTCCCTGAGCGTCCTGCCAAAATGGAGTCTGCTTTTAATTTTTGTGGTCTGTTTAGATACAGCATGTGGGAGTTGGTGGATTTCTGTAAGGAGAGAGACATAGCAGTGAGTGGGTCAGACACCCAGTCAAAACTGAGGGACAACCTGATCCAATGGCAAAAGGATGAATGGGACTGTGAGCGCAATGAGGAGAAGAGGGCCCTGGCCGCACTCCAAGAGGGTGGTGGGTCTGAGGGGAGCCCTGAGGAGTCTGAAGAGGAGGAAGAAAGTGACAGGACAGGGACGCCAGTAGATAGTGAGGACCCCATGGATAGGGAGTCCCTTGCTGGGTCCAGTGTCGGGGGCAGTGCCCCATCCCTTTCCCTGTCCCCAGAGGAGTGGTTGGATAGGAGGGAAGAAAGGGAGCATCAGCTGGCTTTGGAGAAGCTCAGGTTAGAGCATGCCAGGGAGATAGCGCAGCTGAGTGTGGAGGAGAAAAAGCTAGAGACCGAAAGGGTCTTAGCGCAGGAGAGGATGGCGGAGGCTGAGAGGGCCTTCACCAAGGAGAAATTAGCTCTTGGTACGTCCTCTGAGTGTAGTTTTAGTTGTCTGGATTCACCAGTGAGGGTGGGATCCAGTGGTGGCAGCAATATGGAGTCCAGTGCAGGAAGTCCCATTCCCAGTTCCCAGAATATGGTACTTGGCTCCCAGGAGGAGGAGTACAGGTTGAAGTTCAGGGGCAGTAGGAAACTGTCTCACCAGTCTTGGGGGAGGTTTGTGGATGACTGTAATGATGCACTGAGTGACTGGGTAAAGTGTACCACGGAACAGGATTTTGAAGGACTGTTCAATCTGGTTATTAAAGAGCACCTGCTCAGTTGTTGTTTTCCAGGGTTGCGCCAACACCTGTTGGAGTGTGAGCACCCTGATCCATGGGATCTTGCATGGGAAGCAGACCTCTGGGTGGTGGACCGAGGTTCTGAAGAGGCATTGGGGAGTGATCCCAAAAGTAGTGGCTCAGGTATCTTCCAGTCCTGTATTGGGGAAGAGGTTCAGAGTAGCCCAGCTGGGTCCCAGTGTAGTGGGAGGGGTGTAGGGGCTCACGTCCTGTCTCAGTGGAGTAGGAGTGAGTGTGGGACTGAGTGTCCCCAGGTGCCCGAAACCCAGTCTCAGAACCTGGATGGTTTCTTCAGGGAACACCAGGTTGGGAGCCTAGGCTGTCCTGTTAGTCCATTTGAGGAGAATCTCCTAGTGTCTGGAGAACCTGGAGCGTCTGTAAATAGAGCTCCAGTGGTTCTGGTGTCTGGCAGTGCCGCTCCAGTTGGGAGGGTACAGAAGTCCAGAGAGAGGGGTGACATGGGGATGTGTTCCCCAGTGGAAGAACCAGTGGGTCAGGGGCCAGCCAGAAGGGCTGAGTCTCCTAGAAGTGACCATGGTGACACCACTTCTGTCGTGGGGGATCTCTGCGCACTGTCAGATGGACAGGGGTCGGGAGGTCTGCGCCACGCAGACTGTCACGCAACGCATGAGTCATGTGTTACCCTCGGGGGCTGCTGTGTGCGCCCGGAAGTCCTGGTGTGCCAGGCAAATGCTCAGCCGTGGGGTTCAGCCCCAAGGTTGGGAGGCCAGGTTCAGGATCCGCCTGACCTGGAGGAAAGGACATCTGTAACCAGTGTCCTGACCGGTTCATCTTCCAGGGGTACCGCTCCAGTTGGGAGGGTGCAGAACTCTGGAAGGGGTGCAGAGGGAGGGAGTCCTCGCCTCTGACCCTGGTGCAACCTGAAGGGTTAGACCCTAGGTTGGGAGACCAGTTGTGGGAGAGAGGTCCTGAACTGGTGGGAGAGTTGTGTTCTGAGGGTGCTTCTCCAAGGAGGAGAGGGCGGAACCCTAGAAGGAGAGGTAGGGGGAGGAGAGCCTCACCCGTGACTTCTGGTCCGCCTGAGGGTGCAGACCCTAGGCTGGAAGATCAGTGGCAGTCTAGACCTGCCCTGATGAGGGGAAGAGTGGAGAATGGCTACTATGTGCCAGGGGTTACTACCCCCCACTCTGTGAATGGGCAAGGACCAGTGGCATCTGGGTGGCCTAGGGCCTGGTCCTGGCCGCGGACAGCTAGGGAGTACCAGTGGGGTAGCCCAGTTGCTCCGGACAGCTTTTTCAGAAGGAGCCACATGGGTTCACCGTGGCGTAGAACAGGAGGGTGTCCCTGCAGTTGCGGGCCCGCGTCCGTGTTCTATCGCCCCAAGCAGGGAAGCCCATCACAGTGGTGATTGGTCTGCCCTGCGTTTTGGCTGGAAGGGGGTTGTGTTGGACTTGGCCCTTTTGGCAGGTTCACCCCTAAACTTTTTGCCTGTCTCCTAGCCTTTTCCCTGTGTAGTGTTGGTGGTTTTAGGCCTCTGCGCACTTTAGCACTGGGTCCCAGTGTAAAGTGCGTGCGCACTCTGAGTGCGTGTGGTGAGATTGGCCTGCCCTCCCATAGGAATGCATGGGGGATATGTGTGTCCATGGTAATTCCTGGTGTGAGAGGAGTGAAGGGGCGAGTTTAGTATGTGCGAACTCGTGAGAATAAATGCTGCGCAATGGTGTGCGCAGATTTATTGTGACTAGTGGAGAAGTGCCACTTTTAGAAGTTGGCATTTCTGTGTGCTGTGTGTCTGCCTGCCTGATGTGAATTGCATGTCTGGCTTTGTGAGTGACAGGGGCTGGGAGGTGTGTGTGGCTCCAGGAGGGGCAGGGTGAGTCAGCGCAGGGCTGAATAGAGAGATCTGCATCTAGATGGGAGGGAGGAGTTGCACCTGGGACCTGAATAGGGTTGTGCCTTCCCTCCACAATGCTGGCTCCACCCCCTGTGGTGCGTCTGATGTCCCTAGCCTGTCCTGTGAAAGGAGAGAGGAGCTGAGCAAAACAAAGTGCTCCAAAGCTCCCCCAAACCAGTTCTAACTGGTATCCCTAAACCCTGCACCTTTAGACAAGGGAAAAGGGTGTATAAAAGAAGGGGCTGTGACCCCATGTAAATGTTCTTGTGCTTACTTTGGGGGAGGACACTCTGCCAGGAGGAACCGCCGCGGGACCCAGCTGCTGACTCCTGGGGGTCCCTGCGTGCTGGCCTGCCTGGCTGCGCCCTGCTGGGGTGTCCCCAGCCCCAAGGACTTTTCCTGCCTACTAGATTCCTTGCCCAGCCTGTGCCCTGGACGTTTTGGGCATAGCGCCTCATGAGCGCTATCTAGCTCTCCGAGGACGGGGAGAGTGCTGGGGCTTCGCAGCGCTGAGCTGCCCATCGTGGAAGAGGGAATCCCCGGCGTAGGGATTCCCCCGTGCTGCTAATGAGGCGGGAGCCCACCCCGCTTCATGATTATTTAAAAAGAGCGGGTGCCTACCCCGCATTTGCGTTTTATTCAAAACCGGGTGCCCACCCCGCGTTCTACCTGGTAAAAATCACCGCCGCGGCCCCGATCGTAAGGCGGAAGTCAGGCACGTCTGCCTGACCTAGGGCCGAGCCTGCGCCGGAAGGAGGAAGTCTAGCAAGGCGGCCGAGGCCCTGCGAGAGCAGCGCGGGGCTCCCGTGAGTAAGGGAAGCCCCGCGTCAGTGCTGGCCTGATCGATGCGGAAGGGGAAATAAAAGGAGAATCCAGGCGGGAGCCTACCCCGCGATGGTTCCTGCCAAGAAGAAGAGGGAAACGGAGACTGTGCTCCGCGAGACCCTGAGACCGGCGGGAGCCCACCCCGCCATTGTGGCCTGGTCCGCAGTAAGAGCCCCGGTGAGCGAGGCTGAAGTGGTGGAGCGTTGGTGGTGCCGATTGAGGGCACTAGGACGAGCCTGCGCTGGAAGGAGGCTCCCGAGGCACCGTGAGTGCCAGCGTAGTTTCCAAGCTGCCCCGCCGGCCAGTGGGCAGCTGCAACGTTTGGCAGAGTTTATTTTGGAAGTCCCGGAGTGGGGCTTCCATTGCACGTGTAGTGCCAGTCTGTTTTCTTCACAGCTGCACAGCATTCACGGGCAGCTGCAGCGTTTGGGGCAATTTGGATGATTAGAGTCCCAGTGGGGGCTCAGAGGGCACAGTAGTGCCAAGGCATTTCCCCAGCTGCCCCACCTGACAGTGGGCAACTGCATCATTGCGCATAATCATTTAGAGAATCCCAGTGGGGGTTCCGTAGGCACAGTAGTGCCAGCCCCATTCTTTCCCTTGGGGGCATTTCGTCTCAGAGCCCCAGAGGGGGCTCAGGGGGCACGCTGGTGCCCATGCTCAGTTTCACAGCTGCCCAGCAATTAGTGGGCAGCTGCCACGTTTAGGCTTGTGCAATTGCGCACTCTTATTTTGCTGCTTTTTGCAGCCAGCCCTGACATTCTGGACGTTGGGCATTTGAGCCCCTGGGAGAGGCCAGTTGGCCCAGGGCCAGTTTCAGGGTGTGCGCCCCCGATTGGGGTACACTGTGTTCATGCTAATTATTGCCTAATGTGATTCATGCCTGACATGATTTAGGCATCCTAACTTTTATGTTACAGGATCTCGTGCTAAGTTCCTAACTTTACCAGTAATTACTGGTTGTGGTTTACATTTTACTTACCTGTTCTGATGGTTCTGACCGTGGCCCGATTGGCCTGGTCCTGTATATAATTCCCCTGTGAATATTGCCTAGTGCCAGTTGGCACAGTGTATATTATGTGATTATGTTTCTAATGTATTTATGACAATACAAAGGCTATTTTTTATATAACCTTGTGTGGAGTTCCTTTTGTGGTGTGCCTAGTATGTTGTTACTGTGTGTGTGTTGCGCAAAAGCTTTACACATTGCCTCCGGGATAAGCCTGACTGCTCGTGCCAAGCTACCAAGGGGGTGAGCAGGGGTTATCTATGGCGTGTAACTCCCTCGCCCTGACTAGAGTGGTGGTCTCTGCCTGGCTTTGGCGCAAGCCTTAGCCAACCAGAGATCCCATTTCTAACAACAGGCATATGTTAACATATATGAATATTGTAATGCGTATATTTACCTGTGGGTGTAAAGTTTCGCTATATTTGGCTGCTTAATTTGCTAAAACGCAAAAAGTAGCAAAGTATGAGTGCATGTCTATCAGTTAAATAAATGTGGAAATATACAGTTTTAGGACTTTATTTATTCTCAAAACACAAAAGAAATATGGATAAATACCAATAAGATGGTCAAAAAATGAATATGGATAAATACAGACGAAAATGTTACAAAAATAAATACCATAAGCCCTAGCTATAATTGGCTGCACGCTGCTGGGCGTTACGGTAATACTGCGGTCCAGAACGGATAGGAGCTGACATTACTATATCATGCACTGACTAGCCACATATCAGCCAGGCCTGGGCGTCCTCATGTCAGCCCTCCTTATTTCACCTGTATATGGGAAAGAGCGTGCTGATTGGGCCGTTTCATTTCTGTGAGCGGTAACCTGCAGACTCTCTTTGATGCGCAGAAGTGCGCTACAGACTAGAAACTGTAAACGCTGTTGAGACATGATTGTAGGGCAGAAGGAGGCACCACCTTTAAACACAGAACATTTTCTTTTGAAATAGGAGGAAAATGCCAACATGCAGTTTTACTGATAAATCTATATGGCACACAAACAATAATGTGTGGGAATGTGGTTTCAGCAAATATGTATCATTTCAACATCACCAAGTAAAGTCTTTGGATTGTTCTGATCCTATTAAAACTCTATTTTCAGCACACTTCTGAATTACAAACAAGTGGTCCATATGTGGTTCTCTAACTGCTGATATGTTTTGAAACCATTGCACAGTTGATTCACGTGTTTAAAAGTTGCTGTGTGTTAAAACAACTTACCACTTACAGCCTTTGTTTTCACACGCCCTTTACCACCCCAAGACTGTCAACTAGTTCACTTTACTATTCTGTCTTTGACTGCAAAGTTAGATAATTTTGTATGCTAGACACAGTGAACCATGAGACAGCATGCTAGACACACAGAATCATGAGACAGCATGCTAGACACAGTGAACCATGAGACAGCATGCTAGACACACAGAATCATGAGACAGCATGCTAGACACACAGAATCATGAGGCAGCATGCTAGATACTGTGAACCATGAGACAGCATGCTAGGCACACAGAATCATGAGACAGCATGCTAGACACACAGAATCATGAGACAGCATGCTAGACACAGTGAACCATGAGACAGCATGCTAGGCACAGTGAACCATGAGACAGCATGCTAGACACACAGAATCATGAGACAGCATGCTAGACACAGTGAACCATGAGACAGCATGCTAGACACACAGAATCATGAGACAGCATGCTAGACACACAGAATCATGAGAGCATGCTAGAAACAGTGAACCATGAGACAGCATGCTAGACACAGAATCATGAGACAGCATGCAAGACACAGTGAACCACGAGACAGCATGCTAGACACACAGAATCATGAGACAGCATGCTAGACACACAGAATCATGAGAGCATGCTAGAAACAGTGAACCATGAGACAGCATGCTAGACACACAGAATCATGAGACAGCATGCTAGACAAACAGAATCATGAGACAGCATGCTACACACAGTGAACCATGAGACAGCATGCTAGACACACAGAATCATGAGACAGCATGCTAGACACACAGAACCATGAGACAGCATGCTAGACACACAGAATCATGAGACAGCATGCTAGACACACAGAATCATGAGGCAGCATGCTAGATACTGTGAACCATGAGACAGCATGCTAGGCACACAGAATCATGAGACAGCATGCTAGACACAGTGAACCATGAGACAGCATGCTAGACACACAGAATCATGAGACAGCATGCTAGACACAGTGAACCATGAGACAGCATGCTAGACACACAGAATCATGAGACAGCATGCTAGACACACAGAATCATGAGGCAGCATGCTAGATACTGTGAACCATGAGACAGCATGCTAGGCACACAGAATCATGAGACAGCATGCTAGACACACAGAATCATGAGACAGCATGCTAGACACAGTGAACCATGAGACAGCATGCTAGGCACAGTGAACCATGAGACAGCATGCTAGACACACAGAATCATGAGACAGCATGCTAGACACAGTGAACCATGAGACAGCATGCTAGACACACAGAATCATGAGACAGCATGCTAGACACACAGAATCATGAGAGCATGCTAGAAACAGTGAACCATGAGACAGCATGCTAGACACAAAGAATCATGAGACAGCATGCTAGACACAGTGAACCATGAGACAGCATGCTAGACACACAGAATCATGAGACAGCATGCTAGACACACAGAATCATGAGAGCATGCTAGAAACAGTGAACCATGAGACAGCATGCTAGACACACAGAATCATGAGACAGCATGCTAGACAAACAGAATCATGAGACAGCATGCTACACACAGTGAACCAAGAGACAGCATGCTAGACACACAGAATCATGAGACAGCATGCTAGACACACAGAACCATGAGACAGCATGCTAGACACACAGAATCATGAGACAGCATGCTAGACACACAGAATCATGAGGCAGCATGCTAGATACTGTGAACCATGAGACAGCATGCTAGGCACACAGAATCATGAGACAGCATGCTAGACACACAGAATCATGAGACAGCATGCTAGACACAGTGAACCATGAGACAGCATGCTAGGCACAGTGAACCATGAGACAGCATGCTAGACACACAGAATCATGAGACAGCAAGCTGGACACAGTGAGCCATGAGACAGCATGCTAGACACACAGTGAACCATGAGGCAGCATGCTATACACACAGAATCATGAGAGCATGCTAGAAACAGTGAACCATGAGACAGCATGCTAGACACACAGAATCATGAGACAGCATGCTAGACACAGTGAACCATGAGACAGCATGCTAGACACACAGAATCACGAGACAGCATGCTAGACACACAGAATCATGAGACAGCATTCTAGACACAGTGAACCATGAGACAGCATGCTAGACACACTGAATCACGAGACAGCATGCTAGACACACAGAATCATGAGACAGCATGCTCGACACACAGAATCATGAGACAGCATGCTAGACACACAGAATCATGAGACAGCATGCTAGACACACAGAATCATGAGACAGCATGCTCGACACACAGAATCATGAGACAGCATGCTAGATACACAGAATCATGAGACAGCATGCTAGACACAGTAAACCTCTGAACCGCATCCTGGTCACTCAGCCAACCATAAGAGAGTAGACGGCAACGCTATGGACAAAATGATCATCCGGAATCACGAGGCAAAATAAAGCTGGTGGCGCGGGGAGCCATGAAAAGCAACACGAACACACAGTGGACATGATGAGGGAGAGCTCGTAATCGTGCAGGTCAGGAAAGGGCGATTCATAGCAGCTTCAGGTTTAACCTTGTAAAAAAAGTACTTTTGCATCCATCGCGGAATACACCAACATGGCCTAACCTCTGCTCTACATAAACTGTTGAGGCCGCGGTTGGGCATTTCTTGGAGCACAATGGTTTGCAGAGTTTTCAGCAACCTCAAAAACATAAATACTCCGATCCCTGGTTCCTCACCAAGCTAGTAGTCATATTTTTAATTAACTGAGACTGGAACTGCAAAACAGAGATCAAGCCGCACATCTTTTATGGCTGACAGAGCTAACACAATTCGACCACAGCACTGCCTTCAGTTTAATATTCTCAGCCGTTTGTTTGCTCGGGGGACATGAACATACAATTGCAGCGCTCCCAAAGATTAAACAAACTTGCGAGTAGATCGAGGAGGAGGGCCCTGGGAGTGGAAATCAGGAGAGAAAGAGAGAGGTGATGCTCTGGAGTCACATGGGGAGGCTGCACATAAAACTGGGGGAAAAGCAAGGAGGAGGTGGGAAAGGGCCTCTTTTGCATGGTTAGCCCCCACTTTTTGCTTGGTTTTGATCTGGTTTCGGTTGTAGTGCACAGGGATCCTGCCAACCAGGTCCCCTGTGCCAGTGCTTCTTCCCTAAAACAAACCCCCAATTGGCCCTTTAGGCCCCCTGTAAGTTCCTAGTAAATGGTACCCAGAGCATTCAGACTGAAAAGGGTCCCCTAGGATCCCTCACCTAGAGCATGCAGACTGCCACTGCAGCATGCCTGGCCTGGTGCAGACAAAATGACAAGGTCGACATGGCACACTGCCTGTGTGCCATGCCAACTAGCACTGCCTCAGGTATAGATCAGTCACCCCTCTAGCAGGCCTTACCAGCCCTAAGGCAGGGTGCACTATACCCCAGGTGTGGGCATGTTTGCATGCACACAAGGGGCTTGTTTACCCTCTATTGATGTCTGGAGCCAGAGCTGGGATTGAGTGATGGAGTTGTGCACTTCTAAAGTCCTTTTGAAGTTACCTCCGCCTCATAGACATTTTGAGTATAAGTACAGGGGCTCTGACCCCATGTTTGTAGGCGCTGCGTGGACTTGTAACCAGATACTGCTGCCTCTACATTGAGGACTGTTATGCTGCCAGGTAGAACCCCCGTTGGACTAACTTGCTTGTTGTGCTGACCTGTGGCCTGCTGGGCTATAAGAAGGATTGCCCCCCTGCTGCAAAGACCTTGGTGAGCTAGCCTGCTGTGTGTTCTATGCCTTCATGCTCCCAGGAATCTCCAAGGGTATGCTGGCTCGCCCCCATGTTCTCTGCCATCTCAGTATCCCAAAAGATTGCTCCCTTTCTTACAGCTGGATCGTGAACAGTGCAGTTGGAGTGCTTCATTGTCATCCAATTCAGCGTGTGGTGAGGCTGTCGGAGGTCTTGTGATTTCACCCCACTCAGTGCGGCCTGATACCGGTGTGTTTTTTCAGAGGTGCGCTCTGACTTGCCAAGTTGATACAGGCCGAATCTTTATTGTTCTGGAGTTTCCCCACTGCAGCACTAGAGTGAGGGAGGACCCAGGGAGGCTGTGATCTGAGGAGCCCCTCCCCTTCCAGGATGCCGTCGCCCAGATCAGAAGAGACCGCAGGGGCGCCGGGACCGAAAGAGGCTGGGCCGTAGCAGCTCGCGGTCAGCTGCATTTGAGCCTTGTTGCTAATGTGGGTGACTCAGCGAGGTCTCCACGCTGTGCCCACTTTGTTTGAGGGCCCCCTTTTTTAGCACATACCCGGGGGAACTCGCGCTCAGCCGGCATTATGGGAACCCTCCTGAGAGATGTCCTGATCGCTGCTATGAGTTTGCTCTACGTGGGAGAGATGAAAATTACCATACTACTTGAAATAAAAGCACAGTTGCTTCTGCGGCCTACGATTGCTGTATGCCATGTTCTCTCTCTGCCATCACGGTCTGAGAGGCCCAAGAGGGCTTCAGATGTGCTGAACTTGGAGGACTTGCTCTTTGGTGAATGTGAGAAACTGGCTTGGTATATGGTGTACACTTATGTAAGTGGGCACCTTGCACCAGTCCAGATGACCCTTATGGTGATTTAAGAGGTCTTAGCCAACCTTAGAAAGCTATCCTAGTGGTAGCTGTGGAGAGCAGCCTTCAGGCTTAGTCCAGAAGGAGTGCAAAGCAGCTTGTTTTACCAGAACGTAATCTTATTGGTATAGATTAAGTGAAAAAGAACCAAACAGTATGTTTATTAAAAAATGTATATATTATAATATACTCACTAACACATTCAGGTATCTCCTAGCCGGAGATAGACACAGTGCACACAATACTTTTCAATAGAAACAGATAAGTAGCACAAATACACAGTGGTCCCCAGGGGGAGACCAAACCATATACTAAAATAGTGGTATGCGAACCACGACTCGAGTCAAGACTATACCCAAGAGACGTAGAAGTGCCAGGGACACAAGGAACCACCCCAGGTAAGAAACCAGGAGCCCCACGGAGGCCGTGTACAGAGTGGGGACATGACCGCAGGATCAATGCAAGTCAATGGGTAAGTCGTGGTTCCAATTTTAAAGAAGAAGATCCTTCCCAGTGGACCCTGAAGAAACCCCGAAGAAGACAGAAGGTTAGAGAGTCACCCCACCCCTAGATACCCTAGGAACCAGGATACCTACCCCAGAGAAGCCGGGTGCATAGGTGTGAAGTGACGTCGGAAACCGCCGTCAAACTCAATAGAGAACTTCAGGAAGAAGCCGCTGCTAGAGAAGGTGAAAGTGTCCGTTGGAACCCAAAGGTGGATTCAAGATGAGAGGTACCTGCAAGCAGAGGGGACAGAGTCTCTGCCACTCAGGAGTGACCAGGAGGCACGGAAGACGAATGCCCACCAATGTCAGGTGTTGCAGGAGAGCTGACGGTGACCTTGAAGCTCCAGCTGTGTGGACCAGGCAATGCTGTGAAAGACCAGGAGCTGGACACAAGCTTTCCCACGTCGGATGTCGAGAATTGAGGGGTCGGAGTCCGGCGGGAGCACCAACAAGCCTTGGCAACTGAAACCAATGTGGAAGTTGAAGAAGGTGCAATGTCGGGACCAGCAAGTATCAGGATACTCGCCACAAGCAGGGGAGTCAGGGTAGGCCCCGTGCAATCAGGGGAGCCCAAAGAATACGAGGATGACCCTCAAGAAGACCCACAGGCCGGAGGCACTGGAGTCGCGAGAGGACCTTGAGCAGCTCATCAAGGATGCAAGCTCACGATGCAAGTCATGCAGTGAGGATGAAGATCTTGGTCACAGGAAATGCTTGAGGTGGGGGCTACTTAGAGCCTGAAGAACTTGGTGGAAGGAAGCCAACAAGCCTTTGCAAGTGCAAGTCGACGCGGTGCAGAGGAGTTTGGTTCCTGCAGCTCAGACAAGGGATACTGGCCTCAAACTTGGTGAGAGGACAGGCCTTGAGGGATGTGAAGAACCACCACCTGTGTTGCTGAGCCTTTCGGAGTCCGTGGGAGCCCAGGATCAGCAGACGGGTCAGCTTCGTTGCGGTGCCTGCAGAAGCAGGGAAGTGACTCCTTCACTTCAAGGGAGATTCCTTCAGGTGTCTTGGATGCCCAGAAGGCCTTGGAAGGTTCCTGTATGGTGCACAGGAATGAACGTTACAGCAGACGAGCAGGGCTACGTGATTAGGAGCAGCAGGAGTCTTCCCGGTTACAGCCTTGATGCCCAAAGCGAAGTCCAGCGAAGTCCAGAGTGCCCGGACGGTCGAAGAAGAAGTGGTGTCTTGAAATGAATCTTGTCCCATGATGAATCTAGGGACCCACCTGCAGGTAAGCCCTGAAGTACCCTAAGGAAAGGGTTGGGATGATTCAGGGGTCCCTACCACAGGAGGGGCTGGACAAGGGGGGGGATACTCCCCTGTCCTTTGTCCAGTTTCGCGCCAAGGCGGGAGCCAACGGCTCCCTGAACTGGTTTAAACTGGAGTATGCAAGGAGGGCACCAATTGTGCCCCTCAAGCAGTCTGAGTGGCGCTGGCAAGCGCCCCCACCCTGTCCCAATACACTAAAGCCTGTCTGGGAGGTGGTCACACCTCCCTGTGCCAGGAAACCTATTGTTCTGCCTTCTCCTGCTCGAGCTTGGCTCAGCAGCAGGAGGGCAGAAACGTGTCTCTGGCCTGCAGCAGCCCTAGCTTACTGTCCGGGTCAGGAAGACTGGTACCGGGAGCACCGAGGGCCTCCCAAAGGAGCTTTACAGTGCATGGAATCATACCTCCCACACTGACATGTTTGATACCAAACATGATAGGATTCGTTACAGCCAGTTTCGAGATGGTCATCGTGTAATTACGATGTGCCCTTCTATATGTCATATGGCTGTCTCATTTACAACCCAAGAGAATGGACTCCGTAGGCTGTAGGGGTGCCCTGCTCATGCAGGGGCACCCTCACACTTAGAACCACGCACCCTGCCTTCAGGATTGAAAGGCCTGGTTTAGGGGTGAATTATATGTTTTACGTTCAGTGGCCTTAGATATAGGGAAACCTCTATCTTTCGTAAGTGGCACTAGCAACAGCTTTCACAGGCTGCAATGCAGGCCTGTAGTTGCAAATTGAGTGGTCTCCCATGGGTGGCTTAATACATGCTTCAGCCCATGGGGGACCCCTGGTGTACCTATGCCCTGGGTACCTTAGTACCATACACTAGGGACTGACAAGTGTACACCAGAAGCCAATCTGGGGGGTACATAAGTACTGACCAAACCAATTTAGGGGGGAAAGCACAGAGACTGGGGTCCTGATTAGCAGTATCCTAGTCAGACTAGTCAGAAACAGCATCACAGGAAGCAAAAAGTGGGGGTAACCATAAACGCAGAGCCTACTTTCCTACAGGTGGCATTGCACGCTGAGCTCTGGACGGACCCCTCCCAGTAGGTATTTGCCGCATTTTAGGGCGAACTGACAGCTATTACCATATTCACTGTAGAAGGTGTGCAGGTCTCCTGTAACCTACGCTTGGTGCTCATATTACTGCCGGAGGTGCCTGTGCACGGTATCTCTACGTTTATGATGGCGCTGTCGTAATCCAGGTATTCCTGATATGTGATGCCCATCGTTGTTCTATAATGATGCTCGGTCCTAACTGCTGCATCCCATTCCCAGATTGATGGTATATGTCGTCTTTGCCGCGCATTGTCAGGATAACGAGTATTATTTCAGGATTCGCATTAGTGTGCACAGTGATGGTGTTTTTATGACGTGTGCAACATATAAGTCTTTAACTTATTGCGCTCTCTCTGCTGTTTTTTAACAATTGCCTAGTTGGCAAAGTGATTACCGGTTTATGGTGTTTTGCCTCATGTTTATATGCAATACAGACACAAACTTGTAAATACTACTGTGTGGAGTCTTTTTTGTGGTGTATTACTGTGTCCCTGGTGTGTGTGTGTGTTGCGCAAATGCTTCACACATTGCCTCTGTGATAAGCCTGACTGCTCTTGCCAAGCTACCAAGGGGGTGAGCAGGGGTTATCTTGGGCGTGTGACTCGCTTACCCTGACTAGAGTGGTGGGTTCTGCCTGGCTTAGGGGCGTACCCCAGCCAACCAGAAGCCCCATTTCTAACATTGGTAGTGAGCGGTGAGGATGGGAGCTGCGTTTGCGCAGTACCAGAGAGACTCATTGCTGCACTACACACTCTGCACTTTGACCATTACGTGCTTTGTTTTTCTCCTGATTCTGTGTCACTACACGGTGACGTAGCACGGCCACACCATATAACATCATCCTTCTCACAGTGGCGGACACCAGGGGGCCTGACCAGGTCCTTTCAGACGCACCATCTGAAAGGCACCGACAATCACCTCCTGCAAGCCCCTGGCCGCCCACCCACCCCCTGGCTGTCCACCCAGCCCCTGGCTGTCCACCCACCCCCTGGCCGTCCACCCACCTAACCCGGTTCAAGGGTTTCTCTCCAGTGCACCGGGCTCCAGCCTCTGGGGCCCCCTCGAGACTCCTTCAGATGTGGACGCCCCTTTCCTGCACTGGTTCGGTCTGGGCCAGATATCTGTCCCTTTAAGCCTCACCTCTCAGACTCCTCACTAGAGCTGAGCTCAGCCTCCCCGAAGCTGCGCCGGGCGCTAACGAGGAAACAAAACAAGGCGCTTTGACACTCCCAGGTCATTCTGTAGGCGCGCGCAACACGCACTGGTGCGCCTACAAAGTGACGCAAACACTTTTTTAGGTCTCGCCTAGCGATGCAGCGCATGCGCTGCGCGCCTTGGCGAGATCTATTGTCGTCGGTTTTGCTAGCGAAGGGGGACAGGAGATGTGCACGCGCCCGGACAGGCGATGTGCACGTGTCTCTCACGGCGACAGCTTGTTACTTTACCGTTCTTCTCACGGCTGTTCCAACAACTTCAATATGGAGTGCGCTCATTAAATGCTAAACCGCAAGCCTGCAATAATAAAATGCTGTCTTTTAAAACTCCTGTGATGCGCGTGGTGTCGTGAAATTGCAATCTGAAGGATGCGCGTGAGACTGAGTCCTCGTAACAACGGAGCCCACTTAAAACAATGTGCCCGCTTACTCAATGTTAACTGCAAAGAACAAACAAAAGAAGCAAAACATCAATACTTAGCCGGGTCTGGTGGCTCAGTGGACTAATGCGTCTACTGCAGGGGCCTGTGTTCGACCTCATGGTCACAGGTTCAAATCCCGGCGGGTTCACTCAGCCTTTCATCCATCTGAGGTCGATAAAATGAGTACCATTGAGTTGGGTAACAACAAACATCTGTTATTCAGCGCCAAGATACCCGTAGTGGTAAACGTGCGCTTTACAAATACACATGTTATGTTAATGGTGCCTGCGGTGGGCGACGCTGCCTACGAATAGGAATCCAGATTTATGTGCCACAGGATAACCTCATTCAACCTCGTGACGTCATGAAATGCAAGGCAGTGTGTATGCATGATCGGAGTTAAACCAACCAAAACGTGCGAGCTGTGATAACAGGTGACAATAGATATGAAAAAAAGAGAGCCCCTGGAAAGTTGAAAAGAGTAAACACCAACAGAAGAGTAGTGACCACAATCGCGTATACACGTTCTAACGTGACGTAGTGTGTACATGTGGATGCTAATTATATCAAATGTTCAGGAATGCATGTATACATATTTGATGATAAATTGCTAACAGTTATAAAAACAAGCATTTACAATGCAATAGTTCTCGCATTGACGCGAGTTGGAGCCATTGGCATTGCAAATAACAAGGCCTTTACTTTTTGTTTTCTTTTTAAAAACATAAATAAAAGGCCTTGTCATTTACAATGCCAATAGCTTAAACTCGCGTAACTGCGAGACCTGTTGCATTGCAAATGCTTGTTGTTTTACTTACAGAATCGAGTAGGATTGGTAAATATAAAAAATACAAAAATGTGATGGAAGCAGACAGCCCGTGGGGGGGGAGCAACAGGGGTCAAAGGTGCAGAAGGAAGCAATGGGGGGGGGTAAAGCAACAAACGTGACCAGTGCGAGGTCACAAGTCATGGAGCCAAGCTCCAGGGAAGAGAAACTTTTATAAAAGTCACCAATATTGCTTCATCCAAAGGTAGCAACATTGGCATTGCCTCACAACAAATACATGCTGCAAATGGGAGATCTTGCCTCCTTCTAACTCCTTTGCCTAAAGGGCGGCCTCATATCACCAACATGAGCGAATTCCATCACAGCCAAAAGTGCTGAGCACTCTCAGCTCCAAACCCTTTGTCTCGTTAGCAGAGCTGTCGTGCACTCGTTCGCTCTCATCCCTCTGTTGATTCTCTTATAGCACAATCTCTCTCTCTAGCGCCTCTAAAGTCCTCTTCTATCCGCTGTCGTCCCGTAGAGCTGTCGTGCACTCGTTCGCTCTCATCCCTCTGTTGATTCTCTTATAGTACAATCTCTCTCTCTAGCGCCTCTAAAGTTCTCTTCTATCCGCTGTCGTCCCGTAGAGCTGTCGTGCACTCGTTCGCTCTCATCCCTCTGTTGATTCTCTTATAGTACAATCTCTCTCTCTAGCGCCTCTAAAGTTCTCTTCTATCCGCTGTCGTCCCGTAGAGCTGTCGTGCACTCGTTCGCTCTCATCCCTCTGTTGATTCTCTTATAGCACAATCTCTCTCTCTAGCGCCTCTAAAGTCCTCTTCTATCCGCTGTCGTCCTGTAGAGCTGTCGTGCACTCGTTCGCTCTCATCCCTCTGTTGATTCTCTTATAGCACAATCTCTCTCTCTAGCGCCTCTAAAGTCCTCTTCTATCCGCTGTCGTCCCGTAGAGCTGTCGTGCACTCGTTCGCTCTCATCCCTCTGTTGATTCTCTTATAGCACAATCTCTCTCTCTAGCGCCTCTAAAGTTCGCTTCTATCCGCTGTCGTCCTGTAGAGCTGTCGTGCACTCGTTCGCTCTCATCCCTCTGTTGATTCTCTTATAGCACAATCTCTCTCTCTAGCGCCTCTAAAGTCCTCTTCTATCCGCTGTCGTCCTGTAGAGCTGTCGTGCACTCGTTCGCTCTCATCCCTCTGTTGATTCTCTCATAGCACAATCTCTCTCTCTAGCGCCTCTAAAGTCCTCTTCTATCCGCTGTCGTCCTGTAGAGCTGTCGTGCACTCGTTCGCTCTCATCCCTCTGTTGATTCTCTTATAGTACAATCTCTCTCTCTAGCGCCTCTAAAGTCCTCTTCTATCCGCTGTCGTCCTGTAGAGCTGTCGTGCACTCGTTCGCTCTCATCCCTCTGTTGATTCTCTCATAGCACAATCTCTCTTTCTAGCGCCTCTAAAGTTCTCTTCTATCCGCTGTCGTCCCGTAGAGCTGTCGTGCACTCGTTCGCTCTCATCCCTCTGTTGATTCTCTTATAGCACAATCTCTCTCTCTAGCGCCTCTAAAGTCCTCTTCTATCCGCTGTCGTCCTGTAGAGCTGTCGTGCACTTGTTCGCTCTCATCCCTCTGTTGATTCTCTTATAGCACAATCTCTCTTTCTAGCGCCTCTAAAGTTCTCTTCTATCCGCTGTCGTCCTGTAGAGCTGTCGTGCACTCGTTCGCTCTCATCCCTCTGTTGATTCTCTTATAGCACAATCTCTCTCTCTAGCGCCTCTAAAGTCCTCTTCTATCCGCTGTCGTCCTGTAGAGCTGTCGTGCACTCGTTCGCTCTCATCCCTCTGTTGATTCTCTTATAGCACAATCTCTCTCTCTAGCGCCTCTAAAGTTCTCTTCTATCCGCTGTCGTCCTGTAGAGCTGTCGTGCACTCGTTCGCTCTCATCCCTCTGTTGATTCTCTTATAGTACAATCTCTCTCTCTAGCGCCTCTAAAGTCCTCTTCTATCCGCTGTCGTCCTGTAGAGCTGTCGTGCACTCGTTCGCTCTCATCCCTCTGTTGATTCTCTTATAGCACAATCTCTCTTTCTAGCGCCTCTAAAGTTCTCTTCTATCCGCTGTCGTCCTGTAGAGCTGTCGTGCACTCGTTCGCTCTCATCCCTCTGTTGATTCTCTTATAGCACAATCTCTCTCTCTAGCGCCTCTAAAGTCCTCTTCTATCCGCTGTCGTCCTGTAGAGCTGTCGTGCACTCGTTCGCTCTCATCCCTCTGTTGATTCTCTTATAGCACAATCTCTCTCTCTAGCGCCTCTAAAGTTCTCTTCTATCCGCTGTCGTCCTGTAGAGCTGTCGTGCACTCGTTCGCTCTCATCCCTCTGTTGATTCTCTTATAGTACAATCTCTCTCTCTAGCGCCTCTAAAGTCCTCTTCTATCCGCTGTCGTCCTGTAGAGCTGTCGTGCACTCGTTCGCTCTCATCCCTCTGTTGATTCTCTTATAGCACAATCTCTCTCTCTAGCGCCTCTAAAGTTCTCTTCTATCCGCTGTCGTCCTGTAGAGCTGTCGTGCACTCGTTCGCTCTCATCCCTCTGTTGATTCTCTTATAGCACAATCTCTCTCTCTAGCGCCTCTAAAGTTCTCTTCTATCCGCTGTCGTCCTGTAGAGCTGTCGTGCACTCGTTCGCTCTCATCCCTCTGTTGATTCTCTTATAGCACAATCTCTCTCTCTAGCGCCTCTAAAGTTCTCTTCTATCCGCTGTCGTCCTATAGTGCCACAATCACGTTTTTTAGGGCTGGTCTTTGAGACGGCTGTACTGTCTCACACGATTACAAAGAGAGTACCTAATAGAAATGCATAAAGGGCCTTGGTGATCCGGCCTCGTTCATTCATTGGCCCGTTCAATTGTACATTCTTAAATGTACACCTTGCTTCAGCCCACCACCGCTTACAGCAAGGGGCTATATAGGTCAGCCACTTTACCACTGCGCCCTTCAGTGTGTGTGCCGATGGCACAACGTCCCAGCCACTGCCTAAAACTAGTTCCCTTCCCTTAAACTGCCAAGTAGTTTACAATTGTAATTTTTAAATTTTATTTTGTATTAATTTGAAATACGGGCTGGTTGTATTGTATTCACTTCTTTTTAAAGTGCGTGGTCTGTGTGTCTCCAGAATCTTATGCATTTCTGCTGTGGTGCCCCAGGCCGATGCAGGCACAGACACACCACAGGCTGTAACTGCAGCCGGACCCAATGTCACTCTTGTCATTCTGTCTGAGAGAATCGCACAGACAGAAGGACAATGGGGCTAATGGACATGTCCGGGAGGAGCTGTCGAGGCCTCGTCACTTGAAAGAAATGCGAGCTGGCCCCCAACAGGGCCCCCAACAGGGAGTGCTGTGAAACCCCTGAGGCTTCTCAAAGGGGGCGTCGCAGATTCCTGCAAACCCCAGAATTACGGACAAAAGGCGTCCCTAAAAAGAACGGACAACAGACTAGACACCGAAATAACGGATGGTCCGTGGAATTTAAGGAAGGTTGGTCACCCTACCCCCTCGGCAGGGCAGATAGGGGCTGCTGGGCACTGCCCACGGTGGGGGTGTCGGAGGCTCCCAAATACCACTGCGCTCTAATTGGACAGACGGGTTACTCCCTGTGGGCACGTGACTCTCCAGGGCCCGAAGACGCAGAGTCAAGGCGCACTCTAGAGAGCGCTAGAGGGTGTCACCCAGGGAGTCAAGGCGCAATCCAGAGAGCGCTACAGGGTGTCACACAGGGAGTAAAGGCGCACTCCAAAGAGCGCTACAGGGTGTCACCCAGGGAGTCAAGGCGCACTCCAGAGAGCGCTAGAGGGTGTCACACAGGGAGTAAAGGCGCACTCCAGAGAGCGCTACAGGGTGTCACCCAGGGAGTCAAGGCGCACTCCAAAGAGCGCTACAGGGTGTCACCCAGGGAGTCAAGGCGCACTCCAGAGAGCGCTAGAGGATGTCACACAGGGAGTAAAGGCGCACTCCAAAGAGCGCTACAGGGTGTCACCCAGGGAGTCAAGGCGCACTCCAGAGTGCGCTACAGGGTGTCACCCAGGGAGTCAAGGCGCACTCTAGAGAGCGCTAGAGGGTGTCACCCAGGGAGTCAAGGCGCACTCCTGAGAGCGCTAGAGGGTGTCACCCAGGGAGTCAAGGCGCAATCCAGAGAGCGCTACAGGGTGTCACACAGGGAGTAAAGGCGCACTCCAAAGAGCGCTACAGGGTGTCACCCAGGGAGTCAAGGCGCACTCCAGAGAGCGCTAGAGGGTGTCACACAGGGAGTAAAGGCGCACTCCAGAGAGCGCTACAGGGTGTCACCCAGGGAGTCAAGGCGCACTCCAAAGAGCGCTACAGGGTGTCACCCAGGGAGTCAAGGCGCACTCCAGAGAGCGCTAGAGGGTGTCACACAGGGAGTAAAGGCGCACTCCAAAGAGCGCTACAGGGTGTCACCCAGGGAGTCAAGGCGCACTCCAGAGTGCGCTACAGGGTGTCACCCAGGGAGTCAAGGCGCACTCTAGAGAGCGCTAGAGGGTGTCACCCAGGGAGTCAAGGCGCACTCCTGAGAGCGCTAGAGGGTGTCACCCAGGGAGTCAAGGCGCACTCCAGAGAGCGCTAGAGGGTGTCACACAGGGAGCAAAGGCGCACTCCAGAGAGCGCTACAGGGTGTCACCCAGGGAGTTAAGGCGCACTCCAGAGAGCGCTAGAGGGTGTCACACAGGGAGTAAAGGTGCACTCCAGAGAGCGCTAGAGGGTGTCACCCAGGGAGTCAAGGCGCACTCCAGAGAGCGCTAGAGGGTGTCACACACGGAGTAAAGGTGCACTCCAAAGAGCGCTAGAGGGTGTCACCCAGGGAGTCAAGGCGCACTCCAGAGAGCGCTAGAGGGTGTCACACAGGGAGTAAAGGTGCACTCCAGAGAGCGCTAGAGGGTGTCACCCAGGGAGTCAAGGCGCACTCCAGAGAGCCCTAGAGGGTGTCTCCCAGGGAGTCAAGGCGCACTCCAGAGAGCGCTAGAGGGTGTCACCCAGGGAGTAAAGGCGCACTCCAGAGAGCGCTAGAGGGTGTCACCCAGGGAGTCAATGCGCACTCCAGAGAGCGCTAGAGGGTGTCACACAGGGAGTAAAGGCGCACTCCAAAGAGCGCTACAGGGTGTCACCCAGGGAGTCAAGGCGCACTCCAGAGAGCGCTAGAGGGTGTCACACAGGGAGTAAAGGTGCACTCCAGAGAGCGCTAGAGGGTGTCACCCAGGGAGTCAAGGCGCACTCCAGAGAGCGCTAGAGGGTGTCACACACGGTGTAAAGGTGCACTCCAAAGAGCGCTAGAGGGTGTCACCCAGGGAGTCAAGGCGCACTCCAGAGAGCGCTAGAGGGTGTCACACAGGGAGTAAAGGTGCACTCCAGAGAGCGCTAGAGGGTGTCACCCAGGGAGTCAAGGCGCACTCCAGAGAGCCCTAGAGGGTGTCTCCCAGGGAGTCAAGGCGCACTCCAGAGAGCGCTAGAGGGTGTCACCCAGGGAGTCAAGGCGCACTCCAGAGAGCGCTAGAGGGTGTCACACAGGGAGTAAAGGCACACTCCAAAGAGCGCTACAGGGTGTCACCCAGGGAGTCAAGGCGCACTCCAGAGAGCGCTAGAGGTTGTCACACAGGGAGTAAAGGTACACTCCAGAGAGCGCTAGAGGGTGTCACCCAGGGAGTCAAGGCGCACTCCAGAGAGCGCTAGAGGGTGTCACACACGGAGTAAAGGTGCACTCCAAAGAGCGCTAGAGGGTCTCACCCAGGGAGTCAAGGCGCACTCCAGAGAGCGCTAGAGGGTGTCACACAGGGAGTAAAGGTGCACTCCAGAGAGCGCTAGAGGGTGTCACCCAGGGAGTCAAGGCGCACTCCAGAGAGCCCTAGAGGGTGTCTCCCAGGGAGTCAAGGCGCACTACAGAGAGCGCTAGAGGGTGTCACACAGGGAGTAAAGGTGCACTCCAAAGAGCACTAGAGGGTGTCACCCAGGGAGTAAAGGCGCACTCCAGAGAGCGCTAGAGGGTGTCACACAGGGAGTAAAGGTGCACTCCAGAGAGCGCTAGAGGGTGTCACCCAGGGAGTCAAGGCGCACTCCTTAAGTGAATCTTTTTAAGTGTAGTAAACAATCCCTCGTGCATTGCCAGGGAAGACAGTTGCATCAGGCGAGGGCAGGGGCGTGGCTTCCACTGGTGCGGCAGGTGCAGTGGCACCCGGGCCCACTGAACCCTGGGTTTCACAGTTTAAACAGCATCTGGTGGGTGGAGGGATAACCTTGTTTGCAGTAGGACCCCTCACACACTGCTACCCACGGGACACAGAGAGAGGATTCTCTGAGATGGTACCGAAGCCCCATGTTTAGATATTCGCAATGCTAAATCCGATCACTTCAGGGCTCAGCTTGACAGCGTGAAAAACCAGACCCAAGAAACTCTTTGAAATCATCAAACAGAAGGCTAACCACTCTACCTACCCTAGCTCTGCACACATAACCCCCTTTCCTAGTGGGGAGGACTTCTCAGCACACTTCTCTGAAAAGGCAAGGAAAATTGAACTTGAGCTGCAACCTGCCACTCCAAACCTGAGCCATCTGAACTCCCCCGCATCATCAGAGGAACCTACGGAACCTTCTGCAGCGAGCGCACCTTCCTTCCACATAAGTTGCGCTCCCAAAAACAATGCATCTTGGAATACTTTTCTTCTACCAGATGACTCGGAGCGGCTCCAATCTATGGCATCCTTAAAACCTTCCAATCACTTCAGCGATCCACTACCAGCTAAGTTTTTTAAAGATCTCAATTCGGCCATCCTCCCACTGTGGTCCCGGATCATCCAAGAATCCCTCTTACATCAGAGGATTCCAGATTGCCACAAGTCAGGTCAAGTCACTCCCATCCCAAAGAAGCCCAATGTCGACTTAGCTGATCCCAATAACTTCGTCCGATCACCAGCGTCATGACTCTAGCTAAACTGCTCGAGAAATGCGTTCACACGCAGCTCTGCAACCATATTGAGAAATGTCAGCTCCTTGACCTCTACCAGTCGGGTTTCAGAGCGGTGCACAGTATCGAAACAGCACTAACGCACATTGTTGATGACGCCTTGAGATCCCTTGATCAACATGTCCCTTGTCTTCTGATGCTTCTGGACCTGTCCTCAGCATTTGACACCATGAAACATGAAAACCTGATTGCTCTTCTACAATATGGGATGGGATCTTCGGGCCCGTCTTATACTGATTTGCCTCTTTCTTACAGTACTGCACCCAAAGAATCAAAGTTAATCAATGCCTTGCAACCAGTACCCCGGTCACGATTGGAGTACCTCAAGGCCCCGCACTCTCTCCCACACTCCCACTCTCCCACTCTCACGATTGGAGCACCTCAAGGCTCTGCACTCTCTCCCAATTGGAGTACCTCAAGGCTCTGCACTCTCTCCCACACTCCCACTCTCCCACTCTCACGATTGGAGTACCTCAAGGCTCTGCACTTTCTCCCACACTCCCACTCTCACGATTGGAGCACCTCAAGGCTCTGCACTCTCTCCCAATTGGAGTACCTCAAGGCTCTGCACTTTCTCCCACACTCCCACTCTCACGATTGGAGAACCTCAAGGCTCTGCACTCTCTCCCACACTCCCACTCTCATGATTGGAGTACCTCAAGGCTCTGCACTCTCTCCCACACTCCCACTCTCCCACTCTCATGATTGGAGTACCTCAAGGCCCCGCACTCTCTCCCACACTCCCACTCTCCCACTCTCACGACTGGAGCACCTCAAGGCTCTGCACTCTCTCCCAATTGGAGTACCTCAAGGCTCTGCACTCTCTCCCACACTCCCACTCTCCCACTCTCACGATTGGAGCACCTCAAGGCTCTGCACTCTCTCCCAATTGGAGTACCTCAAGGCTCTGCACTTTCTCCCACACTCCCACTCTCACGATTGGAGTACCTCAAGGCTCTGCACTCTCTCCCACACTCCCACTCTCCCACTCTCACAATTGGAGTACCTCAAGGCTCTGCACTCTCTCCCACACTCCCACTCTCCCACTCTCACGATTGGAGTACCTCAAGGCTCTGCACTCTCTCCCACACTCCCACTCTCACGATTGGAGTACCTCAAGGCTCTGCACTCTCTCCCACACTCCCACTCTCACGATTGGAGCACCTCAAGGCTCTGCACTTTCTCCCACACTCCCACTCTCCCACTCTCATGATTGGAGTACCTCAAGGCTCTGTACTCTCTCCCACTCTCCCACTCTCACGATTGGAGCACCTCAAGGCTCTGCACTCTCTCCCACTCTCCCACTCTCACAATTGGAGCACCTCAAGGCTCTGCACTCTCTCCCACTCTCCCACTCTCACGATTGGAGTACCTCAAGGCTCTGCACTCTCTCCCACACTCCCACTCTCACGATTGGAGCAACTCAAGGCTCTGCACTCTCTCCCACACTCCCACTCTCCCACTCTCACGATTGGAGCACCTCAAGGCTCTGCACTCTCTCCCACACTTCCACTCTCCCACTCTCACGATTGGAGCACCGCAAGGCTCTGCACTCTCTCCCACACTCTCACTCTCACGATTGGAGCACCTCAAAGCTCTGCACTCTCTCCCACACTCCCACTCTCACGATTGGAGTACCTCAAGGCTCTGCACTCTCTCCCACACTCCCACTCTCACAATTGGAGTACCTCAAGGCTCTGCACTCTCTCCCACTCTCCCACTCTCACGATTGAAGTACTTCAAGGCTCTGCACTCTCTCCCACACTCCCACTCTCCCACTCTCACGATTGGAGTACCTCAAGGCTCAGCACTCTCTCCAACACTCCCACTCTCACGATTGGAGTACTTCAAGGATCTGCACTCTCTCCCACACTCCCACTCTCACGATTGGAGCACCTCAAGGCTCTGCACTCTCTCCCACACTTCCACTCTCCCACTCTCACGATTGGAGCACCTCAAGGCTCTGCACTCTCTCCCACACTCTCACTCTCATGATTGGAGCACCTCAAGGCTCTGCACTCTCTCCCACACTCCCACTCTCACGATTGGAGTACCTCAAGGCTCTGCACTCTCTCCCACACTCCCACTCTCCCACTCTCACAATTGGAGTACCTCAAGGCTCTGCACTCTCTCCCACTCTCCCACTCTCACGATTGGAGTACCTCAAGGCTCTGCACTCTCTCCCACACTCCCACTCTCGCGATTGGAGTACCTCAAGGCTCAGCACTCTCTCCAACACTCCCACTCTCACGATTGGAGTACCTCAAGGCTCAGCACTCTCTCCAACACTCCCACTCTCACGATTGGAGTACCTCAAGGCTCTGCACTCTCTCCCACACTCCCACTCTCCCACTCTCATGATTGGAGTACCTCAAGGCTCGGCACTCTCTCCCACTTTCCCACTCTCCCGATTGGAGCACCTCAAGGCTCTGCACTCTCTCCCACACTCCCACTCTCACGATTGGAGCACCTCAAGGCTCTGCACTCTCTCCCACACGCCCACTCTCACGATTGGAGTACCTCAAGGATCTGCACTCTCTCCCACACTCCCACTCTCCCACTCTCACGATTGGAGTACCTCAAGGCTCTGCACTCTCTCCCACACTCCCACTCTCACGATTGGAGCACCTCAAGGCTCTGCACTCTCTCCCACACTCCCACTCTCCCACTCTCACGATTGGAGCACCTCAAGGCTCTGCACTCTCTCCCACTCTCCCACTCTCATGATTGGAGTACCTCAAGGCTCTACACTCTCTCCCACTCTCACGATTGGAGTACCTCAAGGCTCTGCACTCTCTCCCACTCTCCCACTCTCACGATTGGAGTACCTCAAGGCTCTGCACTCTCTCCCACACACCCACTCTCCCGATTGGAGCACCTCAAGGCTCTGCACTCTCTCCCACACTCTCACGATTGGAGCACCTCAAGGCTCTGCACTCTCTCCCACACTCCCACTCTCCCACTCTCACGATTGGAGCACCTCAAGGCTCTGCACTCTCTCCCACTCTCCCACTCTCACGATTGGAGTACCTCAAGGCTCTGCACTCTCTCCCACTCTCCCACTCTCACGATTGGAGTATCTCAAGGCTCTGCACTCTCTCCCACACTCCCACTCTCCCACTCTCACGATTGGAGTACCTCAAGGCTCTGCGCTCTCTCCCACACTCCCACTCTCACAATTGGAGCACCTCAAGGCTCTGCCCTCTCTCCCACGCTCCCACTCTCCCACTCTCATGATTGGAGTACCTCAAGGCTCTGCGCTCTCTCCCACACTCCCACTCTGCCACTCCCACGATTGGAGTACCTCAAAGCTCTGCGCTCTCTCCCACACTCCCACTCTCACGATTGGAGTACCTCAAGGCTCTGCACTCTCTCCCACACGCCTACTCTCCCACTCTCACGATTGGAGTACCTCAAGGCTCTGCACTCTCTCCCACACTCCCACTCTCCAACTCTCACGATTGGAGTACCTCAAGGCTCTGCACTCTCTCCCACACTCCCACTCTCACGATTGGAGTACCTCAAGGCTCTGCACTCTCTCCCACACTCCCACTCTCACGATTGGAGCACCTCAAGGCTCTGCACTCTCTCCCACACTCCCACTCTCCCACTCTCACGATTGGAGCACCTCAAGGCTCCGCACTCTCTCCCACTCTCCCACTCTCATGATTGGAGCACCTCAAGGCTCTGCACTCTCTCCCACACTCCCACTCTCACGATTGGAGCACCTCAAGGCTCTGCACTGTCTCCCACACTCCCACTCTCACGATTGGAGTACCTCAAGGCTCTGCACTCTCTCCCACACTCCCACTCTCACGATTGGAGCACCTCAAGGCTCTGCACTCTCTCCCACACTCCCACTCTCCCACTCTCACGATTGGCGCACCTCAAGGATCTGCACTGTCTCCCACACTCCCACTCTCACGATTGGAGTACCTCAAGGCTCTGCACTCTCTCCCACACTCCCACTCTCACGATTGGAGTACCTCAAGGCTCTGCACTCTCTCCACACTCCCACTCTCCCACTCTCACGATTGGAGCACCTCAAGGCTCTGCACTCTCTCCCACACTCCCACTCTCCCACTCTCACGCTTGGAGTACCTGAAGGCTCTGCACTCTCTCCCACACTCCCACTCTCATCATTGGAGTACCTCAAGGCTCTGCACTCTCTCCCACACTCCCACTCTCCCACTCTCATGATTGGAGTACCTCAAGGCTCTGCACTCTCTCCCACACTCCCACTCTCCCACTCTCACGATTGGAGTACCTCAAGGCTCTGCGCTCTCTCCCACACTCCCACTCTCCCACTCTCACGATTGGAGTACCTCAAGGCTCTTCACTCTCTCCCACTCTCACGATTGGAGTACCTCAAGGCTCTGCGCTCTCTCCCACACTCCCACTCTCCCACTCTCACGATTGGAGCACCTCAAGGCTCTGCGCTCTCTCCCACACTCCCACCCTCCCACTCTCACGATTGGAGCACCTCAAGGCTCTGCACTCTCTCCCACACTCCCACTCTCCCACTCTCACGATTGGAGTACCTCAAGGCTCTGCGCTCTCTCCCACACTCCCACTGTCCCACTCTCACGATTGGAGCACCTCAAGGCTCTGCACTCTCTCCCACACTCCCACTCTCCCACTCTCACGATTGGAGTAACTCAAGGCTCTGCGCTCTCTCCCACACTCCCACTCTCCCACTCTCACGATTGGAGTACCTCAAGGCTCTGCACTCTCTCCCACACTCCCACTCTCACGATTGGAGCACCTCAAGGCTCTGCACTCTCTCCCACACTCCCACTCTCCCACTCTCACGATTGGAGCACCTCAAGGCTCTGCACTCTCTCCCACACTCCCACTCTCCCACTCTCACGATTGGAGCACCTCAAGGCTCTGCGCTCTCTCCCACACTCCCACTCTCCCACTCTCACGATTGGAGCACCTCAAGGCTCTGCACTCTCTCCCACACTCCCACTCTCACGATTGGAGTACCTCAAGGCTCTGCGCTCTCTCCCACACTCCCACTCTCCCACTCTCACGATTGGAGCACCTCAAGGCTCTGCGCTCTCTCCCACACTCCCACTCTCCCACTCTCACGATTGGAGCACCTCAAGGCTCTGCACTTTCTCCCACACTCCCACTCTCCCACTCTCACGATTGGAGCACCTCAAGGCTCTGCGCTCTCTCCCACACTCCCACTCTCCCACTCTCACGATTGGAGCACCTCAAGACTCTGCGCTCTCTCCCACACTCCCACTCTCCCACTCTCACGATTGGAGCACCTCAAGGCTCTGCGCTCTGCGCTCTCTCCCACACTCCCACTCTCACGATTGGAGTACCTCAAGGCTCTGCACTCTCTCCCACACTCCCACTCTCACGATTGGAGCACCTCAAGGCTCTGCGCTCTCTCCCACACTCTCACGATTGGAGCACCTCAAGGCTCTGCACTCTCTCCCACACTCCCACTCTCCCACTCTCACGATTGGAGCACCTCAAGGCTCTGCACTCTCTCCCACTCTCCCACTCTCACGATTGGAGTACCTCAAGGCTCTGCACTCTCTCCCACTCTCACGATTGGAGCACCTCAAGGCTCTGCACTCTCTCCCACACTCTCACGATTGGAGCACCTCAAGGCTCTGCACTCTCTCCCACACTCCCACTCTCCCACTCTCACGATTGGAGCACCTCAAGGCTCTGCACTCTCTCCCACTCTCATGATTGGAGCACCTAAAGGCTCTGCGCTCTCTCCCACACTCCCACTTTCCCACTCTCAGGATTGGAGCACCTCAAGGCTCTGCACTCCCTCTTAGATTTTGCTGTGTCAGGATCTGAACATATTCTTTTGATTCGAGTTAAAAAGCCTTATCCTCAATTTGCCTTTTTCACAATTCACTCGAATCAAAAGAGTATGTTCAGATCCTGACACAGCAAAATCTAAGATTTGTGAGTACAAACAGAGATTTGCACAAAGGGGTTACCCAGAGAATATTCTACAGGCAAGTACAGCTAGACTTGAAGGCAAAGAACGGGCGTCTTTATTTACTAAGTCTATTGTAATTAAAAGGAACACACCGACTTTTGTGTCCAAATATTCTACATGTTCCAATTACATAAAGCGGATAATCTACAACAGATGGGAACTTCTTGAGAATGAACCTGATTTTAAGGGACTATTCAGCACTAAGCCGACATTTGCCTGTACTACAGGCAAGAATCAACAAGAACTGATTACATCTCCGGAAAGACGTTCAGAAATTACACAATATAAGGGCACATCTAAATGCTTTAATTGTATCCATTGCAATAACATAGCAGTAGGTGACACATTAATGCATCCAAATTCGGGCAAAAACATAAACTTGAGACATTCTTCAGATTGCAACACGAATAATGTCATTTACTGTTTAAAATGTCCATGCGGGAAGGCCTATGTAGGCAAGACTGACGGACACTTAAACTCAGATTGACGGAACATAAGAGCACTATACGGACTCTTAACAAAACTTCCAGTGTAGCAGTTCACTGGCAGGAAGCTAAACACACAATATCACAGTTAAGGTGCCAGATTGTAGAGGTAGTTAAATTGATTGAGGGCGTTGACAACAGCAAACAAGCATTGGCATAGCCAATAGGTCTCGCTTTTGGGACCTTATAAGTATTTAGTTATGCAGTACAATCGCTAAACACTTATAAGGTCCCAAAGGCGAGACCTATTGGCTATGCCAATGCTTGTCTCCCATCTTTCTAAAATCCTCCATATGAACACTATCTCCTTCCTCTTCAGCACCCTCTAGTCATTCTTTCCTGCACGCACTTCCTTGCATCGCCTTCGCCTCAACACCCTCTACACAGAAACACTGCACCTATTCACCTATAAACACTGCACCTATTCACCTATAAACACTGCACCTATTCACCTATAAACACTGCACCTATTCACCTATAAACACTGCACCTATTCACCTATGAACACTGCATTCTCTTTTACTTTCTTCCCTGACACTATTTCAACAACTACGTACCTCCTTCAAATACTTTCGCATTTAATCACAGTTCTAACTGGTACACATGACAAATGCTCTATGCGATTTGTAGCGAGGCCAAGGACTGGATGAGCATTTATTATGATCCACTGACCAGCATTGCGAGAAGCTCGCTTCTTCCTCAGTCTCAACTCCAATGCTTTCAACTGTGCCCTGTTTTAAACACTGCCCTACAACCTACATTTAAACCAGCATATAGAAGCGACTCAGTTCACAGTACGCACGATACAGGAGTAATATGCTGCACGAAATTAAAAACCTACAGGAAATATATACATTTAAAAAAAATGCATGATTAATGAAAACGTGAAATGTTCACAAAGGCTGGCTCAATGCCCTCGGTTGCCTTAATGGTTTATGAAGTAAATGTTCAGAAATCTATCAGTGCCCACTCAAAGCTCTGGTGTTTGTGATTAAAATACCTATATAGGGCACTCCTAAGTGAAAACGTCTCAAGGCGAGGTGCTCCTATTGCTTATTATATAGAGTCCAGGGAGAGAAAACCAAGGCATTTCAGATCGAATTTAAATCTGGGAAATGAGGTTTCCAGCCATAGATTTTCTTGCAGTGAAAACTTTGATGATTGAGTAGATGAAATAAGCCTCTGGGCACTCGGTACTAGCAAAACGATAAGCAGTGGGTAGTAGCAATCCCTTACTATAAGATTGCACCTCTTGTGATGAAAGGTTGTAGCAATCTATTTCCAAATACTAGTTGGACTCTAGTATTATCGGTTGACTGAAGCATAAAACTATGGTTGATCACAGGAGCCCAGGAACAGTGAGTTTTAGTAGTCTCGTCTTGAGTCTACTAAAGCAGCCACAGCCACAGATAAAAGCAGCCATCAGATAATATAGTCTTCGTAAAACTGAAAGACTGATAGAAAAATATGTTCTTAACCACCAAGTAAACCAGGATTTCATGGATAAACATCCATTAAGGAAAAAAACAATATTTTTGAGGATGGCATTTTGTGATCTGGAAGGACAACTTACTTACCGTCGGTAACGCCTTATCTGGTAGAGACATAATCTAACCGCAGATTCCTTACCTTAGAATTTCCCAGGCGTCAGGCTGGATCTGGAAGGTTTTGTTCGAGCAATACCCTTGCACGCCGGTCTGTGGTGTCGGTCAGCTCCGCGTGACGTCATCAGGGTCGTCCACGCCGGAAGGGACGATCACGTCATCTATATAGGCACCACCTCCGCGTGTGTTGATTAACAGCATGAGTAGAGACATTGTTCAGTTTTTCAATATATTATGTCACTTGAGAGCTCTTTATTATTAATGATTGCATTTTTTGTTCTTTTCAGAAAGACGGTGGACCCAGAATACATATGGGCCATCACCGTCCTCATAAAGATTACCTTTATGTGGCCAGTATATTTTGCATTATCATTTTTTCACATTAGCATAGCGACTAACTTTCTAGGTCCTGACGCATGCCCCTGAACCCATTTTGGGGTCAACTATGAGCAGAAACAAGTTGACCATTTACGTATTTGGTTAAATCCCCGTGTCCTCTCATTTTAACTCTGTCCCAGGGGACAACTGAATACAGTTGATTCGGCCCTCTGAAGATAGCTTTATTCACATTTTTCTCATATTTTCTTTGACTCTGCCCTCACTGACCCCCTAACATTGCTCATTTCTAAAACACCTCAGCTTCTCCCCTCGGGGAGTTGTAGCCCACACAAGGGACCTTGCAGTCCAGATGTGAGGAGGGAACCCAATGATGAAGAATGCCATCCTCCGAAGAGTGAGGGTTCCCGTCCTTTAAGAAGCTCTCTTCGGATACTACATAACACACTACACATACATACATTTTGTGTGTCTATTTTTTCTTGTTTTTATGATTTTACCAAACGTACTTTTTTGTGCGTTTGATTATAGATAGGGAGTAGTACCCATCTGGTTGGGCCTCTCCCGCTAGATCCCTTGTGTGAACGCGATTTCACTATCTCCTGACAGGGCCAGTCACTATAATGTGACACTTAAAAGTGAAAGGCAGATTTGTAAGCTCAACTAATCAGTATGTTGTAAAGTAATACTTTATAAATTACTCTCCAATAATCCGATTATACTTCAGGTGAACTAATCAGTAGTCTGTAATGGATTTATTGTCAAAATTGGCAGTGATATTAATGCTTACCTATTCCCCTATGTAGAGAGTAGCACCTCCAGTGGGAAAACACCAGTCGTCAAACTGAATACCCATGCTGAATATTCCAGCGCAGGTTCCTTTTGACGCTGATCGAGCCCTCCAACGAATTAATAAAACATTTAATCAAGTGGCAATTGACGCCTCGAGGGGCCAACCACTTCACTTAGAGTGTTTCCGCAAGAGGACACATCAAATCATGTCTCAATCACTACTCAACAGGAAGCATGTTGGATACTCGCCTCTCTTTTAAAGTCTAACCAAGAAGAATTCCTCATCCCCTAGAGTCCCATTAGCACTCCTATGAAGGCTTTTGAGATCTGAAGACAGATGACAAGACATATGTTAATGTTACCTCATGCGTCATCTGCAGGAGAACAAAATTAATGTGGACGAATAGCTTGTCAGTAGCAGTCTCGATGCCAGGCACGACGGTCAAGCTGCTAAAAAATGTTGCCTTACAAAAAATAAAAAAGTTGCCTTATTGTTCTTTATACTGTCACTTGTGGACTGTATCAATGCTCTTGATGTCAAAACAAACGTATGCAAACCTCTCCCAGTACGACGCCACCACAAAAAAGGGCACCCAGTTGACCACTAGCTGACCCAAACTACGGCACTACATGACCACATTCTTAAAGTCATGTAGCTCATGCTTTCCAGAGAGCCTGTCAGTCTGAAGGGGTCCTAGCCATCATAGGATCTACAGCAGGACCCTATAGAGGCCATGCAAAAGCACTGTAAAGTTGCCCAACAGGCAATTCAACTGATGCCACCCTTACTGAAATGTATCCCCTGCCACATCAAGGTAACTTCTCTTTAGATGCTGGGGGCACAGACCATGAAGGGTGCAGGAGTGACCACTCTACAGCACAGCATGTATTCTAGATCAGCTTTCATTTCACTTCTCAGAAAGTACCCGAGCAGCATGTCATGCTTGTGTGAGGGAGATCAAGCTGTTTGGACTGTAAGCCCAACAAGAGCTCCTCAGGAAAGTAATGATGCAGGACTTGGATAGCAGAACAACAACACTGATGCACATTCTGCCTGCTTAAAATAGGAAAATGTCTACTTTTTATGTAGCACTTGCTACTGGTACTTTGATCAGCATTACGCTCTCCGAACCTGTGTCGGTAAGAGAAATACAAAAGTTTTCATCCTACAACCGATTAGATCAGGACCAGTACTACACTCTTTGTTGAGGGACCGGACCCCAGCAATTAGAGAACATGCCACAAGAACTGCTGCACCTGTTTATAACCCACCTAACAGTACATAACTCAAAGTTGTATTTTACTTATTTTTCATAAACTCTGGCTTTTTAACCCTAAAGAAAGCAACCACTGTATCAGGCATTGCGCCCAACTGCTGTTTGAACTTTGACCACCCTTTCAACTGTGTGCAGTAGGGTTTGAGGGCAGGGCCTAGCTGAAGAGTCGCCTATAGACTCAAACCACTTGCATGCAGGGTCTATGCCTAAACTAGACCCTGAACCAAGCCCTGCGTGGACATAAGCCACTGCACAAAGCCTTTGGCCGTAAACGTGATTGGTTGTGTGCATGGCATGGCCTTTAGAATAGCCGTGCAATCTAGTTTCATTACCTTTGGTGTAATTTCGTTCAGCCATTACTTCTGTAGCAGGCAGACAAAATTGTGATGGACCAAAAATGTAAAACACTCGTTTTTTTTTTTAAATCGTGCCCTTAATGTTTTGCCACTTAGAAATTTTGTATGAAACTTGAGATATTGATAAGTAGCTGAGCACGCTTACCTTGTACCAGATGTCATGCACATACATCAAACCGTGCCACAGATAATAGACAGTAAGAAAGGTCTTCTCAAAGTTGAGTGAAAGTTAACTACAGCTATACAGCTAGGTAGTATTTCCTTGCAATTAGTCAGGACACTGGTGAGAGTAGGTCTTTTCTGGGAATGGTTTCAGGACACAGCAGAAAATTAGCCGAATGGGTGCTTGGTGGGGTAGGAAGGAAGCAAACCAGGGGCAGGCAGGGCACAGGATGTGGCTATGGGGTACAACGTCATCAAAAAAAGCACCATCTTTTTCCACGTGGTCATTGCAGCCTAGAGCCAAATCGCCATCTCAACCATTGAAAGCAGCCGCCTTTTGCGAGCCTTGATTAGAGCGGCTCTCATCCTTTGCTGCATGATGCCGTAATCCAGTACTACGGCAGCCCTTCTCATCCGCGTTGGGGAATCCAAACAAGCTGCCTATTTATTATCCAATTAAAATTGCCCCAGCGTACCGCCGGTGAACAGAAGAAAAAGCGAACGCGGTTGAAGAGCCCATGTTCACCGATAGCGCGGCCTTCATCTCTTCGTCGCCATCCCTGCAGCTCTCTCGGGAGGGCAGCCTCGTTCATCATTCGGGGCTAGTGTAGAGCAGGTTTCTTGGCGCGCTCCTAAATTCGAGGTCTTTTTCGCAACATGTGAGGCTCAAGTAGGGCTGCTTCTGCAGTGCTCTCCTGGGGAGGAGGGCTTCCGGCAACAAGGGGGTTCACGCACCACAGGTTCCTTGCAGTAGGAGATGTTGCGGCCTTTGACCGGGGCGTTCTTCCCCCCGTGTTTACTTTCTATTCCAAGAATCAACGCGCTCTTCGGCTCATCTTTTCTCAGCTCGAGCCTACCGCTGCTTCAGCGAGCCGCAGTGCTGTCAGCTAGCATAGCTTTTCCAATAATACAACAAATTAAAGCCTTACATTTTAGTTTGACCAATGAGACTTACAATATAGCGTACAGTGAAACGATAGTGTAGAGAGCCAGGGCAATGTTGGGAATGCAAAGAAAGACAAGCATTTGAAGGCACGAGCGGGGAGGAGGGGAGGCGATGCGAGTGGTGCGCGCGCGCGCGCCACAGCGAGCGATCACGATAATTGGAAACAGATGTCTGCCGCGCGCGTAACCGCAGGGAAAAGGCCATGACGCACGAGCGTCTGGTCAGCTTTCGAAACCCCCTAACTTAAAGTCTCGCAGAGCAGCGCTTGCGCGCTACTCGAGGCTCGACCTAAAAACTACTGCAACGCGAAGTTTTTTGGATAAACTTCTTAGATACTCTAGCCCCGAAAGGGTTAAATGATAGGGTAGATATGAGCTGTTTCCTATGATGCACATAGGCATTTGCTTATTGTTGATGTAATTATGAACAACATGTTTTCATGTAACAAGAGCTCACATTCGAATTTCTCAGGTTTTTCCTTCCTTTACTTAATTTTTTCACACTGGGATTTCTTTCGCTAAACCTTCGACCGCGAGCCTCTTTCACCTTCATACCACGATCACTATCCTTACACAAGCCGTCCAATCGTGAGGGTCCTTGACTAAGCATAACAGAGAGCTCTCCGGAACTTTCGCATTGATATATTTTGTGTGTTCCCGTATTTAGGAATCACACACTTTAGTCAATCTCTTATTCTCATGCATACATTCTTCAGGCTATATTGAATAACAATTCCAATATATTTTTTTCGCATCGTTATATTTTGGGTGTTCCTGAACTTAGGAATCACACACTTAATCTCTCGTGCACACATTTTTTAAGCTACATTGAGCAGCAATTCCTATATTTTTTTGCTTTTTTGGATTATTTTATTGGTTTCTCGCTATACAGCAACTATACTTCTCCATTCGTCTACCTGCCCGCTTGCTATGATTATTGCGCGACACGTCGCGCTGACGTTTACATACCGTCTTCCCAATCACAGCAGTTCAACCTGCTGCCAACGTTTGAATCGCTTCTCACGGAAACCGGTAAGATTCCTATCACCATTTCCAACGTTCCTTCAGCGTCCTACTCTAGTTAGTTTTGGGCCCTTTCTGATTTATCTGCATCTTTTTTCAGCTTTCTGAAGCAAGTATACCACACGCGACATTCGACGCAAACATTTTAAAGGCATCAGGTGAGTGCCTGGACGCATCTCACCGTGCGTACATGTTCATCACATATATAGTTCACAACGCAAACAATTGTCATTTCTCTATGTTTTCACAGCTAGTAGTTCCCCCCCGTGTACACTGCATACAGAGTCTACTCGGAACTATCCTGCACTAGTACAAGGTGAGCTTTCTTAAGCATCTCATTCACAATTTGAACCGGCTCTCAGTAGCGATCCACCATTTATCTGGTATAATATTCCTTCGTAGGTGGCCGATTCCATGCACATTTTTCTTCCCTTGTTCCAGGTACGCGTTGTTTGTGCGATTCACCATTAATCTAGGCATGCACTCTCTTCAGCATTTTTCTAGTATCCACACTGAAGTGGCCACCAGGGGTAGGAATGATTGATTCCTTTTAGACCTTCTTACATCAGGTCAACACGTAACTTTATTGACATCTGTCACGAACACACAGGATGCCTGATTCGAGCACTTTTAAAAAAAAATCTTATTCACTCTTTCCTGTTTGCGCACCTTCACTTCTTCAGCTTTCCTTAATTTCGGGCTCATTTTACAACACAATAACGATTGTGAGCATATTGACAAATTGTTGGGCACAAAGATTTCTCCATGTAAATATGTACATAATTTTACAATTAAAAATGTGTTTGATTGCAGACATGCCCCTGAGGAAGGGACCACAGAGTCCCGAAATGCATTGGGCTTCATGTTAATGGGAAGATAAAAGCTGTTTGTGCAAAGATTGTAACATTTGCATAAATTTTGTTTTTGATTGCAAACATTTTGCTTCAATTCAATGTACGACATGTAAAAAAAAATTGTAAACATTTTTTTTGTCATTCATTGATCAAAGTACACTGTATGGTGTGTTTAATGTTATCTGTTTAACAATAATAATTTGAGTATGATACATAAAAACAAGACACAAAATTTTTACAATTCAATGGAGTTTATTTAATTTGTATTATACATATGGAAATTGCTAGAGGTGAATCTAGAAGAGTATAGAACTTTTAGTTCTCAGTGAACAGTGCTCACCACATCCAGACCTTGGTTCCTGTCAGACTTTCAGCTTATAATTGCACGTGCTATTAACACGCGCTGTGGTGATGCACCCATAGATTAATTGTACAATATATGAGTTTTTTTCGGTAAAACAAACAAATAGGTGTGCACCTCTACCCCTCACATTAATATCACTGCAGCATGAAGTGTGCCACCCTAGGGACCCCTCACCAAGATCATGCACACTGCCCTTGCATGCTGCCTGTCATGGTGCTTACAAAACTGAAGTCCTGTGTGCCATGCCTACAAACACTGCGTGATATAGAGGTAAGTCACCCCTACAGCAGGCCTTACAGCCCGAAGGCAGGGTGCACTATATCCTATGTTTGGGCATACCTGCCTGAGCAGATATGACCCTGCAATGTCTAAGTCTATTCTTAGATATTGTAAGTGAACAGGGAAGCCATAACGAGCACATGGGCTTGACACTCATCATTACGAGTTCTCCAGCTCCACGATGGCTTCACTGAACCCCGAGATGTTTGGTACCAAACTTCTCTTCTTAATAAACCTGCACCAATGCCAGTGTCTGATTTATTAATAAATGCACCCAGGGGGCACCTTAGAGGTGCCCCCTGAAAACCTACCGACTACTAGTGTGATTACAGTCTCGGCCAGCCTGCCACCACCAGACATGGTCCTGGCCTCCTGGAGTGAGAGCCTTCGCTTTCAGAGGCTGGGAACAAAGTCTGCTCTGGGCAGGGGTGTTCACATCTCGTCCCAGCAGGAACTGCCTTCCAGGACCAGAAGCTTCAAAGGCCATGCCATCTTTGAAATGTGGCCCAGGCCTCTCTAGCTAGTGGAAGATGCCAAATCCCCTGTCCTATCCCCCCATTTTGGCAGGAGGACAGGCTGGAAAATAAATTAGATTAGGAGTTTGCCCACTCCTACCCAGCACCTCCCCTGAGGTGTGGCAGCTGATGTGGACCCCACTTTTTAGAATCCTCCATCATGTGTTAGAAAGAATTAGCCTAGGAGGGTCAGGGTTATGCCCACTTCCCACAGGAAGTCGTCATATAGAGGGTGCCCATTGGCTCCTACCTAGTACTCCCCTTAATGCTCCTAAAATGAGTATTCAGGTGGCATCCCTCAACTCAGAACTTCAGAATCGACGGACCTAAAGCGAAGAGGACAAAGGAGAGCTGCTGAACCTCAGAACTGAGGGCCTGCAGAGGAGATTTTGCACAAACCCCTGCCTGCCACCTCAAGACTCAACAATCGAGGTGGACTGTCTTGTCCTGCTGCTGTGTGGCCTCTAAGAACCCCGGAGGACTACCAGCCTTTGTAAACTGCCCAAGAACTATGTCCAATTAGAGGAGCTACACCCCTGCAGACTGCAGGCAATAAAACCACAGAGTCCGGTCCAACGACTTGCAGCTCCCCGGCCCGACCGGTGCAGCAAACAACCAGGAAGAGGTACTCATGCTCTGGAAGGTCAGATCTGTCTCTCTACCGAGTGTGGGGGCACCAGGATGGACCAGAGCTGTGCAGTTTCAAACCCCAGGGTACTGGACGCCGTGCAACCAAGACTGACATCGAAGAGTCCAGACGGGGCTCCATCTGCACCAGAAACCAGCAGCCACCGTGGACATCAGACCCCTGAGATCCACTTAGAGAGTGGCCCAGCAGTCCTGAATTTGCCCCTTCCAGCTGTTGGCCCCTGACAGCGAGGAGCACCTTTACGCATTGGGGCCGGCCAACGTACCTGCTCTGCACCCAGTCCGCCCAGCCTGGGTAACAATGAAGCGGCTGTGCTCCCTTGTCCCTAAGGCCCTTGTGACCGTAGTCCCTCTTGGACTTGCCCGCATGGCCCCTTGTGCAGCCTGTCTTTAGAGGGCCCTCCTTCCCTATAGCGCCCCAGCTACCAACTCCACCAAATCCCTGCCCCAGGCAGAATTCCGGACGCACCCGACGAACTGTTGGTAGAACATTGGACCTTGGCTTCCTGCTACTCTAAACCCAGAAGGTGAACCCCTACAACTGCCTGTGCTGTGTGCTTTACCTACCTGCTTTTTCCTCCCATAGGATTGCATGGTGCGTAATTGCGCACAACTTTGAACTATTTGCTTATCTTTGAAAATTCATAAGAAATATAGTACTTACCTTAGAACATAGTTATTGGTTCAAAAATATATAAGAATTGTTATTTTTCTAAATTGGTCTCGGATTTATACTTTGAGTGTGTGTCTCATTTATTGCTTCTGTGAGTACAACAAATGCTTATCACTACCCTCTGATAAGGCTAACTGCTCACCCGCACTTCCACAAATAGAGCGTTAGTATTATCTACTTTTGCCTCTGTGAACCAATTGGGGACTCACTGGACTCTCTGCACAGTGTACTTCTTTTTAGTACACTATATAGAGAGCCATTCTCCTACACATGTGTTACTAAAAGCACAAACTGTCATATGAACGTCTGCAGTAGCATGCCCCTAATCTTAACAACGCTGTCCTAGATAAAACAGCTTTGAGGATTTCTTCTCGCTTTATTTGAAAGTGATTGAAAATGAAGCAGTCGCACGGTGTCTCCCACCCGTGTGCACTCCACTCTTTTGAAAGCAATTTACTGTCTGCAGGATATTTCATGGTCGTGTTATGGTAAAGTTTCCAATACGATGACCGCCAATACGGAACGCGCTCTCCAGTGCAGGACATTTCTCGTGTTACGAGGATGCTGCCAGAACACATTCTCTGTACTTTTCTTTGTAATTTTGGGTCAGGTCACTCACTGTCCTGTGGTGTTACTACAAGAGAATGAGTAGGAAAAATACAAGGGCACTATCACCTCTCAAGAAGAATGAAGAAAAAGCCATGATCCAGACGCACACAGAAAGTGATCCCCTGCAGAAACAGCTGTAGTGATAACAGAGCCCCAGCTCCAAGCAGGTTGAGCAGACTTCAGATACAAATTTGGAGCACAAATGAAAGCTCACAGTAAAAACAGCGTTTGGTGTCACATACTGACTGTGGGCATGCTCATTAAGAAACACTACCCAGAAGTGCACACCCAGACACAGCCCCAGAATCAAGCCTGGGTGGCGAACTCTGCTCTGCCAGTGGAGTTTGCAGAGTTCTCCCAACTCCGCGCTCCGTTGGGAATGCGGAGTTCAGGCAAAAACTGTGACTCCGCAGCGTAGCGGAGTTAACCCCTGCGCCACGCCAAATTTAAACAGGAAATAATCACTTACCTGCTCTGGCGTCTGTGGGCTGCCCTCCTCCACGCCATGGTCTCCTCTTCGCCGTCCTCGCTGGACTCAAACCCCTACTTTGTACGTCTTGGAAGGACTGCGCATGCGTGCACGTGTGCGCATGTGCAGTCCTCGCAAGATGTACAACGTAGGGGCTTGCGACCAGCGAGGACGCGAGGACAGCGGGGAGGAGACCACGGCGAGGAGGAGGGCAGCCCAGAGACGCCAGAGCAGGTAAGTGATTGTTTCCTGTTTTTTAAATTAGGGTGGAGCAGAGCGGAGAGGAGTGCCACAGAGTTTTTTCAACTCCGTGAACTCCGCGTAGTGGCACTCCACCAACTCCTCCCACCAGAACACAACTAGTTAACCCATCAGCATGGAAACAGAAGAAAGACAGTCAGGAGCTCCGTGAAGTGTGGAGGTCTTCTTCTTTATTTAGGAGTGAGTGGGGAGTGCCGGTAAACTCCGCCACGCGGTGTACGTGTAGGTTTTTTTAGCGCTGTGCTCGAAGTGGAGCGCGGAGTGGCAAAAACTCTGGAACTCCGACCGCAGTGTGGAGTTTACTGCCCAGGCCTAGTTAGAATTTTTGAAAAGTACCGGATTTCGACATGGTGCTGAGGATGTTTGCGGCCGATGTTTGAAATGTCATTTGAATAATCAGGTAAAGAGAACAATAACAATTATGAATCACATTGGCAAATCAGAAGGCTCATTTGCGAGACTACAAGCGGGTTTGATTGAGATGCCACATTGCAATGGCTTAAGATATGTCTTGGTAATTATCTGCTTGTTCTCAAAAAGGGTGGTAGCACTTCCCAAGGAGGGCAGATAGCCTTACAGTTGACACATTTTTGTTGAGGGAGTTAATCCCAAGGTATGGCCCTCTAACTTCTATTTAGACTGGGTGTGCTGCACACTTCAAGAATAAAGTGTTGCAAATAATTTGTGCAGCGTTTGGCATCAACCAGCGGTTCCCTTGTAGTTATCAACCATAATCTTCAGGTCTGGTGGAACGTGCAAATGGTACTCTCAAAAATAAAAAGTGTGAGCTTCAACTGCTTCAATGCTCTTCCTCTTGTTTTGATGAACATGAGAAGTACTCCTGACAGAGAGACTGTTTCTTGCCTCTTGAAATTATTATGGGCAGAGCAATGAGACTTGCACATGGACCTTAAGCTGCAATCACTGACGACTTTGTGATGTATTATTGCAAACGTCTGTCTGATATGATGAAATGAGTCTCATCAGGTGAATGTGGCAACAGAAGACTGCAAAGACGTCCCCTGCCATGGGTTGTAATCTGTAAACATGTCCACAGCGGGTGTTTCGGTGAGAGTGAGACAAACACTGCTGTGAAGTGCCTGTGTGCGCCGCTCACACAAAGAGAGTGAGAGATGCTGTCGAGTGATCAAGGCACTCAGTCTGCATGAAGTCAAGCTCAAAGCCACGTTCGAGGCCCAAGAAAGAATCCAGAGGGTTGAAGAGTTTTCTGAACTGGTGAAGTAAACAGAAGGGCTGAAGTTTAGGTTGAACGAAAGTTCTGATGAAGAACCTGAAACTACTGACAGGAGGACAATGATCAGAGTAAAGGGCAAAGCACGAGCGGCAGCAGGAAGAAGTTGACTCTGATCTGAGCAGTGAAAAGTTGCAGTTGAAGACGTTCACTGTGAACAGACCAGACAGAGACAAAGTTGGTCAAGGTGCGGGTTGCAGGGGTCCAAGAGTAAGTGATCAAGCCAACTGACTGGAAGAAGCATATCCAGAGAGAGGCGGTCCTTGGATTCCAATCTCATGCAGGTATCGCTGAGGATGGGGAGGGATACTGTATTGAATGCTGCGGAGAGGTCCAGGAGGATGAGGGCAGCTGTGTCTCCTCTGTCCAGGATCATCTGGATGTCAGCAGCGGTGATGAGGGCTGTCTCCATGCTGTGTCTAAAGCCAGGCGGAGTGATATTGAGGAGTTGGCGGTCATTGAGATGGTTGGTGAGATGTACGTTGATAAGTTTTTATAGGATTTTGGCCTGGTACGGAAGCAGAGAAATGGGTCTGAAGTTGGTGAGCAATGAAGGGGGTCGCAAAAGGTTTCTTGATCAGCTGGAGTACTGTGGCATGTTTCCAAGTGTCCAGGAAGGATTGGGTTGAGGGCTGTGCTGATGGTTTGTAGTCCTTTGGTTAAGGGGTGGGAGGAGCAGGAGTCAAAGGAGCCCTGGGGTAGATGGATTTCATAGTGGAGGCGGTTTGGTCCATAGAGATGGTGGGCCAGTGGTCAGAGTGGTGTCCTTGGCTGAGATGGGGAGTCTTGCTGCAGAAGTACTGTGAGAGCTTGTCACAAAGGTCCTGTGAAGGGGTGATATTGTTGGGAGTGACTACTGTGGCGGTGAACTCTCTCATGATGATGAAGATCTCTTTGCTGCTGTTGGTGCTGGTGTCAATGCGGTGAGCGAGACCAGAGCATTTGGCGGTCTGGATCTGCTCGTGGTAGCGTTTAAGGGCGAATGTTTTTCTGTTCGTGTTATCTTGCCTTATTCTCCATTTGTGCTCCAGTTGTTTGCAGTGGCGCATTATCATACTGAGTTCATTGGTGTACTAGCTGGCTCTTGTTCTGTATTTTGTGTTTTTTTATGCCTGATCGGACCCAGGTTATTGTTACAGGCCGTGATCCAGTTGTTGAAGTATGCGATGGAGACAGTTCTTGTTGGCACTTCATGAGTTTGGTCGTCATGTCTTCTTCGGGTGCTGGGCTGGTGGTGGTTGTTCTTAGTTGGTGTGGTCGCCAATAAGAATAGCAGGTCCGGTGCGTGGCCGTGAAGCAGGTCACAAACCTCTGTGGTGTGTTTGGTGGGAGAGCAGATGTTGAGGAACATGCATGAGAGTGCAGGGTGACATGCAGTCTGTGGCTGGTGGGTGTGAGAGAATCAGGTACTGGGTTAGTTTGGTGTGTGAGAGGTAAGCGATGGGTGCAGGACAGTACATCAGAACTTGCAGGTGGTGCAGGAAAATGCTCCTTCGGTGTTGTGTGGTGCAGCATGGTGAGAAGCGTCAAGGTCGAGAGCACAGAGGGTTGCGGTGGGCTAGCTGCGGGTGGGGTGAGAACCAGCGTTTCTGGCACTGGGTGCATGGCGCGGACAGACACAGATGGGCCTGCCTTTGCGCACCTTCAGCGTGTCCTAGCTATGGCTGCCAATAGGTAGGTCCAGGGAGGTGGGAAGGGGAAGGAGAGCAGGGGGAGGTGGGTGGTGGGCGAGGCGGGTAGGGGATGCGGGAAGCAGGTGAGTTCGGGAGGTGGGAAAACAGGTAAGGAGCGCACATGGAGGAGAGGGAAGAAAAAGAGTAGGAGAAAGCCTAAAGAAGCAGTGAGAGCAATTCAAGAGTGAGAAAAGGATCAAAAGGTGGCAAGAAATAAAGCTATAAAGAGCAGCAGTGGCAGACAGAAAAAGCAGAAATTAGTGAAAGTGACAGAAAGTGACAAAACTGGCAGAAATGAGTGAAAGTGATAATGAGAGAAATATAGCAGAAATGACAGCAAATAGGAAAAGCAGTAGCAAAGCAGTAGCCTAGGCAACAACATACCTGAAGAAAGACGAGAGAGAAAGAGAGCAAAAGAAGTGACGCAGGAGCCTTGGACTTACTGCAGCAGTGTCGGAAAGAAAAAGTTACTTACCTGCGGTAACAAGCTTTTTGGTGGATACTCTTGCTACCTGCAGATTCCTCACCTGTAGAACATACTCCAGGTGTTAGACTGGATCCGGAAATTTTAAAGCAACAAGGTAGCCGGTAAAGGGCGCTGGACTCAGTTGGTGCAGGAAGTGACATCAGGCGACGCCACAGAGGCCATAGAGTGCCCACCCCGGTGCGCCAACACCAGTTACTCTCCATTGTTGCCTTTAAGGCGAGAGGGTAGAATGACACCGAGGAAAGGTTGCACTACCAAAGCAACGCAAGATGGGATCTTATTAACTTTCCCTCTGAATCATCCATCAAACGGGGAGGCGGGTGAGTCAGTGAGGCCTCTGCAGGTAGTTAGAGAAAGATCTTCACCATAGATAAGTAACTTTCTCTTCTGATGGATACTTCTAACTGGAGATTTCCCAGCAATACCTTGCCCAGGAGGAGGGTTAATGGATGATTATATCAGGAAATCTTCAAAATGGGCCTGGCAAAGTGTCCATCCCCACGCACCTCTGAATCTAGACAGTAGTGTTTTGCAAAGGTGTAAGGAATCCCACGTCGCCGCTTTACAGACTTTTGTAATCGGGACACCTCCCACAAGTGCAGAAGTAGAGGACTTGGCCCTTGTGGAATAGGCACAGATCCCCTTTGGTGACTCCTCGTTGGCCAAGCTGTAGCAGATCTTAATGCAGGGGATGATCCACCGTGATAGAGTCCTCGTCTGATCCGCCTTACCCTTTTCGGCATCTCAGTAATCAATGTAGAGTTGGTTTTCCAATCGGTATTCTGCCCAGGATCCAATCGATGCAACCACTCCTGTTCTTTCATGGGTTGAAAGTCAGGAGAGTGATGGATTGGGCAAAGTGGAAGGGAGTGACCCCTTTAGGAAGAAGAGCAACCTTGGTTCGCAACACCAACTTGTCAGGAGAGAAAGGAGTAGGAGGGGGCAACCGCTTGCACATCACTGACCCTCCTGGCAGACGTTATTGCAACCAAAAGCACAGTTTTGAGGGTCAACATACGAAAGGTACAACTGTAAAGGGGCTCAAATGGAGCATAAAATGTAGGAAATAGATACAAGTCCTACTGAGGAACCACAAAGGGAAAAAGATTAATCCAGCCCTTAAGATAATGCAGGACAACAGGGGACTTAAACAGGGACAGCTGATCCGACAAACAGGGGAACGCGGGCAAGGCGGCTGAATAACCCTTTACAGCTTTCTGAGCAAGGGAAAGCGCAAAGTGCAGAACTTGGGATGATTTGGGCTGCAAGAGATTCACACCATTGACCGCAACCCATGCAACAAAGTTGCCTCATCTGCCAGAATAAGCCAAATTTATGGAGCGGAAACGTGCAAACAAGATGACATCAACCATCTCTGATGGCAGCTGAAAGGAGCCCAGTTGTCCCCGTTCAATCACCAAGCAGGTAGGCGGAGGTCTCGGAGATTGGGGTGTAGAACCAGTCCTCCCGACTTGAAGAGAAGGTCAGGCCTGAATGGAAGGTGAAGCGGTGACATGTGGAGAAGTGCAGAAGGTCGGCATACCACATCCTTCTTGGCCAATCAGGGGCAATTAAAATGACTTGGGTCTGGACTAGGCAAATCTCCCTGCGAACTAGAGGAATCAAGCATATGGGTGAAACATGTGGTGCAGCTGAAAGTTCTGTCTCAACTGAAACGCATCCCCCAAAGCTCCCCTTAACGGGCACTGGAGGGCACTGAACTGCTGACACTGAGTATTCTCTGAGAAGGTGAATAGGTCTAGCTCCACTGGGCAAAGATGTCTGGACTACCTCCAGCAGAAGACTCCACTCATGATCAGCAAGATAACGCCGGCTCAGGCTGTCAGCTTTGACATTCAGAGGCCCATCTAGGTGATTGGCGGTGAGCCAGACCCATAGGCGGTGCGCCCAACACCACAGTCTCACCGCTTTCAGGCTAAGGAGGTGAGACCCTGCTCCCCTTTGCTTGTTCACGTATCACATTGCAGTTGTGTGGTCCGTCAAGATCTGGATTTGGAGGGATTGACTCCTAATGGCAGGGAGGAAGACTTTGAGTGCCAGCCGAATCGCCTGCAGTTCCAGCAGGTTGATGTGAAGTGCCTGCTCCCCCAAAGATCAGAGACCTCTGAACTCCAGATCCTCAGATGGGCTCTTGACCCTACAGTGGAAGCAGCCATCACTACCATAGTCAGGGTCAGAGGGGGAGTGAAGGCCATCCTGTGAGTAAGGTTTGCCTCGTTCACCCACCAAGCTACTTCTGCCGCAGCGTTGGGGGAGAGCACAACAGATTCTAAGAGATCTCCCCAGTACTGGAGCCACTGCCTGTGAAGGCACCACTGCAGGGTCCACATGTGCCAACGTGTGCGTGACTAGGAGAATGTAGGACGCTAGCAGACCTAGGAATTGTAGGACGCTCAGGACTGGGACTCTTGCGCCTTGATGGAAAGATGGACCCATCTCTTGGATGTCTCAGATTCTTTGTATAGGATGAAAGGTGCGGAGAAGGGCGGTGTCCAGTACCAACCCTATGACCTAGAGTCACTGGAAGTGCCACAGATGAGATTTGGGCTCGTTGATCGAAAAGCCCAGGATGAACAGAAGAGAGGCTGTTGCCCGCAGATGTCTCGACACCATCTTCAGTAAGCTGACTTTGAGGAGCCAGTCATCCAGGTATGGGAACATGGGGATGCCTGACCATCTGAGATGGGCTGCCGGCACTGCCATCACCTTCATGAAGACTTGAGGTGCCAAAATCAAGCCAAAGGTAGCACCGAAATTGGTGTTGTGTAGAACCTACCACAAATCGCAAGTACTTACGATGTGACCGCAGGATCGGAATGTGGAAGTACGCATCTTGCATGTCAAGTGACATCCCACAATCTCCGAGCTCCATCGCTAGTAGAACTTGAGCATCTTGAACTTTTCCTTTATGAGGAAAAGGTTCAGGCTCCTGAGAATCAGAATAGGACGGAGTCTGGCGCCTTTCTTGAGCACTAGGAAGTAATGTGGGTACCAACCTTGGCCCTTTTTGTTTTCTGGTACCAGCTCCACCTGTGGTCCTCGGGCCAGCTCGCCCTGTGACTGTCCTTCTGTCCAGCTTACCTGCTACCCTCTGCTGCCTTCGGTTTTGTTCCTCCTCTGATCATTTTCTGCCTCTTCTCTGCTGGCTCCTGCCCTATATTTTGCTGCTTACCACTCATTCTGCCCGCTATTTTGCCTCTTTCTACTCGTTTCTGACCTTCACTCTTCCTCTTTCTGCTTGTTTCTCACCTTTATTCTGCCTCTTTGCACTCATTTCGGACCTTCATTCTGCCTCTTTCTGCTCGTTTCTGACCTTCATTTTGTTTCTTCCTGCCATTTCCCTCCTCCCCCACCCAGAGCCCCACCCTCCCCTCGGGACCTACTGAATGCAGGCCGCAGCGCGACTCCATTGAGCAGGTCCTCGGACCAGCTCCCCTGCGATGGTCCTCCTGTCCCGCTTGTCCGCTGCTTCGGTTTTGTGCCTCCTCTACTCATGTTCTTCTCGTTTTTCTGCTTCTTCTCTGCTCACTCCTACCCTCAATTTTGCCTCTTTCTTCTCGTTTCTGGCCTTTATTTAGCCTCTTTTTCCTCTTTCCGTTTGTTTCTGACCTTTATTTTGCCTCTTTCTGCTCATTTCTCACCTTTATTTTGCCTCTTTCTGCTCTGTTTCTGACCTGTATTTTGCCTCTTTCTGCTCATTTCTCACCTTTATTTTGCCTCTTTCTGCTCGTTTCTGACCTGTATTTTGCCTCTTTCTGCTCGTTTCTGACCTGTATTTTGCCTCTTTCTGCTCATTTCTCACCTTTATTTTGCCTCTTTCTGCTCATTTCTCACCTTTATTTTGCCTCTTTCTGCTCGTTTCTGACCTGTATTTTGCCTCTTTCTGCTCATTTCTCACCTTTATTTTGCCTCTTTCTGCTCGTTTCTGACCTGTATTTTGCCTCTTTCTGCTCTTTTCTCACCTTTATTTTGCCTCTTTCTGCTCATTTCTCACCTTTATTTTGCCTCTTTCTGCTCGTTTCTGACCTGTATTTTGCCTCTTTCTGCTCATTTCTCACCTTTATTTTGCCTCTTTCTGCTCGTTTCTGACCTGTATTTTGCCTCTTTCTGCTCTTTTCTCACCTTTATTTTGCCTCTTTCTGCTCATTTCTCACCTTTATTTTGCCTCTTTCTGCTCATTTCTGACCTGTATTTTGCCTCTTTCTGCTCGTTTCTGACCTGTATTTTGCCTCTTTCTGCTCATTTCTCACCTTTATTTTGCCTCTTTCTGCTCATTTCTCACCTTTATTTTGCCTCTTTCTGCTCGTTTCTGACCTGTATTTTGCCTCTTTCTGCTCATTTCTCACCTTTATTTTGCCTCTTTCTGCTCGTTTCTGACCTGTATTTTGCCTCTTTCTGCTCTTTTCTCACCTTTATTTTGCCTCTTTCTGCTCATTTCTCACCTTTATTTTGCCTCTTTCTGCTCGTTTCTGACCTGTATTTTGCCTCTTTCTGCTCATTTCTCACCTTTATTTTGCCTCTTTCTGCTCGTTTCTGACCTGTATTTTGCCTCTTTCTGCTCTTTTCTCACCTTTATTTTGCCTCTTTCTGCTCGTTTCTGACCTCTATTCTGACGTTGCCTCCACAGCGCCTAGATACCCCTCGCAGTGACAGCGCTGCTCTATACAAATGCTGATTGATTGATTATCCGCTTCTTTGAGGAGGAGAGCTGCCACCTCCTGCTTTAGAATGGCCGAATGGTCCGGAGGCCGAGCGGAAGGAGGAGGAGAGATGGGGAACAAAAGCTGAAGAAAGGGGAGGGTTAACCCTTTTCCACAACTTGTAGGACCCACGCTTCCGAAGTGAACGCTTTCCAGCCTGGCAGAAAATGGGGGACCCTTCCCCCACAGGCTCCGTGTAAGGTTGGGGAGGGATCTAGGCCGGCTTTCCTTGGGTCTCGTTGGAGGAGGAAGAGAAGGAGGTTTGCAGAGTGGATCCGCGACCTTTCCCTTTACCACGGCCCCTGTACTTTTTGACAAGGTGATTCGGCTTCTGCTGGAGTGATGTGGGGTACTGACGAGAACGAAAGCAGAAACCTCGTTGGAAGCCTCAAAAGCATTGAAGAGTTTGTAGTCCTTAGAAGGGGGCGGAGGCTGGAGGCTCAAGGATCCGGCTGCGGCTTTGCAGGCCTTGGATCTCTCCAGCACTGAGTCGGCTTCGTCCCCAACCGCCGGACACCATCGAATGGGAGATTCATCCAATTGGAGATCCATCGAAGGGAAATCCGACATCCAGGGGCAAGCATGGAGTTGCCCATTTCCCAGGCACAACACAAAGACACACCAAAGTTGCAGTCCCCCCTCCAGCCAACAGCTTTGGCCTGCAATCCCTGTAGTGGACAGCCCTCTCTGCTGCATGATTCCTCTCTGGGACTGACTAGCCAGCTTCTCCGGACGCTTGTTTGGGTGGGCTTGAAGACGTCAACCACATGGAGCCGATCACCCTCTGCAGAAACAAGAGATCAATCTGCTAGGGCGGAGCTTTCCTGCTGGTTCTGAGTCAATACAAGCAGGGACTGAACCTCTCTTCATGCTGGCTGTGTCCCCACGGGCCCACTGGCTCCAGTGCTCATGGTCCAGATTCCTTTCCAATGGAGCAATGATGCATTGACATTGACCTGTGAAGGCATTTCATTCCTGAATGTGACAACACCACTTTATTTTACTGAATCCGAACTGTACCATGCAAGATCCATACCTTCTTGCTCACAAGAACCCCATACCAACACATGACCCCACCCGCCCCAGAAAGAGACTAAAGCAATCTTCCACAACCACTTGCTTTTTAGCACCCTCTCAGAAAAAGATTTGCTTGATGTTATCAGTGCAAGCAGACCATCATGATCGAGCCAGACACAGCACCAACAAAAAACCTTAAAGCTATCCTTCTCACCGCCTGAGCAGGGGCGGTAGCAAGAAACTTGCTCAACAAGTCCGTGGAAGTTGGTTCATTACCACCTGAGCTGAAAACCTCCTACAATAGAACATTCTTCAAACAAAAAACTCCACCCATTCAACCCAGCAAACTACAGGCCCATATCAAATGACCATTCTTAAGAAAAAAGGAACAGTGTTTATCCAGCTTTCAAAATTTACAGAAGAAAATTACTTTACACTCGTAGTCTCTGAGATTGACTATGCCAATAGTCTGTATTTTGGCACACCGCATTCATTAGAGGCAAAACACAACTCATCTGGATGCTGCTGTAAGACTTCTTCCCTGCTTTACCCAAGAGAACACATGGCTCCAGTCTTGAAATCACTCCTCTGGCCACCTGTAGCAAGAAGGGCCATGTTCACAGCACTCTGCGTTGTCCACAGAGCTGCTCAAGGAAAAGGAACTCTATTTCTACAAGTTAAATTGAAACGATACAAACAAAATATGTCACTGTGCTCCAGGAACGGACCACGCATCCTCATAGCACCTTACCAGAAGAAATACCCAGGAGGCAATGCTCTCTCAGTACAAGCCACCAAGCTCCTGAACTCGTTACCAGCCCGTCTTGGAAGCATATCGGAGCATACACACTTCAGACGACAGTTGAAAACATGGCTCTTTCAGTTTTGTTAGTCAAAACATTATGCTTTAACTTACATATTCACCTAACTGCCTCTTCACCCTTTGTTTTTTTCAGTGAATTTCCAAGGTTTTCTTTAATGTAAAGTTCAATATTATTACATTTCCTAAATATGTCACTTTAACCTTTGTTTTTTTTAGTGAATTTCTGTTTTCTTCAACAAAATAAGATGTCCATTTCCATGTATGCTGTGGGGGTGGCTGCAGGACCCTCTTGGGAGGCCAACCCCCCGCTGCGTACAGCCAAAAGCCATGCGCGGCATGAGGACGGGCAGGACCTGGCCTGCAGCAGCCAACACCCTTCTTTTACATTTTGTTGCAACACAAATCCACAGATGTGTTGTGATTCTCCAGGGGCCGCGCTGGGGCTCAGAGTGGATCTGTGGATCCACGGATGCGTTGTGATTCTCCAGGGGGCCGCGCTGGGGCTCAGAGTGGATCTGTGGATCCACGGATGCATTGTGATTCTCCAGCAGGCCGCGCTGGGGCTCAGAGTGGATCTGTGGATCCACGGATGCGCTGTGATTCTCCAGGGGGCTGCGCTGGGGCTCAGAGTGGATCTGTGGATCCACGGATGCGTTGTGATTCTCCAGGGGCCGCGCTGTTGCTCAGAGTGGATCTGTGGATCCACGGATGCGTTGTGATTCTCCAGGGGCCGCGCTGTTGCTCAGAGTGGATCTGTGGATCGACGGATGCGTTGTGATTCTCCAGGGGCCGCGCTGAGGCTCAGAGTGCATCTGGGGATCCACAGTTGCGTTGTGATTCTCCAGGGGCCGCGCTGTTGCTCAGAGTGGATCTGTGGATCCACGGATGCGTTGTGATTCTCCAGGGGCCGCGCTGAGGCTCAGAGTGGATCTGGGGATCCACAGTTGCGTTGTGATTCTCCAGGGGCGGCGCTGGGGCTCAGAGTGGATCTGTGGATCCATGGATGCGTTGTGATTCTCCAGGGGGCCGCCCTGGGGCTTAGAGTGGATCCACGGATGCGTTGTGATTCTCCAGGGGCCGCGCTGTTGCTCATAGTGGATCTGTGGATCAACGGATGCGTTGTGATTCTCCAGGGGCCGCGCTGAGGCTCAGAGTGGATCTGTGGATCCACAGATGTGTTGTGATTCTCCAGGGGCGGCGCTGGGGCTCAGAGTGCATCTGTGGATCCAAGGATGCGTTGTGATTCTCCAGGGGGCCGCGCTGGGGCTTAGAGTGGATCTGTGGATCCACGGATGCGTTGTGATTCTCCAGGGGCCGCGCCGGGGCTCAGAGTGGATCTGTGGATCCACGGATGCGTTGTCATTCTCCAGGGGGCCGCGCTGGGGCTCAGAGTGGATCTGTGGATCCACAGATGCATTGTGATTCTCCAGGGGCCGCGCTGGGGCTCAGAGTGGATCTGTGGATCCACAGATGCGTTGTGATTCTCCAGGGGCGGTGCTGGGGCTCAGAGTGGATCTGTGGATCCACAGATGCGTTGTGATTCTCCAGGGGCGGCGCTGGGGCTCAGAGTGGATCAGTGGATCCACGGATGCATTGTGATTCTCCAGGGGGCCATGCTGGGGCTCAGAGTGGATCTGTGGATCCACGGATGTGCTGTGATTCTCCAGGGGCTGCGCTGGGGCTCAGAGTGGATCTGTGGATCCACGGATGCATTGTGATTCTCCAGGGGGCCGCGCTGGGGCTCAGAGTGGATCTGTGGATCCACGGCTGCGTTGTGATTCTCCAGGGGCTGTGCTGTTGCTCAGAGTGGATCTGTGGATCCACGGATGCGTTGTGATTCTCCAGGGGCCCGCGCTAGGCCTCAGAGTGGATCGGTGGATCCACGGATGCGTTGTGATTCTCCAGGGGCCCACGCTGGGGCTCAGAGTGGATCTGTGGATCCATGGATACGTTGTGATTCTCCAGGGGGCCGCGCTGGGGCTCAGAGTGGATCTGTGGATCCATGAATGTGTTGTGATTCTCCAGGGGCCACGCGGGGGCTCAGAGTGGGTCTGTGGATCCACGGATGCGTTGTGATTCTCCAGGGGCCCACGCTGGGGCTCAGAGTGGATCTGTGGCTGTGTTGTGATTCTCCAGGGCTGCGCTGGGGCTCAGAGAGGATCTGTGGATCCACGGATGCGTTGTGATTCTCCAGGGGGCCGCGCTGAGGCTCAGAGTGGATTTGTGGATCCACAGAACACCCTCAATTCTTTTTTTTATTTTAATTTGGCCTCAGGCTTCCCTTTGGGACTCTCCCCACATGGCGCAGGGATCAGGGTACCCCCTCCCATGCCCCCTTATATCTTTTTTATTTTCTTTTGTAGGACTTAGCGACCAAGGCACCGACTCCTAAGATGGCGGCAGCAACTTTTCTTTCAGGTTGTGACCAGACAATCGCAAAGCATGCTTGGGCTTGTGGATCCGCGGCTGGAAATATACATATTTAGAGCCTTAATTTCTCACAAACAGCTGAGCAGATTTACACCAAATCACAAAAGCACGCTTTCTGGATAAAGATCTAGCTTTCTGCCAAATTTGGTGTTATTCCGCTCAGCCGTTTTTACGGTAGTGCTGTATGATTTTAATATGGAAATTTGCATGGGGAAGCCCCTTTTTCTCATCCCCCACTTGACGGATCACCCCGATGCCTTCCAGGAAGAAGCTGAGGTGGATAAGACTCTTTTTTGGGAACGTTTTGTGAAGTTTCGTCAACCGGTGTCGGAATTATGAGCATACCAAAAAAAATCCATTTGCTATGTATGCATGGTACTAACTATAACTACACAGTGGCGACCACCTCTGGGATAGATATATATATATATATATATATATATATCATCTGCATGACTTTGCTGCTCTGAACCTCACTGTACAGCTCCAAGAGAGACCCCCTTGGCAGTGAGCATGGAATAATGCCATCATTCTTTCATGCATTTATTCACTGTGCAGTGCTGCGACGCTATTTATGCCACGTTCGCACTGAATAAAACTGTAAAGTGATAAAAAATCTTTTGAGGAGATGAAAAACATTCTTAGACATGTTCTTGGGAGAGGCCCTGCCTGGGCTTGTTCTGAGGCATAGAATGTTTTCAGATATTTGGGAAATGCTCGTAGAAGGTGTAAAGCATCCTTTGACATGTTTGATGAGGTGTACAACAGCTGAGCGTGTTTACCTACACAGACACTGTGCAAATGGAATAACGAATGACCCCCAAAAGCAGAACTCTTCCAATCACAACAAGAACCACAAGTGCTGTAAACATTTTTCTTTTATTTTCATGAATTCCTAGCAGCAGCTCGAGGAAGCCGCCACGGTTACTAGGTGCAAACTACAAACCTTAGGGACTTGACTACCTCCTCCTCACAAGCAGGACGTCCTCTCTACGAGCACATCATGCAAGAAGCGAGGCTAGCCGAGGCGCATGCACCGCTGCTCCAGCACCCGGTGTTCCCACAGGGACCTCCATTGTGGTTGTGCTGGTGATTATCAGCACCAACCTCGAGGGACAACACATCGAAAGGTAAGTGCATATAGGGAAGTATAGATGTACTATTCCCAACGCCACATCCGCGAACGTTGTAAATGTGTATGTACAGAGTCAGTACATATATGCGGAGTTAGGTATAGGAAATCTAGACTTACTTGTCGGTATTTGTTTCCGTCATTTTGTCCCTGATACACTCCCCCCAATATTGTGGGTTTTATATTCAGGGTGCCCACCCTCATCGCTTCCCTCTCCCTCCCCACTGAAGCTCACATATAGAGTACGGAGAGGTGTGGCAGGAGGGCGTGGAGGGGTCGTAGGTTCAAGGTTACAATGAATATAGTCTCACGGGGAGGTAGCCCTCTATCGGCAGAGTCTGAGGGAGGAGGCTGCTCTAGCAGCTTTACAACTATCATCTCCTCTTGGTGCTGCGTGGAATAACCAAAGTCAGCATGATCACCAGTACTGACGTCAATGCCAAGGGCTTGCAAAGAGTGCAGCGTGGGGTTTGCTTCTAGACCGGATCTGAGGCAACATCAAGGGGAAGTGACGTCTGTAAATGGGGGTGAGTGGAGGCCCTGAGGGGAAGAACCAAGTGAAGTGCAGACCGCTCCACGGTGCAGGTGAATCTTAAACATGCAACTCTGTGTGACGCGCCATGTTACACAGGATCTGTCTAAAGGCACAAAGGTCTCTGCATGGTCCAACCTCCAGGTCATGCCAAGCGCTGCTGCAGGGGAGCCCTTTATTTATGGAAGAAAGTAAAAGGAATATTTCCTGATTCAGATGCAAGTTTGAAAGAACCTTCAGAACAACGCTGGAAGAAATCATGAGCCTTACGGACACAGCGCAGGTTCTTAGAGGAAGACAGCAACTTGCTAACAGTTTAGAGGGTTATTTTAAATCTTCAGAGGTCATCGCGCTGACACATCCTTTATCAGTCAGATTTCATCAAACCAAATGATATGGACAGAAGACTACTTGATTAAATTCTCATTTTCTCATCCATTTTATGAAGCTCAGCTAAAGCCACTGGTCACCCACACCCAGCTCAGCCATCCCTACTGAACCCCACAAGTCGCTGTGATGCACCTCAAACATCTTGGTACGACTTCGTTCCAGGGTCACCAATGCTACACAGAGCCGTCACTTCTGAACACTACAATGAAAACGTTTCGGCCAAGATGGCCCTACTTTTTGATTGAAATGTTGTCTTATTAAAAAAAAAATAACTTTGTCAAGCAGAACCAGTGCAGCACTGTAACTACAAGCTTGGCTCCACTATACAGCTGCCTTGCAGGCTTACAGAAGCTCTTATAGGTTCCAACGCCAATCCTTATACTCAACCCAAGATACAGGAAACCAGATAAACCTAGAAAGCAGATTTTCACACTATAAATTAACTAACTGGTCTGCTGACCTGCCAATCTCCAGCATTCCTTCCTACGGCCTCAGTGGCTTCTGGAGTCTCTTCTGCGAAGATACGACCACCCCGAATTGTACTTCGTTAATACTACAACCAGCCCCAACATGACTCCTTCCTGCCACTCTGTAGCTCATTCTCCTTGGGTAATCCTGTGCACTAGAGTCTGACTTCAGCGATGACCAACCTCAACGGGCCACTTCAAGACTGCCTTGGTCTGGTCTATCCTAAAGAAACCCAATGCCTGCCAGCCTCCAACAGCTCTCCAGCTCCACCCAACCTCTCTCTCTGCAGCTAGAGCTCAACATTTGGAAGGGCTGGCAGCCAAACAACTCGGTGATTTTGTGGAGTCCTCCAAAGCCTTTGACACCATCGACCACTTCATTCGGTTGAATCGCCTAGAGGCGATCAGGCTCTGCTCTGCCCTGCACCGGGTGCGGGGTGGTTACTCTCTACAAGAGCTTTAGTACAACCTCCTTTTGCTTCCTTCACAGTCCAGCGTATAGACTCCGCAAGTGAGTAAAAGCCCAAAGTCCATCTCCTGAGAGCATGAAATCAATCACTGCAGTAAGGCAGAACCCAAACAGACAGGTGCAATAGCACAGTGCAAGCATTAAGAGCAGGTGAGCTGGTGAGGCGCTGTCCAGTCACAGAAGGAAGTGTTCTTGTGCAAACGAAGAGCTTGGGTGGCAGAGGCCAAGAAAGCAAGCGTTGGTTCAGTGTGTACTTATCAACTGTGGGTCCATGAACCAGTTGGGGGTGCATGCACGAGCTGAGGACGAGTGCACTGGCCCGTCTGCATGCACTGTGCAGGGGTCTAGCATGCACACTGGAAGAATGCATGCATCAGTACAATTTGACTCGTGTCAAACAGATGTGCAAAAATAATCTACACATTAGGCTTCCTGGTAGTGTCATACACTACACCTGGGCTTCCTGGTAGTGTCATACACTACACCTGGGCTACCTGGTGGTGTCATACCCTATGCCTGGACTTCCTGGTTGTGTCATACCCTACGCCTGGGCTTCCTGGTGGTGTCATACCCTACGCCTGGGCTTCTAGGTAGTGTAATGCCCTACACCTGGGCTTCCTGGTGGTGTCATACCCTACACCTGGGCTTCTAGGTAGTGTCATTCCCTACGCCTGGGCTTCCTGGTGGTGTCATACCCTACACCTGGGCTTCCAGGTAGTGTCATACTCTACACATGGGCTTCCTGGTACTGTCATACTCCACACCTGGGCTTCCTTGTGGTGTCATACCCTACACCTGGGCTTCTAGGTAGTGTCATTCCCTACGCCTGGGCTTCCTGGTGGTGTCATACCCTACACCTGGGCTTCTAGGTAGTGTCATTCCCTACGCCTGGGCTTCCTGGTGGTGTCATACCCTACACCTGGGCTTCTAGGTAGTGTCATACCCTACACCTGGGCTTCCAGGTAGTGTCATACCCTACACCTGGGCTTCCTGGTGGTGTCATACCCTACACCTGGGCTTCCAGGTAGTGTCATACTCTACACATGGGCTTCCTGGTAGTGTCATACTCCACACCTGGGCTTCCTTGTGGTGTCATACCCTACACCTGGGCTTCCAGGTAGTGTCATACCCTACACCTGGGCTTCCTGGTGGTGTCATACCCTACACCTGGGCTTCCTGGTGGTGTCATACCCTACACCTGGGCTTCCTGGTGGTGTCATACCTCACACCTGGGCTTCAAGGTAGTGTCATACTCTACACCTGGGCTTCCTTGTGGTGTCATACCCTACACCTGGGCTTGTTGGCATCTTCCAATGCTACACAGCTGATGGCTCATGTTATTGGCACACTCCAGTTTCTCCTACAACCCTAGCAGGAGACATGTCTGCTCTGTGACCCATGGACCAGGCGCACATGTCGTGAGTCCTCCACATGAACATACTACAAGCGCAAACATTGTGGAGCATAAAGACCCCTATGTGGTCACAGGGCCCGCGCGGGCTCTCTAATCCCACCTCTAGGGCACGCAGGCTGCGTAAAGAACCCTATGTGGTCACAGGGCCCGCGCGGGCTCTCTAACCCCACCTCTAGTGCACGCAGGCTGCGTAAAGACCCCTATGTGGTCACAGGACCCGCGCGGGCTCTCTAACCCCACCTCTAGTGCACGCAGGCTGTGGTGAACACGGGCACTGGGAGGCACCTGCTCTCTGACCCTAGAGGATACATATGTATGCCGCTGCAGAACAGTGCCTCCCTTCTTACCGAAAGCAGGGTGTGTACCAATCTGTTGTCTATGTATGAGGAGTGTGTGATAGGATAATGGACTGGAGTGATGTCAACAACACCAATATGTTGTGGTACTGGGGCAGTGCAGTAGCCGATGGTACCACTGTAACGCGCTGCTGTTCCACTGTGGTATCACCTGTGACCAGTGTAATGGCATAGTTTGTGATTGCAATGCCAATGGTCTGATGTCATACAAAGGTCATACAGTGTGGTTGTCCACCCACCGGCAGAGTCGCCTGGCATACTGCGTAGGGCTGACGGTGGAGAAGGCGAGTCCGCGGTAACGGATGCTCTTCCAGAGGTGCTCCAGCCTCTTGCGGAAGCTGTAGACAGTGAAGATGTCAATAATGCCCACAAAGTATCTCAGCTCGGGCCCGTCAATGACATGCAGAGGGTTCTTGTAGTTGGGCAACAGCCGCCGGTTCTGGGCCAGGATGTCAGAGAGGTCCGACTCTGCGCTGAGTTGAGGGCCTGCTCTCTGTAGTGTGGCTCGACGTCCTGCCCAGCCCTCCTGGGGCATGTCTGTCCCCCTCAGGGCTTCATGGTCCAGGCCAGAGTCCTCTTCCACCACACCAGGTACCAAGGTGCGCGTCGACGTGGTGGGGCTCCCGGCTCCATTGATAGATCTGCATAGAAGTGTGGAGGGAGAGGAGGAGAGTTAGAACGAGTACTAACCTGCACTGAATAGAAAACTGACTAGAACAACTCTTTAACTGTAGAGGAAGAGAGTTAAAACAATCCCATAGTAGGAGAAGAAGGGATTTAAAACAACTCCTTAATGGGAGAGGAAGAGAGTTAAAACAACTCCTTAATGGGAGAAGAAGGGAGTTAAAACAACTCCTTAATGGGAGAAGGAGGGAGTTAAATAACCCATAATAGGAGAAGAATATAATTAAAACAACTCCTTAATGAGAGAGTCAAAACAACTCCTTAATGGGAGAAGAAGGGAGTTAAAACAACTCCTTAATGGGAGAAGAAGGGAGTTAAATAACCCATAATAGGAGAAGAATAGAATTAAAATAGATCCTTAATGGGAGAGGAAGAGAGTTAAAACAACTCCTTAATGGGAGATAAAGGGAGTTAAAACAACTCCTTAATAGGAGAGGAAGGGAGTTAAAACAACTTAATAGGAGAGGACGGGAGTTAAAACAACTCCTTAATGGGAGAGGAAGGGAGTAAAAACAACTCCTTAATGGGAGAAGAAGGGAGTTAAAACAACTCCTTAATGGGAGAGGAAGAGAGTTAAAACAACTCCGTAATGGGAAAAGAAGGGAGTCAAAACAACTCCTTAATGGGAGATAAAGGGAATTAAAAAAACCCATAATAGGCGAGGAATAGAGTTAAAAACAACTCCTTAATGGGAAAGGAAGGGAGTTAAAACAACTCCTTAATAGGAGAGGAAGGGAATTAAAACAACTCCTTAATGGGAGAGGAAGGGAGTTAAAACAACTCCGTAATGGGAAAAGAAGGGAGTTAAAACAACTCCTTAATGGGAGAAGAAGGGAGTTAAAACAACCCCATAATAGGAAAAGAAGGGAGTTAAAACAACTCCTTAATAGGAGAGGAAGGGAATTAAAACAACTCCTTAATGGGAGAGGAAGGGAGTTAAAACAACTCCGTAATGGGAAAAGAAGGGAGTTAAAACAACTCCTTAATGGGAGAAGAAGGAGTTAAAACACCCCTAATAGGAAAAGAAGGAGTTAAAACAACTCCTTAATAGGAGAGGAAGGGAGTTAAAACAACTCCTTAATGGGAGAGGAAGGGAGTTAAAACAACTCCTTAATGGGAGAAGAAGGGAGTTAAAACAACTCCTTAATGGGAGAAGAAGGGAGTTAAAACAACCCCATAATAGGAGAGGAATGGAGCTAAAACAACTCCTTAAGGGACAATGAATGAAGTTAAACTAACCATTATAGGGAGAGTAAGGACGTTAAAATAACTCCTTAATAGGGGAGAAAGAGAGCTAAAAGGAGTACTAACCCACACTAACCCTTCTCTTACAGAGTGGAACAAGCATTGGCATATCCAATAGGTCTCGCCTTTGGGGCGTTATAAGTGTTTAGACAGAGCTATTGGCTTTGTTAACATTTTTAATATGTGTTGTAGAGCATTGTGAATGTTGTGCAGCATGTTGAAAATGTATAAGTTATAATAAAAAAAGTGTTATAACTATTTCTGTCACCTTATATCTAACCGAAAAAACATTATATACAACTGAAGTATTGTACTAAAAACCAAAATTAATACAAAAAATGTGTTCTAGTTTGTTTATGCAATGCTGTCAATTTTTCCTTGCTTGTTTTAATTAATTTTTGTTATAGTTTTTATTGTTAGGTGTGGGATATAAACAACGGGAGGGTGGATGTTGTAAAATAGTATTTGAATTAGATAGGAGTAGTGGAGAGTTATTTGTGGAGAATTAATAGATGTCAAATTTTGATGCCAAACTGAAGTGGTGTGGAGTGATGCTGAGGTGGTTGTGAGTAGTGGCTGAGGTGATGCTCAGGTGATCCGGAATGATATTGAGGTGATGCTGAAGTGGTGGTGCGCTGGTTCCGAGGTGATGCTTATGTGATGCTGAATGATACATAGGTGGTACTGAGTGATGCTGAGGTGGTGCTGAGTGATGTTGTGGTGATGAGTTATGCCGATGTTGTGTAGCTGAACTGGTGCTTATGAACTGTCCCCGTGTGCAGGCCTCCCACGGAAAACTATTTATTTAACAATATTCCCAAAAACAAAACATCTTTTAATGCTCTGTGTCCTTTATTTTGTATAGTAGGCACCTTGTTGGATATTTGGATGGTTTTGGCATATCAATATAATCAGTGTAGCTGAAAAATAAAATAACGGTGGCAGCGTGGGCCTGTTAAGGGTATTAACGTTCCTGCAGATTAACAGAGCTTAAACACTTATGTCTGTTGCACCAATCTCGGGGAGGAGACAGTGGGAGGGCGAGAGGGGAAGAGTGAAGGGGGCGGGTGAGGAGCCAGTGAAGGGAGATAAATTGCAGCGATAAGAAACAATACACAGACTGTTTACTGTAGAGCCGTCTGTTGGAAGTGTGGGAGGGGTGGTGGGTCTGCCTCCTGTTACAGTGGCGGTACTGGTGTGCTTCCTGTCTGGGCAGCACAGGGGCACAAATGTTGCTGCTGATGATTTAAAAACTAACAAATAGTGTAATAAAGGGCAATAATATCAATGCCAAAGTTGGTAGGAATAATAATAATTAATAATATTAGCATACTATCACAGCAGCTTGTGGCGGAGGAGTTTGTCCCTCGGCCGGGGTGGAGAGGACGCGCCTTGTAAGGAAAGCTGCAAGGCCCAGCCCCTTGGTGCTTCTGTCAGGGCGCTTTATAATCCAGCTTATGGCGGTGGGGTCTGTCCCTCGGCCTGAGACTGAAGGTAGTGCCCCCATGCTCAAAATAGAAGAGTAAAAGCCGCATTGCAAAGCATAAACAGGCTGTGCTGGGCCTCCCTCCAATAGCAGCCTGTTGCCTGCTTCTTCACACAGTGCGCACACACTCATGCTTGTCTTGGCAGAGTCCTGCTATAGAGGCGGTCTCCATTACACACATATTGGATTTGTTCCATGGGCTCTGACCACAGGGCCACCTCTCGCCTCCTTTTCCATCACACCGCTCACAATGACGTACTGTCAGGCTACCTCTGAGGGAAGAGTTTGTGTACAGTGTAGGAGGGATGCTTTCTGACGCTAAATACAGACGTTGCCCATACAGGACGTGTCACCCAACATCCTGAGAAGGAATGCTTTTACAGGAATATTTTTAGAGCAAGTTGTGAATTAAAAGCGGGAATGTTGACTTGCGATTTCTTACAGCCTTCACAATGTTAAGTTCTGGCCTACTTGGCACACGAATGTGCACTAATGAGTGTAAGGACATGGTAGCCTGGCAAGCCACTGCATGCCAGCGAGTGCTACGTTTTTGCTGGCTGTATAATAAAACCTGATACTGAAGGCGCACTTAGGGAGTGCACATAGCATTCCTTATCCCCAAGCCCCGCCCCGCCCCTCCCCTCCCTGCACAAGCTGGCTCAGAGCCGGCAAATGAAAAATAAAACTATGGTAGAACATCTTTCATTTTTCATTTGCTGGCTCTGAGCCAGGCAGTGGGGCGACGCTCCTCTGCCATTGCGGAGGAGCCGCCACTGAAGAGAAAACACCCTCTGGAAAGCATCTGTGTCGATACAGCAAGATGAGCGAATCACTCACTTCAGAAAAGACCTTCAAACTCCTCTCGTCGAGCAGCATCCATTCACTAACAAGCTTCAGAGGTGTTACCACCCCATTTTCCTAGAGTCCTACTCATGCTTCAGGCATGCCTGGCTCAGGAAAAATGGCCAATGTCCTTAAAAAAAGTAAGTAGCCATCTCATCCACAAAGGCCTGGTGTGCCAACACAGTTCCAGTCATTGACCACACACCTGTGAAACAAGCTCCCACGGTGTCGCTAACTTCCACACTCACTGTAGGTATCCACATTGTGTTGCTCCCTCTGAAGGAACCACAAGGGGCTATGCTTGCCAACGGCTGGGATACTGAAAGAAACAGACCACATTCAATATAAGAAGCTGTGCTCTGTGCTGATGCTTGTGAAGTGGCGTGTTGGGCACTCCTCGATGTCAGGATCCCTCCTAGACCTTGTTGGTGAAAGGAGGACAGGCCATCAGCTGCAAGGGCCAAGTGCTCTGTAATAAGAAGTGGTAACTTAGCCTCTCCATGTAACATAAGCATCATTTCTGTGTCACAGATTTAATTGTTTTAGTTACAACTGACTTGCAGAGAAGAGGCAGCTGCAAACACGGATGGGGACCCACCTAACAGAGCTACTTATGATGAATGTTCATAACCTAAGGTGTCCTACATGACACTGGAACGCCTCACACCTATTTTGGCGCATGTAGGCGAGGGAATGTGTTGGATGGCCACACCACGGAAATGGCAAATTTTAGACAGTATAAGGATATATTTGTGAAACACTGTTCACAAGTTCACCTCACACTGAAGGTTTTTTATGTATATTCAATATAGTCCGTCATCATGAGGGTCCCAGTTTCAATTACTGGAGTTTCCCATTTCCTTTTCCTCTTCCAGTCTGTCCGCTGCATTTCAAAGGGAGATGGGACCTGTGCTTCTTCTTGGCACAACACCACCCTTTTTGCAAATGTTTGAGACAGTGGTAATCAGATGAATACCTTTTCCTACCTTGGGCGTGGGGTGACTGTAATACTCACTTCTGTGTATTCCGTCATACGTTCCTCATAGAACGAACAAGTAGCCATGCACAGGGCCGGACTGGCCATAGCGGGCACCGGGCGTTTCCCCGGTGGGCCGCTCATACATGGTGGGCTGTGTAGAGGGGTGAACATGTATGGCTGCGAGCGCTGGTAGTGCCCCTGTGTCTCCCACTATGTGGCGCTAGGAGCTAAACCAGCAAATGATTGGCCAAACAGTAAATGATGTCACACCAGGTCTCTAAATCCAAGCGGACGTTATCAAACGGAGGAACATTTTCAAACGCCTGTTCGTGATTTTAGGAGAAGAACTGGGTAAAGAGAAGTGTTTTTAATTTCTCTTCACTGGTGGGCCTCTTGAAACTGTCAGAAAGAAGCAAGTAGAAAATTGGCAAACGCACTTTAAACTGGAATGCCTGCATCTTTTACTACAGTCTCATTGAGGCCATGTTTTATGCCTTTCTGTGTCTCTGATGTGTGACTATATTTGGTAAGTCTTTATTTAGACTTATTTTGCAACCAACACGACCCAACCGTGGACTCTCGATTGGAGGCCGTGGTCACAGAGCTGACTCGAGGAATGAATACAGACCGTTTCACAGTTAGCTGCAAACTAATGTGAAACAGCATACCGCTTCTGTTTTCTTTTTCTCCTGATGAGAAAAGCATCTTAGGCTGCTTCAAATGCCCGTGGCTTGCCGATTGTTTTCCACCAGTATGCACGTGCAGTTTGTTCCTCGTCTGACACCTAGTGGTGAATCGTGGTATCGGCCTCATGAGTCACAAATGAGCATAACACATTTTTTCACATTTTATTTTTATTTTGTTCAGAGCGAACGCTTTTCCGCTGTAAAGGTGAGAGCCAACTAAAGTTGGTTTGCACCCTACTTTCAATGATTTATTCGGTTTTGTCACAGTACGGCGCTATATGCAAACTCACGTGGCTCTATGGAAACATGATACAGAACAGATGGCACCCTGCGCGCCCCTGCTCGCTCCCGCAAGCTGGAGGCCGCCACATGCACGAGTTTTATGAAAGTCTGGAGTGATTCCAAGAGGCCCTCTCCTAGAGCAACGCATGCGCTGCGCTAGGCTCGACCTAAAAACAGAACTAAAACAAGCCCTTAATGGCAGACGAACAGAGTTTTTTTCTCCAAAATCGGAATGCTTTATTGTGACAGCCTGACAAAGGCAGGCCATACAATACAATACATGATCAACAGACATCAAGCATTTGACAACATATCAGAAATAATTGCAAACTAAAAACAATTGTTCAAAAAGCTCAAAAAGAAGAGTCCACTCATAATTCAGAGGCGGCTTGTAATAAAGTGCTAGTGTGTGGTCGTTCAGCCGTCTAAAAAAGTGCTAATATTTATGATAAGTGCATCAACAGCGACCGGCCGAAGTGGCATCTTATTAATGAGAAGAAAGGCTTGCAATAGGTCCAAGAAAATGTGAAATTACAGGTAAAGGGCCTTATTTATGAGGCCTTCCGTCGCTGCTGCGTCTCTTTTTTGTGATGCTGCAGCGGCGTAAACAATGCGCTACACTTCGCCATATTTACAAAGTGGCGCATCTAGGCAGATGCGTCAATTTGTAAACCGCTGCGCTACATTATACCTGCATCAGGTATAATATATGCAGGGTGGGCGTTCCCCCATGGAAAACAGCCCCGTAGAAGTGGCGCAGTGAAATCTCTGAGATTTCACTGCGACACTTCTATGGCCACACTGCGTCAAATCATTACGCGTGCTTCTCAGCAGGCGTAAGAAGTGACGCAGGCCCTTTTACATGGGACTCGCTCATGTGCAATGATACATTGCTGGAGCAGCGTCTGTTTTCCGACACACTCCAGCATTACAGCGCCACCAGATACGTCAGAATTCCTGTCATATCGGGTCAATCCTTGCGGCATGGAGCGCTGTACAGTAAATACAGCGCATCCATGGTGTCCATGGTGTCGCAAGGAGAGCGCAATGAAACGTGTCGCATCTCTGCTTTCGACCAACGATGCGACACTTTTCATAAATGAGACCTCAGTGATCAAAAAAATCCCCATTTCCTGATGAAACCAAATGTCGACAACTTCGTTGAAAGCTTTAAGCAATGCAATCACTTGAACAAGTAGATAAAACGTTTATCAAAGATCCTTTTTCACAGTTAACAAGGTCTCATGAAATGATCTAGTTGCTCTCCAAGCGCAGATATATATTAAGAAACCTGTGTAAAGATGACTTATAGAGTCTGTGCGCATGCGTACAATCAAGGCATGCGCAGTGTCTTATACCATGAGCGATCAAACCCGGACGGAGGCCAGACTCATCTGTGCCAGCCTTCAGGGAAAAAGTGCAAAACAACATACAATGCATCCGCAGATGGGTGAACTTCCAGGAGCTGTGTAGTTTCACCAGCAGGGGGCCTCATCCCAACTGATGTACAGAGAGCGTCCAAGAGCTGGACAAGCATGGCCAGCTCTGCTTCGAAGGGAGGGGTGGCTTTGAGGATCCGCAGCCGGGCTATCTTTCTCCTTTCTGATTCCTGATATAATGCCCAAACCTTTCCTTACAATCGGGCCGCTTCCCACACTCATCCTTCCGGTTCAAACCAGCCAATAGCCTCAGGGCAGCTGCCACATGATTGAACCAGGGTACCTTTACTAGCTCGGCCTGCGCCCAGACTTCCTGTATAAAGACCGAAGCTCGGGTTTGGCCCACCTTCTTACCCAGTCCTGGAGGGGGCGCTGCTGCTCAGCAGAGGTAAGACCCAGCTCACGCCTCGGAGCGTCCATTGGGGTCCCGGGACCGAGGTGAAGTAGCTGACGTGAAAGATGCTTCTCTGCCCCTGCCAACCCCTTGTCCTTTATAGCCCCCCAACTCTGCTCCATGAAGCCCTGGGGCAGGAGCTCCATGTGCCTCAGGGGGGGGCCGGTCCATCTGCGGCCCTGGCTTTTAGCAAAGCGGAGGCCTCTGCGGCATTTCGTCTCATTGGGCCTCGCTTTTGACTAGGTGGAGCGGCCAAGCCACCTCCCTCCAAGGTGGTCCCAGTGTCCCCCGCCATCTAAAGGGGCTCCGCGGATCTTGACGGAACTCTTCAGCATAGAACTGCGCTTCAAGATCTTGTATTTTGCATTTGTGGTGTTAGTCTGTAACTTCTTTATGTTGCAAAAACATTCGAATGCCTTCCAGAGTTTATGCACGGCCAGTTCAGTACCTGTCGGGAGCACAGCAGCATCGGCACGAGGCAGCATTGCTGTGTTTTGGCCCCACAGACTGGCACCCCTAGGTTTAGGGCCTTCAGGTAGCTGCCAACATCGTTGATAAAAAATATTTAAACAACAACTGGGGCCAGAACACAACCCTGCCTGACCCCAACATTGATGTTGAAGCTATCAGTGACTTCTCTCTGGCCATATCTTACAAAAAGATATATCATTATTATATAGGAGTTCAATTGCCGATACCAGTTTTTCTGGGCAGGAATGATAGACTGACTGACTGACTGACTGACTGAATATACTTTTGTTTGATTTTCTTAAAAATTGTAAAAGGGTGGAACAAACCACCATGATACACACAATATCAAACGATTAATCTGGATTCAAATTACAATAAAATCATTTGTATGAATGGGGAGCCGGAGATGATTTCATTAATTATGAGGTCCAACATTTTTGTGATGAAACAAACTTCAAACAGTGTTTTTAAAATTATCCATAAGCATGTCTGTTCCTCCAGCATGGAATAAAATGCTGTGCTAATAAGAGCTGGAGTCGCTCGATGAACAGGGCGGATCTGCTAAGGTACAGTTCATCTCTTATGCTTTCCTAATTCTTTTGCCGCTAAGTTCAGAAATGTTATTGCTTTGCAGGAATGAGTGTTCACCAAAGCAACTCATGGTTTACGGTATCGAAGACCATTTTCAAGTCAATAAACGTCAAATATAATTTAGATTTTTTAAAGCTGGAATATTTCAGGCCGATGTTAAATAGCTCCATTGCTTGACCATTTGTTCCTTGGCCTCTCCTAAAACCTGCCTGTGACGCGTTGATGAGCCATTATCACACATCCAATCATCTAGAGGAGTGTGAAAAAGCTTTGCATATATTTTCCCTGCTGCATTGAGCAGGGAGATTGGTCGATAATGTGCGGATCCTCCGCGGACCCTTTGTTGTCATGTGCTATTGCTCTAGTTGTGTTCCATGTTACATACGTGAGATCTGGAGCTGCTAGAATGCACTTGCCGGGTGTAGAATGTCACGTGAGGATTCAAGACCCGCTGATACCTGAGACTGTGGGTGGCTGAGCTGTTCTACCTTTACAACTTATGAATACACGTCATCTTCAAGTGTACGAAGCCTTCATCACATTTATTGAAGAATCCGCTATTAACGCCCTTCTTAGGGAGAGGAACAGTCATGGCTGTTTCTACGACGCTGGTACCGTCCGCTGGTGCCAGATAACACTGTAGGCAGCAGTTAGAATGGGTCCAAGTATCGAGGTCTGAGCGAATCCGTCCGCTGGTGCCCGTCGGGCAGGGGCCTTGCTTTGTTTCTGGCTCAGGATTGCTACCCGCACTGCGCCTTCGGAGAACTCCTTACCCAGTGGGATAGCTCCTGCTGTAGCACTTCGAGGAGGGCTTCGATTCTCCTCCGCGGATGTCCCTCACCTGCCAGGCTCCCGCGGAGGCCCCTCATCTGCCAGGCTCCCGCGGATGTCCCTTACCTGCCAGGCTCCCGTGGATGCCCCTCATCTGCCAGGCTCCCGCGGATGTCCCTCACCTGCCAGGGTCCTGCGGATGCCCCTCACCTGCCAGGCTCCCGCGGATTGTCCCTCATCTGCCAGGCTCCCGCGGATGTCCCTCACCTGCCAGGCTCCCGCGGATGTCCCTCACCTGCCAGGCTCCCGCGGATGTCCCTCATCTGCCAGGCTCCCGCAGATGCCCCTCACCTGCCAGGCTCCCGCAGATGTCCCTCACCTGCCAGGCTCCCGCGGATGTCCCTCACCTGCCAGGCTCCCGCGGATGTCCCTCACCTGCCAGGCTCCCGCGGATGCCCCTCACCTGCCAGGCTCCCGCGGATGCCCCTCACCTGCCAGGCTCCCGCGGATGCCCCTCACCTGCCAGGCTCCCGCGGATGCCCCTCACCTGCCAGGCTCCCGCGGATGCCCCTCACCTGCCAGGCTCCCGCGGATGTCCCTCACCTGCCAGGCTCCCGCGGATGTCCCTCACCTGCCAGGCTCCCGCGGATTGTCCCTCACCTGCCAGGCTCCCGCGGTTGTCCCTCACCTGCCAGGCTCCCGCGGATGTCCCTCACCTGCCAGGCTCCCGCGGATTGTCCCTCACCTGCCAGGCTCCCGCGGATGCCCCTCACCTGCCAGGCTCCCGCGGATGCCCCTCACCTGCCAGGCTCCCGCGGATGCCCCTCACCTGCCAGGCTCCCGCGGATGCCCCTCACCTGCCAGGCTCCCGCGGATGTCCCTCACCTGCCAGGCTCCCGCGGATGTCCCTCACCTGCCAGGCTCCCGCGGATGTCCCTCACCTGCCAGGCTCGTGCAGATGTCCCTCACCTGCCAGGCTCGCGCGGATGTCCCTCACCTGCCAGGCTCGCGCGGATGTCCCTCACCTGCCAGGCTCCCGCGGATGCCCCTCACCTGCCAGGCTCCGGCGGATGCCCCTCACCTGCCAGGCTCCGGCGGATGTCCCTCACCTGCCAGGCTCCGGCGGATGTCCCTCACCTGCCAGGCTCCGGCGGATGTCCCTCACCTGCCAGGCTCACGCGGATGTCCCTCACCTGCCAGGCTCCCGCGGATGTCCCTCACCTGCCAGGCTCCCGCGGATGTCCCTCACCTGCCAGGCTCCCGCGGATGTCCCTCACCTGCCAGGCTCCCGCGGATGTCCCTCACCTGCCAGGCTCCCGCGGATGTCCCTCACCTGCCAGGCTCCCGCGGATGACCCTCACCTGCCAGGGTCCCGCGGATGCCCCTCACCTGCCAGGGTCCCGCGGATGCCCCTCACCTGCCAGGCTCCCGCGGATGTCCCTCATCTGCCAGGCTCCCGCGGATGCCCCTCATCTGCCAGGCTCCCGCGGATGTCCCTCACCTGCCAGGCTCACGCGGATGCCCCTCATCTTCCAGGGTCCCGCGGATGCCCCTCATCTGCCAGGGTCCCGCGGATGTCCCTCACCTGCCAGGCTCCCGTGGATGTCCCTCATCTGCCAGGCTCCCGCAAATGTCCCTCACCTGCCAGGGTCCCGCGGATGCCCCTCACCTGCCAGGCTCCCGCGGATGCCCCTCACCTGCCAGGCTCCCGCGGATGCCCCTCATCTGCCAGGCTCCCGCGGATGTCCCTCACCTGCCAGGCTCCAGAGAATGTCCCTCACCTGCCAGGTCCCGCGGATGCCCCTCACCTGCCAGGGTCCCGCGGATGCCCCTCATCTGCCAGGCCCCCGCGGATGCCACTCACCTGCCAGGCTCCCGCGGATGCCCTCACCTGCCAGGCCCCCGCGGATGTCCCTCACCTGCCAGGCTCCCGCGGATGCCCCTCACCTGCCAGGCTCCCGTGGATGTCCCTCATCTGCCAGGCTCCCGCGGATGCCCCTCACCTGCCAGGCCCCCGCGGATGTCCCCCACCTGCCAGGCCCCTGCGGATGTCCCTCACCTGCCAGGCTCCCGCGGATGCCCCTCACCTGCCAGGCCCCCACGGATGTCCCTCACCTGCCAGGCTCACGCGGATGCCCCTCATCTGCCAGGGTCCCGCGGATGCCCCTCATCTGCCAGGCTCACGCGGATGCCCCTCATCTGCCAGGGTCCCGCGGATGCCCCTCATCTGCCAGGGTCCCGCGGATGTCCCTCATCTGCCAGGGTCCCGCGGATGTTCCTCACCTGCCAGGCTCGCGCGGATGCCCCATATCTGCCAGGCTCGCGCGGATGCCCCATATCTGCCATGCTCGCGCGGATGCCCCATATCTGCCAGGGTCCCACGGATGCCCCTCATCTGCCAGGGTCCCGCAAATGCCCCTCATCTGCCAGGGTCCCGCGGATGTCCCTCACCTGCCAGGCTCCCGCGGATGTCCCTCACCTGCCAGGCTCCCGCGGATGTCCCTCACCTGCCAGGCTCCCGCGGATTGCCCCTCACCTGCCAGGCTCCCGCGGATGTCCCTCACCTGCCAGGCTCACGGGGATGCCCCTCACCTGCCAGGGTCCCACGGATGCCCCTCATCTGCCAGGGTCCCGTGGATGTCCCTCACCTGCCAGGCTCACGCGGATGCCCCTCATCTGCCAGGGTCCCACGGATGCTCCTCATCTGCCAGGGTCCCGCGGATGTCCCTCACCTGCCAGGCTCCCGTGGATGCCCCTCATCTGCCAGGCTCCAGCTGCACTCCACGGAGCGACAGACTTCTTGTGGATGGCAGAGCTATCCAATGATGAAAAGTCCCTGAACCAGGAAGCGAGCGCGATGGTGCCAAAAGTTAGTGCTTCCATAAGTGCCTGCTAGGACTTTACGTGCACCTCACGTTTTTGTAGTTATCCAGGCGCTTGTACTTCTGTCTTAATATTTTTAGGGGGGGTTCCCCACCTAAAGTTATGTGGCTGCTTTCAGTGCCAAGGAGAGAGACTCTTAACTTGCTGCTCTCGAATCAAACCCCTCTAGATGCGTGGTATTACTGCTGACAATGTGCTTACATAAGGGTGCAGAGGTCTTCTCTGCGAGACAAATGAATCCTAATTTCAAACCTTGAACCTATCCCTGGTTCGTGCGGATCTCTGTTCTCCAGGTCTTCTTGAACCGTATCTTGCCGGAGGTTCATAGCTCGAGCAGGGCCAATGCAAGGCCGAATAGACTGGCCCCAGGCCCAGGCCATGGACTTCCTGTTTGTTGGGAGCTGTGATGCCCTTTCCTGAGCTCTTGACAATAAGCGCTTTTGCAATTGGCCCTGAACGGAACCCGTAGACGCACCATCAGCGGGTCGTGGTCGCTCTCGATTCTTTGTTCAGTTTCAAGATCGTCCATGGACCATGGTAACCAATATGTAATCTATCAAGCTAACACGCCCCCCTGATCGAACGAGCCATGCGCGGGGGAATCCGACTATGTACAGCCATTTAGAGGCGTGAATCCTTTTTAGGCGTGAAGTGCGTTAAGGCTCCTCTCCTTGAACTGTGAATTGGCAAAGTTGAGGATGAGTGGCCTGCAGGAGCAGGATTCTTTTTAAGCATCCAAGATGACTAATGTGACGTCAGGTTTGGTATTAAAATCCCCACATACCAAACTGATGTTCCTTGCCCATGGACGATTGAAGTGTGAAGAAGACATAAGGTTTCGTCGGAGGTGCCAACTTGTTTCTCGAGCTTGTTGAGTTGCTTAAAAAATTCTGACTGTAGCCCCGGCAGAAAATAAACATTCATTATGGCTAGCTCTCATAGATCGCTAGAAATAAGGAGCAGTGGAATATTACTGCTAATTTGAGTAAATACATCATTTACTGTATCCGATCAAGTATATTTCCAAAGAGTGAATCCACCTCTGGGTCTCCCTTTCGTTGCCTTCATGGCTTCCGTAGAAAAGCCATCGAAATAATGTCCTCCAGAGCCCGTCTCCTGAAAGCAGCAGATTGTTCTTGATTTAACACATGCTACCCAGTCCTTATCATCTAGTGCCTGCTTTAGGCCTGCAATACTCCAACTAGCCTCATGGCCTGGGCTAATGGCTAGCTCCTATGGAGAGAGGACAGGAGTTAAAACAACCCCATACCAGGAGAAGAAGGGAGATAAAACAACCCCAGACCAGGAGAAGAAGGGAGTTAAAACAACCCCATACCAGGAGAAGAAGGGAGTTAAAACAACCCCATACCAGGAGAAGAAGGGAGTTCAAACAACCCCATACCAGGAGAAGAAGGGAGATAAAACAACCCCAGACCAGGAGAAGAAGGGAGTTAAAACAACCCCAGACCAGGAGAAGAAGGGAGTTAAAACAACCCCATACCAGGAGAAGAAGGGAGATAAAACAACCCCAGACCAGGAGAACAAGGGAGTTAAAACAACCCCATACCAGGAGAAGAAGGGAGATAAAACAACCCCATACCAGGAGAACAAGGGAGTTAAAACAACCCCATACCAGGAGAAGAAGGGAGATAAAACAACCCCATACCAGGAGAAGAAGGGAGTTAAAACAACCCCATACCAGGAGAAGAAGGGAGTCTAACTACTTGGAGGAAAATCACATTTTGGATTCCTCCCAGTGTGGCTTCCGTTGCGGCCTTAGTACTGAATCAGCCCTCCTAGCTGTATCTGAACATCTGAGAGCAGCTTTGGATGAGGGACGGACCTCGGCACTGATCCTATTGGATCAGAGTGCCGCTTTTGATACGGTCTCGCATCAGATCCTGATTCAAAGACTGAAGGAGGCCGGCATTGCAGGCGCTGCCTTGACCTGGCTTACTTCTTTTCTCTCAGACAGGTCTTTCCAAGTCTCAGCTCCCCCTTTTTCATCTAGGGTGTATTCCATCAAACAGCGGGTCCCACAGGGCTCTGCGCTAAGCCCTACACTTTTTAACTTGTATGTCCAGCCGCTGGCCGCACTAGCTAAAAGGAGAGGGTTGACGATCGTGTCATATGCAGATGACACCCAACTTGTAGTCGCCCTCTCCAATGACTGCCAAAATGATGCGGCCAAGTTTCAAAGTGGCTTGGCGGATGTAGCAGAGTGGCTGACTGCCAATTGCATACAGCTCAACGCCAGCAAGACTGAGGTCCTGCTGGTCGGGAAGGATCATGAGCTGTGGAGCGGGCATTGGTGGCCCTCATCCCTGGGACCCCCCCCCGCCACTCCAAAAAAGGTGGTGAAAAATCTGGGTGTATGGGTTGACTCGGCGCTGAGCTTCCAAGCTCAAACTAAGAGGGTGGCGGCGACATGTCTTGGCATTCTACGCAGTCTTAGACCCATGTTGGGTTTCTTTGACCCCTCCATTCGGCAGACTATTGTGCAAGCATCTGTCCTATCTAGACTGGACTATGCCAGCGTGCTCTATCTTGGGGTCAATAAGACCGAGATCTCAAGACTTCAGAGGGTCCAGAATGTCGCCGCCAGAACTCTCCTTGCTATGCCCAGCCGCTGCTCCACCTCTAGCACCATTCGATGGCTACACTGGCTGCCAATGGAGAGGCGGCTGGAGTTCAAATCTCTCTGCTTTGCTTTTAAGATCCTGAAATCCTCCACCTCTGGTATAGTATCCGGCCTGCTCTCGATCTACACTCCTTCGCGCCATTTGCGCTCTACTGGCAAATTTTTTGTTTCTATACCACGGGTGAAGAGGGCCCGTGCTGGTGGTTGCTCGTTCAGCGTTCTGGCTGCCAAGCTCTGGAATGATCTTCCGTCTCACATCCGGAGTATGGACAACTACTTATCCTTTCGTAAAGCGCTAAAGACCCATCTGTTCCCTCATTAGGTTTCCCTTCTTTTGTCCCACTTGTCTTTCCTGGCCCTTTCTCTCTCCTCTTAGGAGGGATACTCGCAGTTTTAGCCGCTTTTTTGCTAAGCGCCGGGACGCCCCATAGCTGGGGCAGCTGTGCGCTCTACAAGCTATCTTAACATAAAACAACCCCATACCAGGAGAAGAAGGGAGATAAAACAACCCCATACCAGGAGAAGAAGGGAGATAAAACAACCCCAGACCAGGAGAAGGGAGATAAAACAACCCCATACCAGGAGAAGAAGGGAGATAAAACAACCCCAGACCAGGAGAAGAAGGGAGATAAAACAACCCCAGACCAGGAGAAGAAGGGAGATAAAACAACCCCAGACCAGGAGAAGAAGGGAGTTAAAACAACCCCATACCAGGAGAAGAAGGGAGATAAAACAACCCCAGACCAGGAGAAGAAGGGAGTTAAAACAACCCCATACCAGGAGAAGAAGGGAGATAAAACAACCCCAGACCAGGAGAAGAAGGGAGTTAAAACAACCCCATACCAGGAGAAGAAGGAGATAAAACAACCCCAGACCAGGAGAAGAAGGGAGATAAAACAACCCCATACCAGGAGAAGAAGGGAGATAAAACAACCCCAGACCAGGAGAAGAAGGAGATAAAACAACCCCATACCAGGAGAAGAAGGGAGATAAAACAACCCCAGACCAGGAGAAGAAGGGAGTTAAAACAACCCCATACCAGGAGAAGAAGGGAGATAAAACAACCCCAGAACAGGAGAAGAAGGGAGTTAAAACAACCCCATACCAGGAGAAGAAGGGAGATAAAACAATCCCATACCAGGAGAAGAAGGGAGATAAAACAACCCCAGACCAGGGGAAGAAGGGAGTTAAAACAACCCCATACCAGGAGAAGAAGGGAGATAAAACAACCCCAGACCAGGAGAAGAAGGGAGTTAAAACAACCCCATACCAGGAGAAGAAGGGAGTTAAAACAACCCCATACCAGGAGAAGAAGGGAGATGAAACAACCCCAGACCAGGAGAAGAAGGGAGATAAAACAACCCCATACCAGGAGAAGAAGGGAGATAAAACAACCCCAGACCAGGAGAAGAAGGGAGTTAAAACAACCCCATACCAGGAGAAGAAGGGAGATAAAACAACCCCAGACCAGGAGAAGAAGGGAGTTAAAACAACCCCATTCCAGGAGAAGAAGGGAGATAAAACAACCCCAGACCAGGAGAAGAAGGGACATAAAACAACCCCATACCAGGAGAAGAAGGGAGATAAAACAACCCCAGACCAGGAGAAGAAGGGAGTTCAAACAACCCCATACCAGGAGAAGAAGGGAGATAAAACAACCCCAGACCAGGAGAAGAAGGGAGATAAAACAACCCCATACCAGGAGAAGGGAGATAAAACAACCCCAGACCAGGAGAAGAAGGGAGTTAAAACAACCCCATACCAGAAGAAGAAGGGAGATAAAACAACCCCAGACCAGGAGAAGAAGGGAGTTCAAACAACCCCATACCAGGAGAAGAAGGGAGATAAAACAACCCCATACCAGGAGAAGAAGGGAGTTCAAACAACCCCATACCAGGAGAAGAAGGGAGTTCAAACAACTCCATACCATGAGAAGAAGGGAGATAAAACAACCCCATACCAGGAGAAGAAGGGAGTTCAAACAACCCCATACCAGGAGAAGAAGGGAGATAAAACAACCCCATACCAGGAGAAGAAGGGAGTTCAAACAACCCCATACCAGGAGAAGAAGGGAGTTCAAACAACCCCATGCCAGGAGAAGAAGGGAGATAAAACAACCCCATACCAGGAGAAGAAGGGAGTTCAAACAACCCCATACCAGGAGAAGAAGGGAGATAAAACAACCCCATACCAGGAGAAGAAGGGAGTTCAAACAACCCCAGACCAGGAGAAGAAGGGAGTTAAAACAACCCCATACCAGGAGAAGAAGGGAGTTCAAACAACCCCATACCAGGAGAAGAAGGGAGATAAAACAACCCCATACCAGGAGAAGAAGGGAGATAAAACAACCCCAGACCAGGAGAAGAAGGGAGATAAAACAACCCCATACCAGGAGAAGAAGGGAGATAAAACAACACCAGACCAGGAGAAGAAGGGAGTTAAAACAACCCCATACCAGGAGAAGAAGGGAGATAAAACAACCCCAGACCAGGAGAAGAAGGGAGTTAAAACAACCCCATACCAGGAGAAGAAGGGAGATAAAACAACCCCATACCAGGAGAAGAAGGGAGATAAAACAACCCCATACCAGGAGAAGAAGGGAGTTAAAACAACCCCATACCAGGAGAAGAAGGGAGATAAAACAACCCCAGACCAGGGGAAGAAGGGAGTTAAAACAACCCCATACCAGGAGAAGAAGGGAGATAAAACAACCCCAGACCAGGAGAAGAAGGGAGTTAAAACAACCCCATACCAGGAGAAGAAGGGAGTTAAAACAACCCCATACCAGGAGAAGAAGGGAGATAAAACAACCCCAGACCAGGAGAAGAAGGGAGATAAAACAACCCCATACCAGGAGAAGAAGGGAGATAAAACAACCCCAGACCAGGAGAAGAAGGGAGTTAAAACAACCCCATACCAGGAGAAGAAGGGAGTTAAAACAACCCCAGACCAGGAGAAGAAGGGAGTTAAAACAACCCCATTCCAGGAGAAGAAGGGAGATGAAACAACCGCAGACCAGGAGAAGAAGGGACATAAAACAACCCTATACCAGGAGAAGAAGGGAGATAAAACAACCCCAGACCAGGAGAAGAAGGGAGTTCAAACAACCCCATACCAGGAGAAGAAGGGAGATAAAACAACCCCAGACCAGGAGAAGAAGGAAGATAAAACAACCCCATACCAGGAGAAGAAGGGAGATAAAACAACCCCAGACCAGGAGAAGAAGGGAGTTCAAACAACCCCATACCAGGAGAAGAAGGGAGATAAAACAACCCCAGACCAGGAGAAGAAGGGAGTTCAAACAACCCCATACCAGGAGAAGAAGGGAGATAAAACAACCCCATACCAGGAGAAGAAGGGAGTTCAAACAACCCCATACCAGGAGAAGAAGGAGTTCAAACAACTCCATACCAGGAGAAGAAGGGAGATAAAACAACCCCATACCAGGAGAAGAAGGGAGTTCAAACAACCCCATAACAGGAGAAGAAGGAGATAAAACAACCCCATGCCAGGAGAAGAAGGGAGATAAAACAACCCCATACCAGGAGAAGAAGGGAGTTCAAACAACCCCATACCAGGAGAAGAAGGGAGATAAAACAACCCCATACCAGGAGAAGAAGGGAGTTCAAACAACCCCAGACCAGGAGAAGAAGGGAGTTAAAACAACCCCATACCAGGAGAAGAAGGGAGATGAAACAAGCCCAGACCAGGAGAAGAAGGGAGTTAAAACAACCCCAGACCAGGAGAAGAAGGAAGTTAAAACAACCCCATACCAGGAGAAGAAGGGAGATAAAACAACCCCATACCAGGAGAAGAAGGGAGATAAAACAACCCCAGACCAGGAGAAGAAGGGAGATAAAACAACCCCATACCAGGAGAAGAAGGGAGATAAAACAACCCCATACCAGAAGAAGGGAGATAAAACAACCCCATACCAGGAGAAGAAGGGAGATAAAACAACCCCATACCAGGAGAAGAAGGGAGATAAAACAACCCCATACCAGGAGAAGAAGGGAGATCAAACAACCCAATACCAGGAGAAGAAGGGAGTTAAAACAACCCCATACCAGGAGAAGAAGGGAGATAAAACAACCCCATACCAGGAGAAGAAGGGAGTTCAAACAACCCCAGACCAGGAGAGGAAGACAGTTAAACAAACTCCTTAATTGGAGAGGCCAAGAGTTAAAAGAACTCCCGCGGATGTCCCTCACCTGCGAGGGTCCCACGGATGCCCCTCATCTGCCAGGGTCCCGCGGATGTCCCTCACCTGCCAGGCTCACGCGGATGCCCCTCATCTGCCAGGGTCCCACGGATGCCCCTCATCTGCCAGGGTCCCGCGGATGCCCCTCACCTGCCAGGCTCACGCGGATGCCCCTCATCTGCCAGGGTCCCGCGGATGTCCCTCACCTGCCAGGGTCGCGCGGATGCCCCATATCTGCCAGGGTCCCACGGATGCCCCTCATCTGCCAGGGTCCCGCAAATGCCCCTCATCTGCCAGGGTCCCGCAAATGCCCCTCATCTGCCAGGGTCCCGCGGATGTCCCTCACCTGCCAGGCTCCCGCGGATGTCCCTCACCTGCCAGGCTCCCGCGGATGTCCCTCACCTGCCAGGCTCCCGTGGATGCCCCTCACCTGCCAGGCTCCCGCGGATGTCCCTCACCTGCCAGGCTCACGCGGATGCCCCTCACCTGCCAGGGTCCCACGGATGCCCCTCATCTGCCAGGGTCCCGCGGATGTCCCTCACCTGCCAGGCTCACGCGGATGCCCCTCATCTGCCAGGGTCCCACGGATGCTCCTCATCTGCCAGGGTCCCGCGGATGTCCCTCACCTGCCAGGCTCCCGTGGATGCCCCTCATCTGCCAGGCTCCAGCTGCACTCCACGGAGCGACAAACTTCTTGTGGATGGCAGAGCTGTCCAATGATGAAAAGTCCCTGAACCAGGAAGCGAGCGCGATGGTGCCAAAAGTTAGTGCTTCCATAAGTGCCTGCTAGGACTTTACGTGCACCTCACGTTTTTGTAGTTATCCAGGCGCTTGTACTTCTGTCTTAATATTTTTAGGGGGGGTTCCCCACCTAAAGTTATGTGGCTGCTTTCAGTGCCAAGGAGAGAGACTCTTAACTTGCTGCTCTCGAATCAAACCCCTCTAGATGCGTGGTGTTACTGCTGACAATGTGCTTACATAAGGGTGCAGAGGTCTTCTCTGCGAGACAAATGAATCCTAATTTCAAACCTTGAACCTATCCCTGGTTCGTGCGGATCTCTGTTCTCCAGGTCTTCTTGAACCGTATCTTGCCGGAGGTTCATAGCTCGAGCAGGGCCAATGCAAGGCCGAATAGACTGGCCCCAGGCCCAGGCCATGGACTTCCTGTTTGTTGGGAGCTGTGATGCCCTTTCCTGAGCTCTTGACAATAAGCGCTTTTGCAATTGGCCCTGAACGGAACCCGTAGACGCACCATCAGCGGGTCGTGGTCGCTCTCGATTCTTTGTTCAGTTTCAAGATCGTCCATGGACCATGGTAACCAATATGTAATCTATCAAGCTAACACGCCCCCTGATCGAACGAGCCATGCGCGGGGAATCCGACTATGTACAGCCATTTAGAGGCGTGAATCCTTTTAGGCGTGAAGTGCGTTAAGGCTCCTCTCCTTGAACTGTGAATTGGCAAAGTTGAGGATGAGTGGCCTGCAGGAGCAGGATTCTTTTTAAGCATCCAAGTTGACTAATGTGACGTCAGGTTTGGTATTAAAATCCCCACATACCAAACTGATGTTCCTTGCCCATGGACGATTGAAGTGTGAAGAAGACATAAGGTTTCGTCGGAGCGCCAACTTGTTTCTCGAGCTTGTTGAGTTGCTTAAAAAATTCTGACTGTAGCCCGGCAGAAAATAAACATTCATTATGGCTAGCTCTCATAGATCGCTAGAAATAAGGAGCAGTGGAATATTACTGCTAATTTGAGTAAATACATCATTTACTGTATCCGATCAAGTATATTTCCAAAGAGTAAATCCACCTCTTGTTCTCCCTTTCGTTGCCTTCATGGCTTCCGTAGTGTGCGTAGAAAAGCCATCGAAATAATGTCCTCCAGAGCCCAAGTCTCCTGAAAACAGCAGATTGTTCTTGATTTAACACATGCTACCCAGTCCTTATCATCTAGTGCCTGCTTTAGGCCTGCAATACTCCAACTAGCCTCATGGCCTGGGCTAATGGCTAGCTCCTATGGAGAGAGGACAGGAGTTAAAACAACCCCATACCAGGAGAAGAAGGGAGTTAAAACAACCCCATACCAGGAGAAGAAGGGAGATAAAACAACCCCATACCAGGAGAAGAAGGGAGTTCAAACAACCCCATACCAGGAGAAGAAGGGAGTTAAAACAACCCCATACCAGGAGAAGAAGGGAGTTAAAACAACCCCATACCAGGAGAAGAAGGGAGTTAAAACAACCCCATACCAGGAGAAGAAGGGAGATAAAACAACCCCATACCAGGAGAAGAAGGGAGTTCAAACAACCCCATACCAGGAGAAGAAGGAGTTAAAACAACCCCATACCAGGAGAAGAAGGAGTTAAAACACCCATACCAGGAGATGAAGGGAGATAAAACAACCCCAGACCAGGAGAAGAAGGGAGATAAAACAACCCCATACCAGGAGAAGAAGGGAGTCTAACTACTTGGAGGAAAATCACATTTTGGATTCCTCCCAGTGTGGCTTCCGTTGCGGCCTTAGTACTGAATCAGCCCTCCTAGCTGTATCTGAACATCTGAGAGCAGCTTTGGATGAGGGACGGACCTCGGCACTGATCCTATTGGATCTGAGTGCCGCTTTTGATACGGTCTCGCATCAGATCCTGATTCAAAGACTGAAGGAGGCCGGCATTGCAGGCGCTGCCTTGACCTGGCTTACTTCTTTTCTCTCAGACAGGTCTTTCCAAGTCTCAGCTCCCCTTTTTCATCTAGGGTGTATTCCATCAAACAGCGGGTCCCACAGGGCTCTGCGCTAAGCCCTACACTTTTTAACTTGTATGTCCAGCCGCTGGCCGCACTAGCTAAAAGGAGAGGGTTGACGATCGTGTCATATGCAGATGACACCCAACTTGTAGTCGCCCTCTCCAATGACTGCCAAAATGATGCGGCCAAGTTTCAAAGTGGCTTGGCGGATGTAGCAGAGTGGCTGACTGCCAATTGCCTACAGCTCAACGCCAGCAAGACTGAGGTCCTGCTGGTCGGGAAGGATCATGAGCTGTGGAGCGGGCATTGGTGGCCCTCATCCCTGGGACCCCCCGCCACTCCAAAAAGGTGGTGAAAAATCTGGGTGTATGGGTTGACTCGGCGCTGAGCTTCCAAGCTCAAACTAAGAGGGTGGCGGCGACATGTCTTGGCATTCTACGCAGTCTTAGACCCATGTTGGGTTTCTTTGACCCCTCCATTCGGCAGACTATTGTGCAAGCATCTGTCCTATCTAGACTGGACTATGCCAGCGTGCTCTATCTTGGGGTCAATAAGACCGAGATCTCAAGACTTCAGAGGGTCCAGAATGTCGCCGCCAGAACTCTCCTTGCTATGCCCAGCCGCTGCTCCACCTCTAGCACCATTCGACGGCTACACTGGCTGCCAATGGAGAGGCGGCTGGAGTTCAAATCTCTCTGCTTTGCTTTTAAGATCCTGAAATCCTCCACCTCTGGTATAGTATCCGGCCTGCTCTCGATCTACACTCCTTCGCGCCATTTGCGCTCTACTGGCAAATTTTTTGTTTCTATACCACGGGTGAAGAGGGCCCGTGCTGGTGGTTGCTCGTTCCGCGTTCTGGCTGCCAAGCTCTGGAATGATCTTCCGTCTCACATCCGGAGTATGGACAACTACTTATCCTTTCGTAAAGCGCTAAAGACCCATCTGTTCCCTCATTAGGTTTCCCTTCTTTTGTCCCACTTGTCTTTCCTGGCCCTTTCTCTCTCCTCTTAGGAGGGATACTCGCAGTTTTAGCCGCTTTTTTGCTAAGCGCCGGGAGCCCCATAGCTGGGGCAGCTGTGCGCTCTACAAGCTATCTTAACATAAAACAACCCCATACCAGGAGAAGAAGGGAGATAAAACAACCCCATACCAGGAGAAGAAGGGAGATAAAACAACCCCAGACCAGGAGAAGGGAGATAAAACAACCCCATACCAGGAGAAGAAGGGAGATAAAACAACCCCAGACCAGGAGAAGGGAGATAAAACGACCCCAGACCAGGAGAAGAAGGGAGTTAAAACAACCCCATACCAGGAGAAGAAGGGAGATAAAACAAACCCAGACCAGGAGAAGAAGGGAGTTAAAACAACCCCATACCAGGAGAAGAAGGGAGATAAAACAACCCCAGACCAGGAGAAGAAGGGAGTTAAAACAACCCCATACCAGGAGAAGAAGGGAGATGAAACAACCCCAGACCAGGAGAAGAAGGAGATAAAACAACCCCATACCAGGAGAAGAAGGGAGATAAAACAACCCCAGACCAGGAGAAGAAGGGAGATAAAACAACCCCATACCAGGAGAAGAAAGGAGATAAAACAACCCCAGACCAGGAGAAGAAGGGAGATAAAACAACCCCATACCAGGAGAAGAAGGGAGATAAAACAACCCCAGACCAGGAGAAGAAGGGAGTTAAAACAACCCCATACCAGGAGAAGAAGGGAGATAAAACAACCCCAGACCAGGAGAAGAAGGGAGTTAAAACAACCCCATACCAGGAGAAGAAGGGAGATAAAACAACCCCATACCAGGAGAAGAAGGGAGATAAAACAACCCCATACCAGGAGAAGAAGGGAGATAAAACAACCCCAGACCAGGGGAAGAAGGGAGTTAAAACAACCCCATACCAGGAGAAGAAGGGAGATAAAACAACCCCAGACCAGGAGAAGAAGGGAGTTCAAACAACCCCATACCAGGAGAAGAAGGGAGATAAAACAACCCCAGACCAGGAGAAGAAGGGAGATAAAACAACCCCATACCAGGAGAAGAAGGGAGATAAAACAACCCCAGACCAGGAGAAGAAGGGAGATAAAACAACCCCATACCAGGAGAAGAAGGGAGATAAAACAACCCCAGACCAGGAGAAGAAGAGAGTTAAAACAACCCCATACCAGAAGAAGAAGGGAGATAAAACAACCCCAGACCAGGAGAAGAAGGGAGTTCAAACAACCCCATAACAGGAGAAGAAGGGAGATAAAACAACCCCATACCAGGAGAAGAAGGGAGTTCAAACAACCCCATACCAGGAGAAGAAGGGAGTTCAAACAACTCCATACCAGGAGAAGAAGGGAGATAAAACAACCCCATACCAGGAGAAGAAGGGAGTTCAAACAACCCCATACCAGGAGAAGAAGGGAGATAAAACAACCCCAGACCAGGAGAAGAAGGGAGTTAAAACAACCCCATACCAGGAGAAGAAGGGAGTTCAAACAACCCCATACCAGGAGAAGAAGGGAGATAAAACAACCCCATACCAGGAGAAGAAGGGAGTTAAAACAACCCCATACCAGGAGAAGAAGGGAGATAAAACAACCCCATACCAGGAGAAGAAGGGAGATAAAACAACCCCATACCAGGAGAAGAAGGGAGTTAAAACAACCCCATACCAGGAGAAGAAGGGAGATAAAACAACCCCAGACCAGGGGAAGAAGGGAGTTAAAACAACCCCATACCAGGAGAAGAAGGGAGATAAAACAACCCCAGACCAGGAGAAGAAGGGAGTTAAAACAACCCCATACCAGGAGAAGAAGGGAGTTAAAACAACCCCATACCAGGAGAAGAAGGGAGATAAAACAACCCCAGACCAGGAGAAGAAGGGAGATAAAACAACCCCATACCAGGAGAAGAAGGAGATAAAACAACCCCAGACCAGGAGAAGAAGGAGTTAAAACAACCCCATACCAGGAGAAGAAGGGAGATAAAACAGCCCCAGACCAGGAGAAGAAGGGAGTTAAAACAACCCCATTCCAGGAGAAGAAGGGAGATAAAACAACCCCAGACCAGGAGAAGAAGGGACATAAAACAACCCCATACCAGGAGAAGAAGGGAGATAAAACAACCCCAGACCAGGAGAAGAAGGGAGTTCAAACAACCCCATACCAGGAGAAGAAGGGATATAAAACAACCCCAGACCAGGAGAAGAAGGAGATAAAACAACCCCATACCAGGAGAAGAAGGGAGATAAAACAACCCCAGACCAGGAGAAGAAGGAGTTCAAACAACCCCATACCAGGAGAAGAAGGGAGATAAAACAACCCCAGACCAGGAGAAGAAGGGAGTTCAAACAACCCCATACCAGGAGAAGAAGGGAGATAAAACAACCCCATACCAGGAGAAGAAGGGAGTTCAAACAACCCCATACCAGGAGAAGAAGGGAGTTCAAACAACTCCATACCAGGAGAAGAAGGGAGATAAAACAACCCCATACCAGGAGAAGAAGGGAGTTCAAACAACCCCATACCAGGAGAAGAAGGGAGATAAAACAACCCCATGCCAGGAGAAGAAGGGAGATAAAACAACCCCATACCAGGAGAAGAAGGGAGTTCAAACAACCCCATACCAGGAGAAGAAGGGAGATAAAACAACCCCATACCAGGAGAAGAAGGGAGTTCAAACAACCCCAGACCAGGAGAAGAAGGGAGTTAAAACAACCCCATACCAGGAGAAGAAGGGAGATAAAACAAGCCCAGACCAGGAGAAGAAGGGAGTTAAAACAACCCCAGACCAGGAGAAGAAGGAAGTTAAAACAACCCCATACCAGGAGAAGAAGGGAGTTAAAACAACCCCATACCAGAAGAAGGGAGATAAAACAACCCCAGACCAGGAGAAGAAGGGAGTTACAACAACCACATACCAGGAGAAGAAGGGAGATAAAACAACCCCATACCAGGAGAAGAAGGGAGTTCAAACAACCCCATACCAGGAGAAGAAGGGAGATAAAACAACCCCATACCAGGAGAAGAAGGGAGATAAAACAACCCCATACCAGGAGAAGAAGGGAGTTCAAACAACCCCATACCAGGAGAAGAAGGAAGATAAAACAACTCAATACCAGGAGAAGAAGGGAGTTAAAACAACCCCATACCAGGAGAAGAAGGGAGATAAAACAACCCCATACCAGGAGAAGAAGGAGATCAAACAACCCAATACCAGGAGAAGAAGGGAGTTAAAACAACCCCATACCAGGAGAAGAAGGGAGATAAAACAACCCCATACCAGGAGAAGAAGGGAGTTCAAACAACCCCAGACCAGGAGAGGAAGACAGTTAAACAAACTCCTTAATTGGAGAGGCCAAGAGTTAAAAGAACTCCTTAATGGGAAAGAAGGGAGTTAAAATAACCCATTAATGGGAGAAAGGAAGTTAAAACAACTCCTTAATAGGGGAGGAATGTAGTTAGCATGAGCACTAACCCACACTAACTTTTCTCTTACAGAGTTCAAAAAAAGAACTAAAACAACTCTGGGAGAGAAAGAAAGTTAAAACAATCCTTAACCCGAGAAGACTGGAGTTAAAAAAACTGCATAATGAGAGTGGAAGAGATTTAGGAGTAATCCGTAACAGAAGAGGCAGGGAGTTAAAAGAACTCCTTAGTGGGGGAGGGAGAGAGTTAAATCAACTCATAACAGGAAAGGAAGAGAGTTAGAAGTACTTACCTGGACTGGCCCTTCTCTTACAATGTCAAAAAAGAACTAAAACAACTCCTTAAAGGAAAAGGAAGGGAGTTAAAATAGCCCATTAATGGGAGAAATTAAGTTAAAACAACTCCTTAATAGGGGAGGAAGAGAGTTGGAAAGAGCACTAACCCTTCTGCTATAGAGTTCCAAAAAATAATTTTAAAAAATCCTTAATGGGAGAGAAAGGAGTTAGAACAACTCCTAAATGGGAGAGAGAGAGAGTTAAAATAGCCCCATAACAGGAAAAGAGTGGAGTTAAAACAACTGCATACTGGGAGAGTAAGGCAGTTAAGAGAAATCCTTAACAGGAGAAGAAGGGAGTTAAAACAATTATTTAACAGGAGAGGAAGAGAGTTAAAACAACTCCTTAAGGGGAGAAGGAGAGAGTTAAACAACTTCTTAGTGTGAGGAAGAGAGTTAAAACAACTCCTTAACAGGAAAGGAAAAGAGTTAGAAGTAGTTCTAACCGGGACTAACCCTTCTCTTACAATTTTAAACAAATAACTAAAACAACTCTTTAATGCAAAAGGAAGCGTTTTAAAGCAAAACCTTAATGGGAAAGAAAGGGAGTTAAAACAAATCCCTAACAGAAGAGGGAGGGACTTCTTAAAACAAATCCTTAACAAGGGAGGAAGACAGGTAAATATACTCCTTAATTGGAGAAGATGGGAGTTAAAAGAACTCCTTAATGGGAAAAGAAGGGAATTAAAATAACCCATAATGGGAGAAAGGAAGTTAAAACAACTCCTTAATAGGGGAGGAAGATAGTTAGCATGAGCACTAACCCACACTAACCCTTCTCTTACAGAGTTCAAAAAAGAACTAAAACAACTCTGGGAGAGAAAGAAAGTTAAAACAATCCTTAACCCGAGAAGACTGGAGTTAAAAAAACTGTATAATGGGAGAGGAAGAGAGTTAGGAGAAATCCGTAACAGAAGAGGCAGGGAGTTAAAAGAACTCCTTAGTGGGGGAGGGAGAGAGTTAAATCAACTCATAACAGGAAAAAAAGAGAGTTAGAAGTACTAACCTGGACTAGCCGTTCTCTGTTGAAAAAAGAACTAAAACAACCCCTTACTGGGAAATGAAGGGAGTTAAAACAACTCGCTAACAAGAGAGGAAGGGACTTCTTGAAACAAATCCTTAACGGAAGAGAAAGGGAGTTAAAACAATGCCTTCATGGGAGAGGAGGGGAGGTAAAGGAACTCTCTAATGGAAGAGAGTTGAGATAACTCTTTCATTTTCTTTGCCCTTCCCCCTCTGCTTCGCTTCCGGATCTTGAAACTTTATCAGGGAGCTCTCCTGGGGTCAGTGGGTTCAGAGTATTGTTATATGTGTCTATAGTACAAGCTCCCACGGTTGCTTTAGTACTTCTAGCTGACTGACCCCTTTTTACTATGAATACACGTCCTGATGTGTATTGCATGGTTTGCTCCACACCGCTCCTTTTCTGCTGCTATGGTATCGCCTTTGTTCTTACACTTTGCACTGTTTTCTATGTAAAGCACCTGTTGCCCTTGGGCCTTGTAGGCGCTATAACACAAAATAAACCAATACTATCCTTGTTGCATGTTTATACTGATTGCGTAGACATGCCTCAAGGGGCAGTGGGCACTTGAAAGCTTCTCATACTGTGGCTCCTGTCTCTCCCTCCATTGGTCGGAGTCCCTTGGTTCACCCCATTTGATATGCCTTAAGAGACGCTCATTTACCCGCAGACCGGGTTTCTGGGGTTACTAGCTTGTGATGGTACAGCGCTCTGACCTGTTCTCGAGGTCTGATTCCCTGATAAAGGTAACAGCTGGATCAAGTGAACCTCCATTTGGTGAGAGCAGCAGCTGGTCACCACCCTTACCTGGTTGGCGGAGTTCACTTCCTTCATCCAAGCATTCCAAACCCCACGACCCACTGACCCCGATGGACGTCCCACAGTCAGGTAACTTGCTGTGTTCTCTCCACTACCCAAAAGTGTTACAAGTTTGCCTTTGTGCCCTTGACTTCGCGTGAGGCACGGTCCTTTGAAAATATCCATTTATTCTGCCATCCAGTGTTGACGTCTACAATGGGAGTCTTGGTTCCTCCCTTTGAATCATGAGGGTCTGGGCAGGGCCTGGCAGGTGAAGAGCCACCTCCTTGGGACATTTCTTCTACCACTGAGCCCCTCAATCTGTAAAGATCTCCAACAACCACAGACGGCTCTTCTTTAATTCCCATCAATTCTAGACAAATGGACTTCTTAGGAGGCGCCCACTACAAATGTCTGCTGTTCCCATTCATTTATTAAGTGATACTGAAAATAGGAGACAAGACCACTATTACAAAAGGTAATTGGACCCTTTCTTGAAGGGGACTGGGTATGGCATGTGACTGCTTGGACATCATGATGAAGTTGGTCACCAGAGGTGAAGTAATGCTCTAAGACAGCTTGGTATTACAAGCATAGGGCCAGATGTTTCAACCTAAATTGTGTTCGCAAACGCTGAAATTCGCAGAATTTCAGCGTTTGCAATCGCAATTTAGCTGTGTGCTATGTAGTAAGGCAAATACCTACTCGCAAAATAAGGAATCGCAAAAATTGCGATTCCTTATTTTGCGCAAGCATTTAGAGAATCGCAATTTGCGATTCCCAAAATGCGTTGCAAGTAGGCATCGCAAATTGCGATATTGCCTTAAGGAATCGCAAATTACCACCAACTTTAAGTTGGTGGTAATTTGCGATTTCCTTTAAAAAAGCACTTTTTTGCGTTTTTCAAAGTGCCATGTGGCACACATACATGCCCTTAGGGCATGTATGTGCGCCACATGTGCACACATGCATATTTCAGGGGTGCAACAGGGTGTTCTTTTGGAACCCTTGCACCCTTGAAATTGCGCGCGCAATTTGCGAGTACCTATTGGGTACTCGCAAATTGCGTGCGCAATTCCCATTCATTCCTATTGGCCTCTTGGCCCATAGGAATAAATGGGAAGCCATTCCTTAATTGAGATTCGCAATTTGCGAGTCGCAATTAAGGAATGCGAGGGAATCGCAAAAAATTTGCTAATTTTTTAGATACATATCGTTTTGCGATTCTCAAATAGCGATTCTCTAAAAATCGCTATTTGAGAATCGCAAATGTATCCTTTGATACATATGCCCCATAGTCATTTCCCTAAATGTGTACTGGTTTGTAGTTCTTAAAGATCATTACTTCTTGCCAGTAGAGTATTACTGAAGAGACTGGTGTCGTCGTGTGAGCTCCTTGTACTTGGAGGAAGGTTCATGTGAATATTGTCAAAAGACACAATGTTCGGATGCTGACACAGTAGAGCGATCATCGGCATGGCTGGCTGCACTTTAGGCGTGAGTGTGCAAATCTCAGTGAGGTTTGATCAGTCGCTCGTCCTGTCATACTGAGGGTGCTCCATTTACTCTTATTTTTCCGATTTCTGTAGTTTTGAAAGCAATGAATATGTAGGAATCAATGTACCAATCTTTATGTCAAGTAACTGAAAGTACTATTAAGTATATTAATTGATTAATTTTGCAAATGAAAAAATATATACATTTTGTATATAGTGTTGCATATCTCTCAGTGACATTCCGGGGCTCGTCTGGACAAGCCAATGACCAGACTACGACTGAATGCGAGGAGAACTAATTCTAATAAATATGGCCCAGAGGCCCTCGGTTCACCCACAGGTGACTTGTGATCAGCAGCATGGAAAAAAAAGGGGCCACCTTTTATTCGCAGTACAGGGCCCTACTGTCACTGCTGAAGGAGCAGGAAAGGGTCGCTGAAGCCACCGTCTGCTTCTGTCTGAGGCCAGATAAAGGGACACTGCGATCCTGCTCTCTATCATGGACAGACACAGCACACTGCGATCCTGCTCTCTAGCATGGACAGACAGAGGACACTGCGATCCCGTTCTCTATCATGGACAGACGCAGGACACTGAGATCCTGCTCTCTATCATGGACAGACAGAGGACACTGCGATCCTGCTCTCTATCATGGACAGACAGAGGACACTGCACTCCTGCTCTCTATCATGGACAGACGCAGGACTCTGCGATCCTGCTCTCTATCATGGACAGATGTAGGACACTGCGATCCTCCTCTCTATCATGGACAGATGCAGGACACTGCTATCCTGCTCTCTATCATGGACAGACGCAGGACACTGCGAACCTGCTCTCTATCATGGACATATGCAGGACACTGCTATCCTGCTCTCTATCATGGACGGACAGAGGACACTGCGATCCTGCTCCCTATCAATCATGGACAGACAGTGGACACTGTGATCCTGCTCTCTACCATGGACAGACAGAGGACACTGCGATCCTGCTCTCTATCATGGAAAGACGCAGGACTCTGCGATCCTGCTCTCTATCATGGACAGATGCAGGACACTGCGATCCTGCTCTCTATCATGGACAGACGCAGGACACTGCGAACTTGCTCTCTATCATGGACATATGCAGGACACTGCTATCCTGCTCTCTATCATGGACGGACAGAGGACACTGCGATCCTGCTCCCTATAAATCATGGACAGACAGTGGACACGGCGATCCTGCTCTCTACCATGGACAGACAGAGGACACTGCGATCCTGCTCTCTATCATGGACAGAGGACACTGGGATCCTTCTCTCTATCATGGACAGACGCAGGACTCTGCGATCCTGCTCTCTATCATGGACAGATGTAGGACACTGCGATCCGGACACTGCGATCCTCCTCTCTATCATGGACAGATGCAGGACACTGCGATCCTGCTCTCTATCATGGACAGATGCAGGACACTGCGAACCTGCTCTCTATCATGGACATATGCAGGACACTGCTATCCTGCTCTCTATCATGGAAAGACGCAGGACTCTGCGATCCTGCTCTCTATCATGGACAGATGCAGGACACTGCCATCCTGCTCTCTATCATGGACTGATGCAGGACACTGCGATCCTGCTCTCTGTCATGGACAGACGCAGGACACTGCGATCCTGCTCTCTATCATGGATGGAGGACACTGCGATCCTGCTCTCTATCACGGATAGACAGATGACACTGCGATCCTGCTCCCTATCAATCATGGACAGACAGTGGACACTGCGATCCTGCTCTCTACCATGGACAGACAGAGGACACTGCGATCCTGCTCTCTATCATGGAAAGACGCAGGACTCTGCGATCCTGCTCTCTATCATGGACAGATGCAGGACACTGCCATCCTGCTCTCTATCATGGACTGATGCAGGACACTGCGATCCTGCTCTCTGTCATGGACAGACGCAGGACACTGCGATCCTGCTCTCTATCATGGATGGAGGACACTGCGATCCTGCTCTCTATCACGGATAGACAGATGACACTGCGATCCTGCTCTCTATGGACTGACGCAGGACACTGCGATCCTACTCTCTATCATGGACAGACGCGGGACACTGCGATCCTGCTCTCTATCATGGACAGACGCAGGACACTGCGATCCTGCTCCCTATCATGGACAGATGCAGGACACTGCGATCCTGCTCTCTATCATGGACAGACAGAAGACGCTGCAATCCTGCTCTCTATCATGGATGGACGCTGGACACTGCGATCCTGCTCTCTACCATGGACAGACACAGGACACTGCGATCCTGCTCTCTATCATGGACAGAGGACACTGGGATCCTTCTCTCTATCATGGACAGACGCAGGACACTGCGATCCTTCTCTCTATCATGGACAGACAGAGGACACTGCGATCCTGCTCTCTATCATGGACAGATGCAGGACACTGCGAACCTACTCTCTATCATGGACAGACAGAGGACACTGCGATCCTGCTCTCTTTCATGGACAGAGGACACTGCGATCCTGCTCTCTATCATGGACAGAGGACACTGCGATCCTGCAATCTATCATGGACAGACAGACGACACTGCGATCCTGCTCTCTATCATGGACAGACAGAGGACACTGCGATCCTGCTCTCTATCATGGACAGACAGAGGACACTGCGATCCTGCTCTCTATCATGGACAGATGCAGGACACTGTGAACCTACTCTCTATCATGGACAGACAGAGGACACTGCGATCCTGCTCTCTATCATGGACAGAGGACACTGCGATCCTGCTCTCTATCATGGACGGACAGAGGATACTGCGATCCTGCTCTCTACCATAGACAGACGCAGGACACTGCGATCCTGCTCTCTATGGACAGACAGAGGACACTGCTATCCTGCTCTCTATCATGGACAGACAGGACACTGTGATCCTGCTCTCTACCATGGACAGACGCAGTACACTGCGATCCTGCTCACTGCGATCCTGATCTCTATCATGGACAGGCAGAGGACACTGCGATCCTGCTCTCTATCATGGACAGACAGACGACACTGTGATCCTGCTCTCTATCATGGACAGAGGACACTCCGATCCTGCTCTCTATCATGGACAGAGGACACTGCGATCCTGCTCTCAATCATGGACAGACAGAGGACACTGCGATCCTGCTCTCTTTCATGGACAGAGGACACTGCGATCCTGCTCTCTATCATGGACAGAGGACACTGCGATCCTGCTCTCAATCATGGACAGACAGAGGACACTGCAATCCTGCTCTCTTTCATAGACAGAGGACACTGCGATCCTGCTCTCTATCATGGACAGAGGACACTGCGATCCTGCAATCTATCATGGACAGACAGACGACACTGCGATCCTGCTCTCTATCATGGACAGACAGAGGACACTGCGATCCTGCTCTCTATCATGGACAGACAGAGGACACTGCGATCCTGCTCTCTATCATGGACAGATGCAGGACACTGCGAACCTACTCTCTATCATGGACAGACAGAGGACACTGCAATCCTGCTCTCTATCATGGACAGACAGAGGACACTGCGATCCTGCTATCTATCATGGACAGAGGACACTGCGATCCTGCTCTCTATCATGGACGGACAGAGGATACTGCGATCCTGCTCTCTACCATGGACAGACGCAGGACACTGCGATCCTGCTCTCTATGGACAGACAGAGGACACTGCGATCCTGCTCTCTATCATGGACAGATGCAGGACACTGCGATCCTGCTCACTGCGATCCTGCTCTCTATCATGGACAGACAGACGACACTGCGATCCTGCTCTCTACCATGGACAGACAGAGGACACTGCGATCCTGCTCTCTATCATGGACAGAGGACACTGGGATCCTTCTCTCTATCATGGACAGACGCAGGACTCTGCGATCCTGCTCTCTATCATGGACAGATGTAGGACACTGCGATTCTGCTCTCTATCATGGACAGACGCAGGACACTGCGAACCTGCTCTCTATCATGGACATATGCAGGACACTGCTATCCTGCTCTCTATCAATCATGGACAGACAGTGGACACTGCGATCCTGCTCTCTACCATGGACAGACAGAGGACACTGCGATCCTGCTCTCAATCATGGAAAGACGCAGGACTCTGCAATCCTGCTCTCTATCATGGACAGATGCAGGACACTGCGATCCTGCTCTCTATCATGGACTGATGCAGGACACTGCGATCCTGCTCTCTGTCATGGACAGACGCAGAGACACTGCGATCCTGCTCTCTATCATGGATGGAGGACACTGCGATCCTGCTCTCTATCACGGATAGACAGATGACACTGCGATCCTGCTCTCTATGGACTGACGCAGGACACTGCGATCCTACTCTCTATCATGGACAGACGCGGGACACTGCGATCCTGCTCTCTATCATGGACAGACGCAGGACACTGCGATCCTGCTCCCTATCATGGGCAGATGCAGGACACTGCGATCCTGCTCTCTATCATGGACAGACAGAAGACGCTGCAATCCTGCTCTCTATCATGGATGGACGCAGGACACTGCGATCCTGCTCTCTATCATGGACAGACGCTGGACACTGCGATCCTGCTCTCTACCATGGACAGACACAGGACACTGCGATCCTGCTCTCTATCAAGGACAGAGGACACTGGGATCCTTCTCTCTATCATGGACAGACGCAGGACACTGCGATCCTGCTCTCAATCATGGACAGGCAGAGGACACTGCGATCCTGCTCTCTATCATGGACAGATGCAGGACACTGCGAACCTACTCTCTATCATGGACAGACAGAGGACACTGCGATCCTGCTCTCTTTCATGGACAGAGGACACTGCGATCCTGCTCTCTATCATGGACAGAGGACACTGCGATCCTGCAATCTATCATGGACAGACAGACGACACTGCGATCCTGCTCTCTATCATGGACAGACAGAGGACACTGCGATCCTGCTCTCTATCATGGACAGACAGAGGACACTGCGATCCTGCTCTCTATCATGGACAGATGCAGGACACTGAGAACCTACTCTCTATCATGGATAGACAGAGGACACTGCGATCCTGCTCTCTATCATGGACAGAGGACACTGCGATCCTGCTCTCTACCATGGACAGACGCAGGACACTGCGATCCTGCTCTCTATGGACAGACAGAGGACACTGCGATCCTGCTCTCTATCATGGACAGACAGGACACTGTGATCCTGCTCTCTACCATGGACAGACGCAGTACACTGCGATCCTGCTCACTGCGATCCTGCTCTCTATCATGGACAGACAGAGGACACTGCGATCCTGCTCTCTATCATGGACAGACAGACGACACTGTGATCCTGCTCTCTATCATGGACAGAGGACACTCCGATCCTTCTCTCTATCATGGACAGACGCAGGACTCTGCGATCCTGTTCTCTATCATGGACAGATGTAGGACACTGCGATTCTGCTCTCTATCATGGACAGACGCAGGACACTGCGAACCTGCTCTCTATCATGGACATATGCAGGACACTGCTATCCTGCTCTCTATCAATCATGGACAGACAGTGGACACTGCGATCCTGCTCTCTACCATGGACAGACAGAGGACACTGCGATCCTGCTCTCAATCATGGAAAGACGCAGGACTCTGCAATCCTGCTCTCTATCATGGACAGATGCAGGACACTGCGATCCTGCTCTCTATCATGGACTGATGCAGGACACTGCGATCCTGCTCTCTGTCATGGACAGACGCAGGACACTGCGATCCTGCTCTCTATCATGGATGGAGGACACTGCGATCCTGCTCTCTATCACGGATAGACAGATGACACTGCGATCCTGCTCTCTATGGACTGACGCAGGACACTGCGATCCTACTCTCTATCATGGACAGACGCGGGACACTGCGATCCTGCTCTCTATCATGGACAGACGCAGGACACTGCGATCCTGCTCCCTATCATGGGCAGATGCAGGACACTGCGATCCTGCTCTCTATCATGGACAGACAGAAGACGCTGCAATCCTGCTCTCTATCATGGATGGACGCAGGACACTGCGATCCTGCTCTCTATCATGGACAGACGCTGGACACTGCGATCCTGCTCTCTACCATGGACAGACACAGGACACTGCGATCCTGCTCTCTATCAAGGACAGAGGACACTGGGATCCTTCTCTCTATCATGGACAGACGCAGGACACTGCGATCCTGCTCTCAATCATGGACAGGCAGAGGACACTGCGATCCTGCTCTCTATCATGGACAGATGCAGGACACTGCGAACCTACTCTCTATCATGGACAGACAGAGGACACTGCGATCCTGCTCTCTTTCATGGACAGAGGACACTGCGATCCTGCTCTCTATCATGGACAGAGGACACTGCGATCCTGCAATCTATCATGGACAGACAGACGACACTGCGATCCTGCTCTCTATCATGGACAGACAGAGGACACTGCGATCCTGCTCTCTATCATGGACAGACAGAGGACACTGCGATCCTGCTCTCTATCATGGACAGATGCAGGACACTGTGAACCTACTCTCTATCATGGATAGACAGAGGACACTGCGATCCTGCTCTCTATCATGGACAAAGGACACTGCGATCCTGCTCTCTACCATGGACAGACGTAGGACACTGCGATCCTGCTCTCTATGGACAGACAGAGGACACTGCGATCCTGCTCTCTATCATGGACAGACAGGACACTGTGATCCTGCTCTCTACCATGGACAGACGCAGTACACTGCGATCCTGCTCACTGCGATCCTGCTCTCTATCATGGACAGACAGAGGACACTGCGATCCTGCTCTCTATCATGGACAGACAGACGACACTGTGATCCTGCTCTCTATCATGGACAGAGGACACTCCGATCCTGCTCTCTATCATGGACAGAGGACACTGCGATCCTGCTCTCAATCATGGACAGACAGAGGACACTGCGATCCTGCTCTCTTTCATGGACAGAGGACACTGCGATCCTGCTCTCTATCATGGACGGACAGAGGATACTGCGATCCTGCTCTCTACCATGGACAGACGCAGGACACTGCGATCCTGCTCTCTATGGACAGACAGAGGACACTGCGATCCTGCTCTCTATCATGGACAGACGCAGGACACTGCGATCCTGCTCACTGCGATCCTGCTCTCTATCATGGACAGACAGACGACACTGCGATCCTGCTCTCTACCATGGACAGACGCAGTACACTGCGATCCTGCTCACTGCGATCCTGCTCTCTATCATGGACAGACAGACGACACTGCGATCCTGCTCTCTATCATGGACAGACGCAGGACACTGCGATCCTGCTCCCTATCATGGACAGATGCAGGACACTGCGATCCTGCTCTCTATCATGGACAGACAGAAGACGCTGCAATCCTGCTCTCTATCATGGACAGACAGAGGACACTGCGATCCTGCTCTCTATCATGGACAGACAGACGACACTGCGATCCTGCTCTCTACCATGGACAGACGCAGTACACTGCGATCCTGCTCACTGCGATCCTGCTCTCTATCATGGACAGACAGAGGACACTGCGATCCTGCTCTCTATCATGGACAGACGCAGGACACTGCGATCCTGCTCCCTATCATGGACAGATGCAGGACACTGCGATCCTGCTCCCTATTATGGACAGATGCAGGACACTGCGATCCTGCTCTCTATCATGGACAGACAGACGACACTGCGATCCTGCTCTCTACCATGGACAGACGCAGTACACTGCGATCCTGCTCACTGCGATCCTGCTCTCTATCATGGACAGACAGAGGACACTGCGATCCTGCTCTCTATCATGGACAGAGGACACTGCGATCCTGCTCCCTATCATGGGCAGATGCAGGACACTGCGATCCTGCTCTCTATCATGGACAGACAGAAGACGCTGCAATCCTGCTCTCTATCATGGATGGACGCAGGACACTGCGATCCTGCTCTCTATCATGGACAGATGCTGGACACTGCGATCCTGCTCTCTACCATGGACAGACACAGGACACTGCGATCCTGCTCTCTATCAAGGACAGAGGACACTGGGATCCTTCTCTCTATCATGGACAGACGCAGGACACTGCGATCCTGCTCTCAATCATGGACAGGCAGAGGACACTGCGATCCTGCTCTCTATCATGGACAGATGCAGGACACTGCGAACCTACTCTCTATCATGGACAGACAGAGGACACTGCGATCCTGCTCTCTATCATGGACAGACAGAGGACACTGCGATCCTGCTCTCTATCCATGGACAGACAGAGGACACTGCGATCCTGCTCTCTATCATGGACAGATGCAGGACACTGTGAACCTACTCTCTATCATGGATAGACAGAGGACACTGCGATCCTGCTCTCTATCATGGACAGAGGTCACTGCGATCCTGCTCTCTATCATGGACGGACAGAGGATACTGCGATCCTGCTCTCTACCATGGACAGACGCAGGACACTGCGATCCTGCTCTCTATGGACAGACAGAGGACACTGCGATCCTGCTCTCTATCATGGACAGATGCAGGACACTGTGAACCTACTCTCTATCATGGATAGACAGAGGACACTGCGATCCTGCTCTCTATCATGGACAGAGGACACTGCGATCCTGCTCTCTATCATGGACGGACAGAGGATACTGCGATCCTGCTCTCTACCATTGACAGACGCAGGACACTGCGATCCTGCTCTCTATGGACAGACAGAGGACACTGCGATCCTGCTCTCTATCATGGACAGACAGGACACTGTGATCCTGCTCTCTACCATGGACAGACGCAGTACACTGCAATCCTGCTCACTGCGATCCTGCTCTCTATCATGGACAGACAGAGGACACTGCGATCCTGCTCTCTATCATGGACAGACAGACGACACTGTGATCCTGCTCTCTATCATGGACAGAGGACACTCCGATCCTGCTCTCTATCATGGACAGAGGACACTGCGATCCTGCTCTCAATCATGGACAGACAGAGGACACTGCGATCCTGCTCTCTTTCATGGACAGAGGACACTGCGATCCTGCTCTCTATCACGGACAGAGGACACTGCGATCCTGCTCTCTATCATGGACAGACAGAGGACACTGCGATCCTGCTCTCTTTCATGGACAGAGGACACTGTGATCCTGCAATCTATCATGGACAGACAGACGACACTGCGATCCTGCTCTCTATCATGGACAGACAGAGGACACTGCGATCCTGCTCTCTATCATGGACAGACAGAGGACACTGCGATCCTGGTCTCTATCATGGACAGATGCAGGACACTGCGAACCTACTCTCTATCATGGACAGACAGAGGACACTGCGAACCTACTCTCTATCATGGACGGACAGAGGATACTGCGATCCTGCTCTCTACCATGGACAGACGCAGGACACTGCGATCCTGCTCTCTATGGACAGACAGAGGACACTGCGATCCTGCTCTCTATCATGGACAGACGCAGGACACTGCGATCCTGCTCACTGCGATCCTGCTCTCTATCATGGACAGACAGACGACACTGCGATCCTGCTATCTACCATGGACAGACGCAGTACACTGCGATCCTGCTCACTGCGATCCTGCTCTCTATCATGGACAGACAGACGACACTGCGATCCTGCTCTCTATCATGGACAGACGCAGGACACTGCGATCCTGCTCCCTATCATGGACAGATGCAGGACACTGCGATCCTGCTCTCTATCATGGACAGACAGAAGACGCTGCAATCCTGCTCTCTATCATGGACAGACAGAGGACACTGCGATCCTGCTCTCTATCATGGACAGACAGACGACACTGCGATCCTGCTCTCTACCATGGACAGACGCAGTACACTGCGATCCTGCTCACTGCGATCCTGCTCTCTATCATGGACAGACAGAGGACACTGCGATCCTGCTCTCTATCATGGACAGACGCAGGACACTGCGATCCTGCTCCCTATCATGGACAGATGCAGGACACTGCGATCCTGCTCCCTATCATGGACAGATGCAGGACACTGCGATCCTGCTCTCTATCATGGACAGACAGACGACACTGCGATCCTGCTCTCTACCATGGACAGACGCAGTACACTGCGATCCTGCTCACTGCGATCCTGCTCTCTATCATGGACAGACAGAGGACACTGCGATCCTGCTCTCTATCATGGACAGAGGACACTGCGATCCTGCTCTCTATCATGGACGGACAGAGGATACTGCGATCCTGCTCTCTCCATGGACAGACGCAGGACACTGCGATCCTGCTCTCTATGGACAGACAGAGGACACTGCGAGCCTGCTCTCTATCATGGACAGACAGGACACTGTGATCCTGCTCTCTACCATGGACAGACGCAGTACACTGCGATCCTGCTCACTGCGATCCTGCTCTCTATCATGGACAGACAGACGACACTGCTATCCTGCTCTCTATCATGGACAGACGCAGGACACTGCGATCCTGCTCCCTATCATGGACAGATGCAGGACACTGCGATCCTGCTCTCTATCATGGACAGACAGAAGACGCTGCAATCCTGCTCTCTATCATGGACAGACAGAGGACACTCCGATCCTGCTCTCTATCATGGACAGAGGACACTGCGATCCTGCTCTCTATCATGGACGGACAGAGGATACTGCGATCCTGCTCTCTACCATGGACAGACGCAGGACACTGCGATCCTGCTCTCTATGGACAGACAGAGGACAGTGCGATCCTGCTCTCTATTATGGACAGACAGGACACTGTGATCCTGCTCTCTACCATGGACAGACGCAGTACACTGCGATCCTGCTCACTGCGATCCTGCTCTCTATCATGGACAGACAGACGACACTGCGATCCTGCTCTCTATCATGGACAGACAGAGGACACTGCACTCCTGCTCTCTATCATGGACAGACGCAGGACTCTGCGATCCTGCTCTCTATCATGGACAGATGTAGGACACTGCGATCCTCCTCTCTATCATGGACAGATGCAGGACACTGCGATCCTGCTCTCTATCATGGACAGACGCAGGACACTGCGAACCTGCTCTCTATCATGGACATATGCAGGACACTGCTATCCTGCTCTCTATCATGGACGGACAGAGGACACTGTGATCCTGCTCCCTATCAATCATGGACAGACAGTGGACACTGCGATCCTGCTCTCTACCATGGACAGACAGAGGACACTGCGATCCTGCTCTCTATCATGGAAAGACGCAGGACACTGCGATCCTGCTCTCTGTCATGGACAGACGCAGGACACTGCGATCCTGCTTTCTACCATGGACAGACACAGGACACTGCGATCCTGCTCTCTATCATGGACAGAGGACACTGGGATCCTTCTCTCTATCATGGACAGACGCAGGACACTGCGATCCTGCTCTCAATCATGGACAGACAGAGGTCACTGCGATCCTGCTCTCTATCATGGACAGAGGACACTGCGATCCTGCTCTCTATCACGGATAGACAGATGACACTGCGATCCTGCTCTCTATGGACAGACTCAGGACACTGCGATCCTACTCTCTATCATGGACAGACGCGGGACACTGCGATCCTGCTCTCTATCATGGACAGACGCAGGACACTGCGATCCTGCTCCCTATCATGGACAGATGCAGGACACTGCGATCCTGCTCTCTATCATGGACAGACAGAAGACGCTGCAATCCTGCTCTCTATCATGGATGGACGCAGGACACTGCGATCCTGCTCTCTATCATGGACAGACGCTGGACACTGCGATCCTGCTCTCTACCATGGACAGACACAGGACACTGCGATCCTGCTCTCTATCATGGACAGAGGACACTGCGATCCTGCTCTCTATCATGGACAGAGGACACTGCGATCCTGCTCTCTATCATGGACGGACAGAGGATACTGCGATCCTGCTCTCTTCCATGGACAGAGGACACTGCGATCCTGCTCTCAATCATGGACAGACAGAGGACACTGCGATCCTGCTCTCTTTCATGGACAGAGGACACTGCGATCCTGCTCTCTATCATGGACAGAGGACACTGCGATCCTGCAATCTATCATGGACAGACAGAGGACACTGCGATCCTGCTCTCTATCATGGACAGACAGAGGACACTGCGATCCTGCTCTCTATCATGGACAGATGCAGGACACTGCGAACCTACTCTCTATCATGGACAGACAGAGGACACTGCGATCCTGCTCTCTATCATGGACAGACAGAGGACACTGCGATCCTGCTCTCTATCATGGACAGAGGACACTGCGATCCTGCTCTCTATCATGGACGGGCAGAGGATACTGCGATCCTGCTCTCTACCATGGACAGACGCAGGACACTGCGATCCTGCTCTCTATCATGGACAGACGCAGGACACTGCGATCCTGCTCACTGCGATCCTGCTCTCTATCATGGACAGACGACACTGCGATCCTGCTCTCTACCATGGACAGACGCAGTACACTGCGATCCTGCTCACTGCGATCCTGCTCTCTATCATGGACAGACAGACGACACTGCGATCCTGCTCGCTATCATGGACAGACGCAGGACACTGCGATCCTGCTCCTTATCATGGGCAGATGCAGGACACTGCGATCCTGCTCTCTATCATGGACAGACAGAAAACGCTGCAATCCTGCTCTCTATCATGGACAGACAGACGACACTGCGATCCTGCTCTCTACCATGGACAGACGCAGTACACTGCGATCCTGCTCACTGCGATCCTGCTCTCTATCATGGACAGACAGAGGACACTGCGATCCTGCTCTCTATCATGGACAGACGCAGGACACTGCGATCCTGCTCCCTATCATGGACAGATGCAGGACACTGCGATCCTGCTCCCTATCATGGACAGATGCAGGACACTGCTATCCTGCTCTCTATCATGGACGGACAGAGGACACTGCGATCCTGCTCCCTATCAATCATGGACAGACAGTGGACACTGCGATCCTGCTTTCTATCATGGACAGACAGACGACACTGCGATCCTGCTCACTGCGATCCTGCTCTCTATCATGGACAGACAGACGACACTGCGATCCTGCTCTCTATCATGGACAGACAGAGGACACTGCGATCCTGCTCTCTATCATGGACAGACAGAGGACACTGCGATCCTGCTCTCTTTCATGGACAGAGGACACTGCGATCCTGCTCTCTATCATGGACAGAGGACACTGCGATCCTGCAATCTATCATGGACAGACAGAGGACACTGCGATCCTGCTCTCTATGGACAGACAGAGGACACTGCAATCCTGCTCTCTATCATGGACAGACAGAGGACACTGCGATCCTGCTCTCTACCATGGACAGACGCAGGACGCTGCGATCCTGCTCTCTATGGACAGACAGAGGACACTGCGATCCTGCTCTCTATCATGGACAGACAGAGGACACTGCGATCCTGCTCTCAATCATGGACAGACAGAGGACACTGCGATCCTGCTCTCTATCATGGACAGAGGACACTGCGATCCTGCTCTCTATCATGGACAGACAGAGGACACTGCGATCCTGCTCTCTATCATGGACAGAGGACACTGCGATCCTGCTCTCTATCATGGACAGACAGAGGACACTGCAATCCTGCTCTCTATCATGGACAGAGGATACTGCGATCCTGCTCTCTACCATGGACAGACGCAGGACACTGCGATCCTGCTCTCTATGGACAGACAGAGGACACTGCGATCCTGCTCTCTATCATGGACAGACAGGACACTGTGATCCTGCTCTCTATCATGGATAGACAGAGGACACTGCGATCCTGCTCTCTATCATGGACAGAGAGACACTGCGATCCTGCTCTCTACCATGGACAGACGCAGGACACTGCGATCCTGCTCTCTATGGACAGACAGAGGACACTGCGATCCTGCTCTCTATCATGGACAGACAGGACACTGTGATCCTGCTCTCTACCATGGACAGACGCAGTACACTGCGATCCTGCTCACTGCGATCCTGCTCTCTATCATGGACAGACAGAGGACACTGCGATCCTGCTCTCTATCATGGACAGACAGACGACACTGTGATCCTGCTCTCTATCATGGACAGAGGACACTCCGATCCTTCTCTCTATCATGGACAGACGCAGGACTCTGCGATCCTGCTCTCTATCATGGACAGATGTAGGACACTGCGATTCTGCTCTCTATCATGGACAGACGCAGGACACTGCGAACCTGCTCTCTAACATGGACATATGCAGGACACTGCTATCCTGCTCTCTATCAATCATGGACAGACAGTGGACACTGCGATCCTGCTCTCTACCATGGACAGACAGAGGACACTGCGATCCTGCTCTCAATCATGGAAAGACGCAGGACTCTGCAATCCTGCTCTCTATCATGGACAGATGCAGGACACTGCGATCCTGCTCTCTATCATGGACTGATGCAGGACACTGCGATCCTGCTCTCTGTCATGGACAGACGCAGGACACTGCGATCCTGCTCTCTATCATGGATGGAGGACACTGCGATCCTGCTCTCTATCACGGATAGACAGATGACACTGCGATCCTGCTCGCTATGGACTGACGCAGGACACTGCGATCCTACTCTCTATCATGGACAGACGCGGGACACTGCGATCCTGCTCTCTATCATGGACAGACGCAGGACACTGCGATCCTGCTCCCTATCATGGGCAGATGCAGGACACTGCGATCCTGCTCTCTATCATGGACAGACAGAAGACGCTGCAATCCTGCTCTCTATCATGGATGGACGCAGGACACTGCGATCCTGCTCTCTATCATGGACAGACGCTGGACACTGCGATCCTGCTCTCTACCATGGACAGACACAGGACACTGCGATCCTGCTCTCTATCAAGGACAGAGGACACTGGGATCCTTCTCTCTATCATGGACAGACGCAGGACACTGCGATCCTGCTCTCTATCATGGACAGACAGAGGACACTGCGATCCTGCTCTCTTTCATGGACAGAGGACACTGCGATCCTGCTCTCTATCATGGACAGAGGACACTGCGATCCTGCAATCTATCATGGACAGACAGACGACACTGCGATCCTGCTCTCTATCATGGACAGACAGAGGACACTGCGATCCTGCTCTCTATCATGGACAGACAGAGGACACTGCGATCCTGCTCTCTATCATGGACAGATGCAGGACACTGTGAACCTACTCTCTATCATGGATAGACAGAGGACACTGCGATCCTGCTCTCTATCATGGACAAAGGACACTGCGATCCTGCTCTCTACCATGGACAGACGCAGGACACTGCGATCCTGCTCTCTATGGACAGACAGAGGACACTGCGATCCTGCTCCCTATCATGGACAGACAGGACACTGTGATCCTGCTCTCTACCATGGACAGACGCAGTACACTGCGATCCTGCTCACTGCGATCCTGCTCTCTATCATGGACAGACAGAGGACACTGCGATCCTGCTCTCTATCATGGACAGACAGACGACATTGTGATCCTGCTCTCTATCATGGACAGAGGACACTCCGATCCTGCTCTCTATCATGGACAGAGGACACTGCGATCCTGCTCTCAATCATGGACAGACAGAGGACACTGCGATCCTGCTCTCTTTCATGGACAGAGGACACTGCGATCCTGCTCTCTATCATGGACAGAGGACACTGCGATCCTGCTCTCAATCATGGACAGACAGAGGACACTGCGATCCTGCTCTCTTTCATGGACAGAGGACACTGCGATCCTGCAATCTATCATGGACAGACAGACGACACTGCGATCCTGCTCTCTATCATGGACAGACAGAGGACACTGCGATCCTGCTCTCTATCATGGACAGACAGAGGACACTGCGATCCTGCTCTCTATCATGGACAGATGCAGGACACTGCGAACCTACTCTCTATCATGGACAGACAGAGGACACTGCGATCCTGCTCTCTATCATGGACAGACAGAGGACACTGCGATCCTGCTCTCTATCATGGACAGAGGACACTGCGATCCTGCTCTCTATCATGGACGGACAGAGGATACTGCGATCCTGCTCTCTACCATGGACAGACGCAGGACACTGCGATCCTGCTCTCTATGGACAGACAGAGGACACTGCGATCCTGCTCTCTATCATGGACAGACGCAGGACACTGCGATCCTGCTCACTGCGATCCTGCTCTCTATCATGGACAGACAGACGACACTGCGATCCTGCTCTCTACCATGGACAGACGCAGTACACTGCGATCCTGCTCACTGCGATCCTGCTCTCTATCATGGACAGACAGACGACACTGCGATCCTGCTCTCTATCATGGACAGACGCAGGACACTGCGATCCTGCTCCCTATCATGGACAGATGCAGGACACTGCGATCCTGCTCTCTATCATGGACAGACAGAAGACGCTGCAATCCTGCTCTCTATCATGGACAGACAGAGGACACTGCGATCCTGCTCTCTATCATGGACAGACAGACGACACTGCGATCCTGCTCTCTACCATGGACAGACGCAGTACACTGCGATCCTGCTCACTGCGATCCTGCTCTCTATCATGGACAGACAGAGGACACTGCGATCCTGCTCTCTATCATGGACAGACGCAGGACACTGCGATCCTGCTCCCTATCATGGACAGATGCAGGACACTGCGATCCTGCTCCCTATTATGGACAGATGCAGGACACTGCGATCCTGCTCTCTATCATGGACAGACAGACGACACTGCGATCCTGCTCTCTACCATGGACAGACGCAGTACACTGCGATCCTGCTCACTGCGATCCTGCTCTCTATCATGGACAGACAGAGGACACTGCGATCCTGCTCTCTATCATGGACAGAGGACACTGCGATCCTGCTCCCTATCATGGGCAGATGCAGGACACTGCGATCCTGCTCTCTATCATGGACAGACAGAAGACGCTGCAATCCTGCTCTCTATCATGGATGGACGCAGGACACTGCGATCCTGCTCTCTATCATGGACAGATGCTGGACACTGCGATCCTGCTCTCTACCATGGACAGACACAGGACACTGCGATCCTGCTCTCTATCAAGGACAGAGGACACTGGGATCCTTCTCTCTATCATGGACAGACGCAGGACACTGCGATCCTGCTCTCAATCATGGACAGGCAGAGGACACTGCGATCCTGCTCTCTATCATGGACAGATGCAGGACACTGCGAACCTACTCTCTATCATGGACAGACAGAGGACACTGCGATCCTGCTCTCTATCATGGACAGACAGAGGACACTGCGATCCTGCTCTCTATCCATGGACAGACAGAGGACACTGCGATCCTGCTCTCTATCATGGACAGATGCAGGACACTGTGAACCTACTCTCTATCATGGATAGACAGAGGACACTGCGATCCTGCTCTCTATCATGGACAGAGGACACTGCGATCCTGCTCTCTATCATGGACGGACAGAGGATACTGCGATCCTGCTCTCTACCATGGACAGACGCAGGACACTGCGATCCTGCTCTCTATGGACAGACAGAGGACACTGCGATCCTGCTCTCTATCATGGACAGATGCAGGACACTGTGAACCTACTCTCTATCATGGATAGACAGAGGACACTGCGATCCTGCTCTCTATCATGGACAGAGGACACTGCGATCCTGCTCTCTATCATGGACGGACAGAGGATACTGCGATCCTGCTCTCTACCATTGACAGACGCAGGACACTGCGATCCTGCTCTCTATGGACAGACAGAGGACACTGCGATCCTGCTCTCTATCATGGACAGACAGACGACACTGTGATCCTGCTCTCTATCATGGACAGAGGACACTCCGATCCTGCTCTCTATCATGGACAGAGGACACTGCGATCCTGCTCTCAATCATGGACAGACAGAGGACACTGCGATCCTGCTCTCTTTCATGGACAGAGGACACTGCGATCCTGCTCTCTATCATGGACAGAGGACACTGCGATCCTGCTCTCTATCATGGACAGACAGAGGACACTGCGATCCTGCTCTCTTTCATGGACAGAGGACACTGTGATCCTGCAATCTATCATGGACAGACAGACGACACTGCGATCCTGCTCTCTATCATGGACAGACAGAGGACACTGCGATCCTGCTCTCTATCATGGACAGACAGAGGACACTGCGATCCTGCTCTCTATCATGGACAGATGCAGGACACTGCGAACCTACTCTCTATCATGGACAGACAGAGGACACTGCGAACCTACTCTCTATCATGGACGGACAGAGGATACTGCGATCCTGCTCTCTACCATGGACAGACGCAGGACACTGCGATCCTGCTCTCTATGGACAGACAGAGGACACTGCGATCCTGCTCTCTATCATGGACAGACGCAGGACACTGCGATCCTGCTCACTGCGATCCTGCTCTCTATCATGGACAGACAGACGACACTGCGATCCTGCTATCTACCATGGACAGACGCAGTACACTGCGATCCTGCTCACTGCGATCCTGCTCTCTATCATGGACAGACAGACGACACTGCGATCCTGCTCTCTATCATGGACAGACGCAGGACACTGCGATCCTGCTCCCTATCATGGACAGATGCAGGACACTGCGATCCTGCTCCCTATCATGGACAGATGCAGGACACTGCTATCCTGCTCTCTATCATGGACGGACAGAGGACACTGCGATCCTGCTCCCTATCAATCATGGACAGACAGTGGACACTGCGATCCTGCTTTCTATCATGGACAGACAGACGACACTGCGATCCTGCTCACTGCGATCCTGCTCTCTATCATGGACAGACAGACGACACTGCGATCCTGCTCTCTATCATGGACAGACAGAGGACACTGCGATCCTGCTCTCTATCATGGACAGACAGAGGACACTGCGATCCTGCTCTCTTTCATGGACAGAGGACACTGCGATCCTGCTCTCTATCATGGACAGAGGACACTGCGATCCTGCAATCTATCATGGACAGACAGAGGACACTGCGATCCTGCTCTCTATGGACAGACAGAGGACACTGCAATCCTGCTCTCTATCATGGACAGACAGAGGACACTGCGATCCTGCTCTCTACCATGGACAGACGCAGGGCGCTGCGATCCTGCTCTCTATGGACAGACAGAGGACACTGCGATCCTGCTCTCTATCATGGACAGACAGAGGACACTGCGATCCTGCTCTCAATCATGGACAGACAGAGGACACTGCGATCCTGCTCTCTATCATGGACAGAGGACACTGCGATCCTGCTCTCTATCATGGACAGACAGAGGACACTGCGATCCTGCTCTCTATCATGGACAGAGGACACTGCGATCCTGCTCTCTATCATGGACAGACAGAGGACACTGCAATCCTGCTCTCTATCATGGACAGAGGATACTGCGATCCTGCTCTCTACCATGGACAGACGCAGGACACTGCGATCCTGCTCTCTATGGACAGACAGAGGACACTGCGATCCTGCTCTCTATCATGGACAGACAGGACACTGTGATCCTGCTCTCTATCATGGATAGACAGAGGACACTGCGATCCTGCTCTCTATCATGGACAGAGGACACTGCGATCCTGCTCTCTACCATGGACAGACGCAGGACACTGCGATCCTGCTCTCTATGGACAGACAGAGGACACTGCGATCCTGCTCTCTATCATGGACAGACAGGACACTGTGATCCTGCTCTCTACCATGGACAGACGCAGTACACTGCGATCCTGCTCACTGCGATCCTGCTCTCTATCATGGACAGACAGAGGACACTGCGATCCTGCTCTCTATCATGGACAGACAGACGACACTGTGATCCTGCTCTCTATCATGGACAGAGGACACTCCGATCCTTCTCTCTATCATGGACAGACGCAGGACTCTGCGATCCTGCTCTCTATCATGGACAGATGTAGGACACTGCGATTCTGCTCTCTATCATGGACAGACGCAGGACACTGCGAACCTGCTCTCTATCATGGACATATGCAGGACACTGCTATCCTGCTCTCTATCAATCATGGACAGACAGTGGACACTGCGATCCTGCTCTCTACCATGGACAGACAGAGGACACTGCGATCCTGCTCTCAATCATGGAAAGACGCAGGACTCTGCAATCCTGCTCTCTATCATGGACAGATGCAGGACACTGCGATCCTGCTCTCTATCATGGACTGATGCAGGACACTGCGATCCTGCTCTCTGTCATGGACAGACGCAGGACACTGCGATCCTGCTCTCTATCATGGATGGAGGACACTGCGATCCTGCTCTCTATCACGGATAGACAGATGACACTGCGATCCTGCTCGCTATGGACTGACGCAGGGCACTGCGATCCTACTCTCTATCATGGACAGACGCGGGACACTGCGATCCTGCTCTCTATCATGGACAGACGCAGGACACTGCGATCCTGCTCCCTATCATGGGCAGATGCAGGACACTGCGATCCTGCTCTCTATCATGGACAGACAGAAGACGCTGCAATCCTGCTCTCTATCATGGATGGACGCAGGACACTGCGATCCTGCTCTCTATCATGGACAGACGCTGGACACTGCGATCCTGCTCTCTACCATGGACAGACACAGGACACTGCGATCCTGCTCTCTATCAAGGACAGAGGACACTGGGATCCTTCTCTCTATCATGGACAGACGCAGGACACTGCGATCCTGCTCTCAATCATGGACAGGCAGAGGACACTGCGATCCTGCTCTCTATCATGGACAGATGCAGGACACTGCGAACCTACTCTCTATCATGGACAGACAGAGGACACTGCGATCCTGCTCTCTTTCATGGACAGAGGACACTGCGATCCTGCAATCTATCATGGACAGACAGACGACACTGCGATCCTGCTCTCTATCATGGACAGACAGAGGACACTGCGATCCTGCTCTCTATCATGGACAGACAGAGGACACTGCGATCCTGCTCTCTATCATGGACAGATGCAGGACACTGTGAACCTACTCTCTATCATGGATAGACAGAGGACACTGCGATCCTGCTCTCTATCATGGACAAAGGACACTGCGATCCTGCTCTCTACCATGGACAGACGCAGGACACTGCGATCCTGCTCTCTATGGACAGACAGAGGACACTGCGATCCTGCTCCCTATCATGGACAGACAGGACACTGTGATCCTGCTCTCTACCATGGACAGACGCAGTACACTGCGATCCTGCTCACTGCGATCCTGCTCTCTATCATGGACAGACAGAGGACACTGCGATCCTGCTCTCTATCATGGACAGACAGACGACACTGTGATCCTGCTCTCTATCATGGACAGAGGACACTCCGATCCTGCTCTCTATCATGGACAGAGGACACTGCGATCCTGCTCTCAATCATGGACAGACAGAGGACACTGCGATCCTGCTCTCTTTCATGGACAGAGGACACTGCGATCCTGCTCTCTATCATGGACAGAGGACACTGCGATCCTGCTCTCAATCATGGACAGACAGGGGACACTGCGATCCTACTCTCTTTCATGGACAGAGGACACTGCGATCCTGCAATCTATCATGGACAGACAGACGACACTGCGATCCTACTCTCTATCATGGACAGACAGAGGACACTGCGATCCTGCTCTCTATCATGGACAGACAGAGGACACTGCGATCCTGCTCTCTATCATGGACAGATGCAGGACACTGCGAACCTCCTCTCTATCATGGACAGACAGAGGACACTGCGATCCTGCTCTCTATCATGGACAGACAGAGGACACTGCGAACCTGCTCTCTATCATGGACAGAGGACACTGCGATCCTGCTCTCTATCATGGACGGACAGAGGATACTGCGATCCTGCTCTCTACCATGGACAGACGCAGGACACTGCGATCCTGCTCTCTATGGACAGACAGAGGACACTGCGATCCTGCTCTCTATCATGGACAGACGCAGGACACTGCGATCCTGCTCACTGCGATCCTGCTCTCTATCATGGACAGACAGACGACACTGCGATCCTGCTCTCTACCATGGACAGACGCAGTACACTGCGATCCTGCTCACTGCGATCCTGCTCTCTATCATGGACAGACAGACGACACTGCGATCCTGCTCTCTATCATGGACAGACGCAGGACACTGCGATCCTGCTCCCTATCATGGACAGATGCAGGACACTGCGATCCTGCTCTCTATCATGGACAGACAGAAGACGCTGCAATCCTGCTCTCTATCATGGACAGACAGAGGACACTGCGATCCTGCTCTCTATCATGGACAGACAGACGACACTGCGATCCTGCTCTCTACCATGGACAGACGCAGTACACTGCGATCCTGCTCACTGCGATCCTGCTCTCTATCATGGACAGACAGAGGACACTGCGATCCTGCTCTCTATCATGGACAGACGCAGGACACTGCGATCCTGCTCCCTATCATGGACAGATGCAGGACACTGCGATCCTGCTCCCTATTATGGACAGATGCAGGACACTGCGATCCTGCTCTCTATCATGGACAGACAGACGACACTGCGATCCTGCTCTCTACCATGGACAGATGCAGTACACTGCGATCCTGCTCACTGCGATCCTGCTCTCTATCATGGACAGACAGAGGACACTGCGATCCTGCTCTCTATCATGGACAGAGGACACTGCGATCCTGCTCCCTATCATGGGCAGATGCAGGACACTGCGATCCCTGCTCTCTATCATGGACAGACAGAAGACGCTGCAATCCTGCTCTCTATCATGGATGGACGCAGGACACTGCGATCCTGCTCTCTATCATGGACAGATGCTGGACACTGCGATCCTGCTCTCTACCATGGACAGACACAGGACACTGCGATCCTGCTCTCTATCAAGGACAGAGGACACTGGGATCCTTCTCTCTATCATGGACAGACGCAGGACACTGCGATCCTGCTCTCAATCATGGACAGGCAGAGGACACTGCGATCCTGCTCTCTATCATGGACAGATGCAGGACACTGCGAACCTACTCTCTATCATGGACAGACAGAGGACACTGCGATCCTGCTCTCTATCATGGACAGACAGAGGACACTGCGATCCTGCTCTCTATCCATGGACAGACAGAGGACACTGCGATCCTGCTCTCTATCATGGACAGATGCAGGACACTGTGAACCTACTCTCTATCATGGATAGACAGAGGACACTGCGATCCTGCTCTCTATCATGGACAGAGGACACTGCGATCCTGCTCTCTATCATGGACGGACAGAGGATACTGCGATCCTGCTCTCTACCATGGACAGACGCAGGACACTGCGATCCTGCTCTCTATGGACAGACAGAGGACACTGCGATCCTGCTCTCTATCATGGACAGATGCAGGACACTGTGAACCTACTCTCTATCATGGATAGACAGAGGACACTGCGATCCTGCTCTCTATCATGGACAGAGGACACTGCGATCCTGCTCTCTATCATGGACGGACAGAGGATACTGCGATCCTGCTCTCTACCATTGACAGACGCAGGACACTGCGATCCTGCTCTCTATGGACAGACAGAGGACACTGCGATCCTGCTCTCTATCATGGACAGACAGACGACACTGTGATCCTGCTCTCTATCATGGACAGAGGACACTCCGATCCTGCTCTCTATCATGGACAGAGGACACTGCGATCCTGCTCTCAATCATGGACAGACAGAGGACACTGCGATCCTGCTCTCTTTCATGGACAGAGGACACTGCGATCCTGCTCTCTATCATGGACAGAGGACACTGCGATCCTGCTCTCTATCATGGACAGACAGAGGACACTGCGATCCTGCTCTCTTTCATGGACAGAGGACACTGTGATCCTGCAATCTATCATGGACAGACAGACGACACTGCGATCCTGCTCTCTATCATGGACAGACAGAGGACACTGCGATCCTGCTCTCTATCATGGACAGACAGAGGACACTGCGATCCTGCTCTCTATCATGGACAGATGCAGGACACTGCGAACCTACTCTCTATCATGGACAGACAGAGGACACTGCGAACCTACTCTCTATCATGGACGGACAGAGGATACTGCGATCCTGCTCTCTACCATGGACAGACGCAGGACACTGCGATCCTGCTCTCTATGGACAGACAGAGGACACTGCGATCCTGCTCTCTATCATGGACAGACGCAGGACACTGCGATCCTGCTCACTGCGATCCTGCTCTCTATCATGGACAGACAGACGACACTGCGATCCTGCTATCTACCATGGACAGACGCAGTACACTGCGATCCTGCTCACTGCGATCCTGCTCTCTATCATGGACAGACAGACGACACTGCGATCCTGCTCTCTATCATGGACAGACGCAGGACACTGCGATCCTGCTCCCTATCATGGACAGATGCAGGACACTGCGATCCTGCTCTCTATCATGGACAGACAGAAGACGCTGCAATCCTGCTCTCTATCATGGACAGACAGAGGACACTGCGATCCTGCTCTCTATCATGGACAGACAGACGACACTGCGATCCTGCTCTCTACCATGGACAGCCGCAGTACACTGCGATCCTGCTCACTGCGATCCTGCTCTCTATCATGGACAGACAGAGGACACTGCGATCCTGCTCTCTATCATGGACAGACGCAGGACACTGCGATCCTGCTCCCTATCATGGACAGACAGACGACACTGCGATCGTGCTCTCTACCATGGACAGACGCAGTACACTGCGATCCTGCTCACTGCGATCCCGCTCTCTATCATGGACAGACAGAGGACACTGCGATCCTGCTCTCTATCATGGACAGAGGACACTGCGATCCTGCTCTCTATCATGGACGGACAGAGGATACTGCGATCCTGCTCTCTCCATGGACAGACGCAGGACACTGCGATCCTGCTCTCTATGGACAGACAGAGGACACTGCGAGCCTGCTCTCTATCATGGACAGACAGGACACTGTGATCCTGCTCTCTACCATGGACAGACGCAGTACACTGCGATCCTGCTCACTGCGATCCTGCTCTCTATCATGGACAGACAGACGACACTGCTATCCTGCTCTCTATCATGGACAGACGCAGGACACTGCGATCCTGCTCCCTATCATGGACAGATGCAGGACACTGCGATCCTGCTCTCTATCATGGACAGACAGAAGACGCTGCAATCCTGCTCTCTATCATGGAAAGACAGAGGACACTCCGATCCTGCTCTCTATCATGGACAGAGGACACTGCGATCCTGCTCTCTATCATGGACGGACAGAGGATACTGCGATCCTGCTCTCTACCATGGACAGACGCAGGACACTGCGATCCTGCTCTCTATGGACAGACAGAGGACAGTGCGATCCTGCTCTCTATTATGGACAGACAGGACACTGTGATCCTGCTCTCTACCATGGACAGACGCAGTACACTGCGATCCTGCTCACTGCGATCCTGCTCTCTATCATGGACAGACAGACGACACTGCGATCCTGCTCTCTATCATGGACAGACAGAGGACACTGCACTCCTGCTCTCTATCATGGACAGACGCAGGACTCTGCGATCCTGCTCTCTATCATGGACAGATGTAGGACACTGCGATCCTCCTCTCTATCATGGACAGATGCAGGACACTGCGATCCTGCTCTCTATCATGGACAGACGCAGGACACTGCGAACCTGCTCTCTATCATGGACATATGCAGGACACTGCTATCCTGCTCTCTATCATGGACGGACAGAGGACACTGCGATCCTGCTCCCTATCAATCATGGACAGACAGTGGACACTGCGATCCTGCTCTCTACCATGGACAGACAGAGGACACTGCGATCCTGCTCTCTATCATGGAAAGACGCAGGACACTGCGATCCTGCTCTCTGTCATGGACAGACGCAGGACACTGCGATCCTGCTTTCTACCATGGACAGACACAGGACACTGCGATCCTGCTCTCTATCATGGACAGAGGACACTGGGATCCTTCTCTCTATCATGGACAGACGCAGGACACTGCGATCCTGCTCTCAATCATGGACAGACAGAGGTCACTGCGATCCTGCTCTCTATCATGGACAGAGGACACTGCGATCCTGCTCTCTATCACGGATAGACAGATGACACTGCGATCCTGCTCTCTATGGACAGACTCAGGACACTGCGATCCTACTCTCTATCATGGACAGACGCGGGACACTGCGATCCTGCTCTCTATCATGGACAGACGCAGGACACTGCGATCCTGCTCCCTATCATGGACAGATGCAGGACACTGCGATCCTGCTCTCTATCATGGACAGACAGAAGACGCTGCAATCCTGCTCTCTATCATGGATGGACGCAGGACACTGCGATCCTGCTCTCTATCATGGACAGACGCTGGACACTGCGATCCTGCTCTCTACCATGGACAGACACAGGACACTGCGATCCTGCTCTCTATCATGGACAGAGGACACTGCGATCCTGCTCTCTATCATGGACAGAGGACACTGCGATCCTGCTCTCTATCATGGACGGACAGAGGATACTGCGATCCTGCTCTCTACCATGGACAGAGGACACTGCGATCCTGCTCTCAATCATGGACAGACAGAGGACACTGCGATCCTGCTCTCTTTCATGGACAGAGGACACTGCGATCCTGCTCTCTATCATGGACAGAGGACACTGCGATCCTGCAATCTATCATGGACAGACAGAGGACACTGCGATCCTGCTCTCTATCATGGACAGACAGAGGACACTGCGATCCTGCTCTCTATCATGGACAGATGCAGGACACTGCGAACCTACTCTCTATCATGGACAGACAGAGGACACTGCGATCCTGCTCTCTATCATGGACAGATAGAGGACACTGCGATCCTGCTCTCTATCATGGACAGAGGACACTGCGATCCTGCTCTCTATCATGGACGGGCAGAGGATACTGCGATCCTGCTCTCTACCATGGACAGACGCAGGACACTGCGATCCTGCTCTCTATCATGGACAGACGCAGGACACTGCGATCCTGCTCACTGCGATCCTGCTCTCTATCATGGACAGACGACACTGCGATCCTGCTCTCTACCATGGACAGACGCAGTACACTGCGATCCTGCTCACTGCGATCCTGCTCTCTATCATGGACAGACAGACGACACTGCGATCCTGCTCGCTATCATGGACAGACGCAGGACACTGCGATCCTGCTCCTTATCATGGGCAGATGCAGGACACTGCGATCCTGCTCTCTATCATGGACAGACAGAAAATGCTGCAATCCTGCTCTCTATCATGGACAGACAGACGACACTGCGATCCTGCTCTCTACCATGGACAGACGCAGTACACTGCGATCCTGCTCACTGCGATCCTGCTCTCTATCATGGACAGACAGAGGACACTGCGATCCTGCTCTCTATCATGGACAGACGCAGGACACTGCGATCCTGCTCCCTATCATGGACAGATGCAGGACACTGCGATCCTGCTCCCTATCATGGACAGATGCAGGACACTGCTATCCTGCTCTCTATCATGGACGGACAGAGGACACTGCGATCCTGCTCCCTATCAATCATGGACAGACAGTGGACACTGCGATCCTGCTTTCTATCATGGACAGACAGACGACACTGCGATCCTGCTCACTGCGATCCTGCTCTCTATCATGGACAGACAGACGACACTGCGATCCTGCTCTCTATCATGGACAGACAGAGGACACTGCGATCCTGCTCTCTATCATGGACAGACAGAGGACACTGCGATCCTGCTCTCTTTCATGGACAGAGGACACTGCGATCCTGCTCTCTATCATGGACAGAGGACACTGCGATCCTGCAATCTATCATGGACAGACAGAGGACACTGCGATCCTGCTCTCTATGGACAGACAGAGGACACTGCAATCCTGCTCTCTATCATGGACAGACAGAGGACACTGCGATCCTGCTCTCTACCATGGACAGACGCAGGACACTGCGATCCTGCTCTCTATGGACAGACAGAGGACACTGCGATCCTGCTCTCTATCATGGACAGACAGAGGACACTGCGATCCTGCTCTCAATCATGGACAGACACAGGACACTGCGATCCTGCTCTCTATCATGGACAGAGGACACTGCGATCCTGCTCTCTATCATGGACAGACAGAGGACACTGCGATCCTGCTCTCTATCATGGACAGAGGACACTGCGATCCTGCTCTCTATCATGGACAGACAGAGGACACTGCAATCCTGCTCTCTATCATGGACAGAGGATACTGCGATCCTGCTCTCTACCATGGACAGACGCAGGACACTGCGATCCTGCTCTCTATGGACAGACAGAGGACACTGCGATCCTGCTCTCTATCATGGACAGACAGGACACTGTGATCCTGCTCTCTATCATGGACAGAGGATACTGCGATCCTGCTCTCTACCATGGACAGACAGAGGACACTGCGATCCTGCTCTCTACCATGGACAGACAGACGACACTGCGATCCTGCTCTCTATCATGGACAGAGGACACTGCGATCCTGCTCTCTATCATGGACAGACAGACGACACTGTGATCCTGCTCTCTATCATGGACAGAGGACACTGCGATCCTGCTCTCTATCATGGACAGACAGAGGACACTGCGATCCTACTCTCTATCATGGACAGACAGACGACACTGCGATCCTGCTCTCTATCATGGACAGAGGACACTGCGATCCTGCTCTCTATCATGGACAGACAGACGACACTGTGATCCTGCTCTCTATCATGGACAGAGGACACTGCGATCCTGCTCTCTACCATGGACAGACAGAGAGCAGGATCGCAGTGTCCTCTATCATGGACAGACGCAGGACACTGCGATCCTGCTCTCTACCATGGACAGACGCAGTACACTGCGATCCTGCTCACTGCGATCCTGCTCTCTATCATGGACAGACGCGAGACACTGCGATCCTGCTCTCTACCATGGACAGACAGACGACACTGTGATCCTGCTCTCTATCATGGACAGACAGAGGACACTGCGATCCTGCTCTCTATCATGGACAGAGGACACTGCGATCCTGCTCTCTATCATGGACAGACACAGGACACGAGGCATTGGACAAGGCACACCTGTCATTGAAAATCACAGATCAGACCGTGAAGTTCTTTAAGATGTAAACAGCTTTTTAGTGTGAGTTTGGTCAAACCTTCACAAGGGGTTGCAAATGTTTGTAGGGCTGACATGGAGCACGCCTCGGCACAGTTACTGAGCCAACGGTCTTCTATCTCAACCCATAAGCATCAGACCAAGGCCCTGCTATGCAGTATAATAATTAGAGCAACAACTCGATGAAAGGAATTCAGCATCAGGCTCCGGACAGGGGGGTCACTGTATGGCCCCTCGTGTGCACACACAGAAGCCCCCCGTGTAGGGATGTTGGCTTCGTGCTCTAGACCATAGCTGGCCACGTATGACGCCCCTCCCACCGCGTGGGTTTGATGTGACCATGATAGGATGAGTGAGGGGGAGTGACTGTGAGGCAGACAGGAGGCCCCCAGGGCTGTGCATTCCTCGCCCATCTGTGACCCTGATAGGATGAGTGAGGGGGAGTGACAGTGAGGCACAGAGGAGCCCCACAGGGCAGTCCATTCATCACCCATCTGTTACCCTGATAGGAAGAGTGAGGGGGTGACAGTGAGGCACACAGGAGCCTCACAGGGCTGTTCATTCATCAAGTGACCCCGATAGGATGAGTGAGGGGGTGACAGTGAGGCACACAGGAGCCCCACAGGCTGTTCATTCATCACCCATCTGTGACCCTGATAGGATGAGTGAGAAGGGAGTGACTGTGAGGCACACAGGAGCCCCACAGGGCTGTCCATTCATCACCCATCTGTGACCCTGATAGGATGAGTGAGGTAGTGACTGTGAGGCACACAGGAGCCCCACAGGGCTGTCCATTCATCACCCATCTGTGACACTGATAGGATGAGTAAGGGAGTGACTGTGAGGCACAGAGGGGCCCGTCAGGGGTGTACATTCATCACCCATCTGTGACCGTGATAGGATGAGTGAGGGAGTGACTGTGAGGCACACAGGAGCCCCACGGGGCTGTTCATTCATCACCCATCCGTGAGCCAGATAGGATAAGTGACTGAGTGACAGTGAGGCACAGAGGAGCCCCACAGGGCTGTCCATTCATCACCCATCTGTGACCCTGATAGGATGAGTGAAGGAGTGACTGTGAGGCAGACAGGAGTCTCACAGGGCTGTCCATTCATCACCCATTTGTGATCTTGATAGGATGAGTGAGGGAGTGACTGTGAGGCAGACAGGGGCCCCACAGGGCTGTCAATTCATTACCCATCCCTGACCCTCATAGGATGAGTGAGGGGGGGTGACTGTGAGGCACAAAGGAGCCCCCTAGGGCTGCCCATTCATTACCCACTGGTGACTCTGATAGGATGAGTGAGAGACTGCCTGTGAGGCACACAGGAGACCCACAGGGCTGTCTAAATATCACTCATTCATGACCCTGATAGGATGAGTGAGGGGTGACTGTGAGGCACACCGGAGCCCCCAGGGCTGTGCATTCCTCGCCCATTAGTGACACTGATAGGATGAGTGAGGGAGTGAGGGACTGTGAGGCATACAGGGGTCCCACAGGGTGTCCAGTTATCACCCATCTGTGACCCTGATAGGATGAGTGAGGGGGAGTGAGTGTGAGGCACACAGGAGCCCCACAGGGATGTCAATTTATCACACATCTGTGACCCTGATAGGATGAGTGAAGGAGTGACTGTGAGGCAGACTGGAGCCCCACAGAGCAGCCCATTCATCACGCATCTGTGACACTGATAGGATGAGTGAGGGGGAGTGACTGTGAGGCATACAGGAGCCCCGCAGGGCTGTCCATTCATCACCCATCTGTGACCCTGATAGGATGAGTGAGAAGGGAATGACTGTGAGACACACAGGAGCCCCACAGGGTGTCTGTTCATCACCCATTTGTGACCCTGATAGGATGAGTGAGGGAGTGACTATGAGTCATACAAGAGCCCCACAGGGTGTCTGTTCATCACCCATTTGTGACCTCGATAGGATGAGTGAGGGAGTGACTGTGAGGCACACAGGAGCTCGCAGGGCTGTCCATTCATCACCAATCTGTGACACTGATAGGATGAGTGAGGAGGAGTGACTGTGAGGCACACAGGAGCCCGCAGGGCTGTCCATTCATCACCCATTTGTGACCCTGATAGGATGTGTGGGGGAGTTACTATGAGGCACACAAGAGACCCACAGGGTGTCTGTTCATCACACATTTGTGACCCTGATTGGATGAGTGAGGGAGTGACTGTGAAGCACACAAGAGCCCCACAGGAAGTTACAGTCATCGCCCATCTGTGGCCCTGATAGGATGAGTGAAAGAGAGGATGTGAAGCACATAGGAGTCTCACAGGGCTGTCCATTCATCAGCCATGTGTCACCTGATAGGATGAGTGAAGGAGTGACTGTGAGGCACACAGGAGTCTCACAGGGCTGTCCATTCATCACTCATTTGTGACCCTGATAGGATGAGTGAGGGAGCGACTTTGAGGCAGACAGGAGCCCCACAGGGCAGTCCATTCATCACCCATCTGTGACCCTAATAGGATGACTGAGGGAGTGACTGTGAGGCACACAGGAGCCCCACAGGGCTGTCCATTCATCACCCATCTGTCACCCTGATAGGATGAGTGAGGGAGTGACTGTGAGGCGCACAGGAGCCCCAAAGGGCGATCCATTCATAATCAATCTGTGACCCTGATAGAGTAAGTGAGAGGAGTGAATGTGAGGCACATAGGAGTCTCACAGGGCTGTTCATTCATCACTTATCTGTGACCCTCATAGGATGAGTGAGGGGGGTGACTGTGAGCCACACGGGAGCCCTTCAGCACTGTCCAGTCATCACCCATCTGTGACCCTGATAGGATGAGTGAGAGGAAAGTGACTATCAGGCACACAGGAGCCCCACAGGCTGTCCATTCATCACTCATCTGTGACCCTGATAGGATGAGTGAGAGGAGAGTGACTGTGAGGCACAGAGAAGCACCACAGGGTGTCCGTCCATCACTCATCTGTGACCCTGATAGAAGGAGTTAGGGAGTGACTGTGAGGCACACTTGGGCCCTACAGGGCTATCAATGCATCACCCATATGTGACCGTGATAGGATGAGTGAGAGGGGGAGTGACTGTGAGGCACACAGGGGTCCTACAGGGCTGTCCACGCATCACCCATCTGTGACCCTGACGAGTGAGGATGCGTGAGGGAGTGACTGAGGCACACATGAGCCCTTCAGGGCTGTCCTTTCATCACCCATCGGTGACACTGATAGGATGAGTGAGGGAGTGACTGTGAGGCACACAGGAGCCCCACAGGACTGTCCATTCATCACCCATCTGTGACCCTCATAGGATGTGAGGGGAGTGACTGCGAGGCCCACAGGAGCCCCACAGGGCTGTCCATTCATCACCCATCTTCGACCCTGATAGGATGAGTGAGGGAGTGACTGTGAGGCACACAGGAGCCCCACAGGACTGTCCATTCATCACCCATCTGTCACCCTAATAGGATGAGTGAGGGAGTGACTGTGAGGCGCACAGGAGCCCCAAAGGGCGGTCCATTCATAATCCATCTGTGACCCTGATAGAGTGAGTGAGAGGAGTGAAGGCGAGGCACATAGGAGTCTCACAGGGCTGTTCATTCATCACTTATCTGTGACCCTCATAGGATGAGTGAGGGGGGTGACTGTGAGCCACACGGGAGCCCTTCAGCACTGTCCATTCATCACCCATCTGTGACCCTGATAGGATGAGTGAGAGGAAAGTGACTATCAGGTACACAGGAGCCCCACAGGCTGTCCATTCATCACTGATCTGTGACCCTGATAGGATGAGTGAGAGGAGAGTGACTGTGAGGCACAGAGAAGCACCACCGGCTGTCCGTCCATCACTCATCTGTGACCCTGATAGAAGGAGTTAGGGAGTGACTGTGAGGCACACTTGGGCCCTACAGGGCTATCAATTCATCACCCATATGTGACCGTGATAGGATGAGTGAGAGGGGGAGTGACTGTGAGGCACACAGGGGCCCTACAGGGCTGTCCACTCATCACCCATCTGTGACCCTGACGAGTGAGGATGCGTGAGGGAGTGACTGAGGCACACATGAGCCCTTCAGGGCTGTCATTTCATCACCCATCGGTGACACTGATAGGATGAGTGAGGGAGTGACTGTGAGGCACACAGGAACCCCACAGGGCTGTCCATTCATCACCCATCTGTGACCCTGATAGGATGAGTGAGGGAGTGACTGTGAGGCACACAGGAGCTCCACAGGGCTCTCCATCACTACTCCATACATTTACTGCAGCAATAAAGGCCTCTACTCACTGCTTTGTCCGGAGGATGAGGTTGGCAAAGGACCAGCTCTGCGATCTCTCGTCCGCGTGAAGAGGCTGAAAAGCGACCAGGAGGCTGTAATCCAGGATGTTCATCTCTCGAAGGAACTTGGTGTCCAGTTCTACCTGGTGCACCAGCCATGGGCGCTGCTGAGCTGCAAGAAGAGGAGAGACTTTAGCTGGATGCAATGGAGACAAGAGGTCAGTGCACATTCATGAGAGACATGGAACTGCTGCTGAGCTGCAGGAGGGATACAAAAGAACTGCTGAGACACCTGGGGACCAGGAGATCAACAGCACAGCAGGATAGACATGGGAGTGCTGCTGAGCTGCAGGAGAGATACAAAATAACTGCTGAGAAACATGGGGACCAGGAGATCAGAAGCACAGCAGGAGAGACATAAAAGTGCTGCTGAGCTCCAGGAGAGATACAAAAGAACTGCTGAGACACCTGGGGAACAGGAATTCAGCAAGAGAGACATGGAAGTGCTGCTGAGCTGGCCTGCAGGAGAGATACAAAAGAACTGCTGAGACACAAGTGGGACAGGAGCTCAGCAGCACAGCAGGAGAGACATGGAAGGGTTGCTGAGCTGCAAGAGAGATACACAATAACCACAGGGAAGCATGGGTCATAGGAGCTCAGCAGCACAGCAGGAGAGACATGGAAGTGCTGCTGAGATCCAGGAGAGATACAAAAGAACTGCTGAGACACCTGGGAAACAGGAGCTCAGCAGAGCAGCAGGACAGACATTGAAGGGCTGCTGAGCTGCAAGAGAGATTCAAAAGAACTACTGAGACACCTGGGGAACAGGAGTTCACAGAATGGCAGGAGGGACATTGAAGGGCTGCTGAGCTCCAGGAGAGATACAAAAGAATTGCTGAGACACATGGGGACCAGGAGTTCACAGAACAGCAGGAGAGACATGGATGTGCTGCTGAGCTCCAGGAGAGATACAAAGAACTGCTGAGACACATAGGAAACAGGAACTCAGCAGCACAGCAGGAGAGACATGGAAGTACTGCGGAGATCCAGGACAGATACAAAAGGACTGCTGAGACACATGGGGACCAGGAGATCAGCAGAACAGCACAAGAGGCATGGAAGTGCTGCTGAGCTCCACGAGAGATACAAAAGGACTGCTGAGACACATGGGGACCAGGAGATCAGCAGAACAGCAGGAGAGACATAGAAGTGCTGCTGAGCTGCAGGAGAGATACAAAAGAACTGCTGAGACACCTGGGAAACAGGAGCTCAGCAGAGCAGCAGGAGAGACATTGAAGGGCTGCTGAGCTGCAAGAGAGATACAAAAGAACTGCTGAGACACATGGGGACCAGGAGATCAGCAGAACGGCAGGAGAGACATAGAAGTGCTGCTGAGCTCCAGGAGAGATACAAAAGAACTGCTGAGACACCTGGGGACCAGGAATTCAGCAAGAGAGACATGGAAGAGCTGCTGAGCTGGCCTGCAGGAGAGATACAAAAGAACTGCTGAGACACAAGGGGATAGGAGCTCAGCAGAACAGCAGGAGAGACATATAAGTGCTGCTGAGCTCCAGGAGAGATACAATAGCCACTGAGAAACATGAGAAATAGGAGCTCAACAGCACAGCAGGATAGACATAGAAGTGCTGCTGAGCTGCAGGAGAGATACAAAAGTACTGCTGAGACACATGGGGAACAGGAGCTCAGCAGAGCAGCAGGAGAGACATGGAAGGGTTGCTGAGCTGCAAGAGAGATACACAATAACCACTGAGAAGCATGGGAAATAGGAGCTCAGCAGCACAGCAAGATGGACATGGAAGTGCTGCTGAGATCCAGGAGAGATACAAAAGAACTACTAAGACACATGGGGAACAGGAGCTCAGCAGAATAGCAGGAGAGACATAGAGGTGCTGTTGAGCTGCAGGAGAGATACTAAAAGAACTGCTGAGACACCTGGGAAACAGGAGCTCAGCAGAACAGCAGGAGAACATGGAAGTGCTGCTGAGCTCCAGGAGAGATACAAAAGAACTGCTGAGACACATGGGGACCAGGAGATCAGCAGAAGAGCAGGAGAGACATAGAAGTGCTGCTGAGCTGTAGGAGGGATACGGAGAACTGCTGAGACACCTGGGAAACAGGAGCTCAGCAGAGCAGCAGGAGAGACATTGAGGGGCTGCTGAACTACAAGAGACATACAAAAGAACTGCTGAGACACCAGGGGAACAGGAGTTCACAGAATGGCAGGAGGGTCATTGAAGGGCTGCTGAGCTCCAGGAGAGATACAAAAGAACTGCTGAGACACATGGGGACCAGGAGTTCACAGAACGGCAGGAGAGACATGGAAGTGCTGCTGAGCTCCAGGAGAGATACAAAGAACTGCTGAGACACATGGGAAACAGGAACTCAGCAGCACAGCAGGAGGAGACATGGAAGTACTGCTGAGCTCCAAGAGAGATACAATAACCATTGAGATGCATGGGAAACAGGAGCTCAGCAGTACAGTACGAGAGACATGGAAGTGCTGCTGAACTCCAGGAGATATACAAAAGGACTGCTGAGACATATGGGGACCAGGAGATCAGCAGAACAGCAGGAGAGACATAGAAGTGCTGCTGAGCTGCAGAAGAGATACAAAAGAACTGCTGAGACACCTGGGAAACAGGAGCTCAGCAGAGCAGCAGGAGAGACATTGAAGGGCTGCTGAGCTGCAAGAGAGATACAAAAGAACTGCTGAGACACATGGAGACCAGGAGATCAGCAGAACAGCACGAGAGGCATGGAAGTGCTGCTGAGCTCCAGGAGAGATACAAAAGGACTGCTGAGACACATGGGGACCAGGAGATCAGAAGCACAGCAGGCGAGACATAAAAGTGCTGCTGAGCTCCAGGAGAGATACAAAAGAACTGCTGAGACACCTGGGGAACAGGAGCTCAGCAGAGCAGCAGGAGAGACATTGAAGGGCTGCTGAGCTGCAAGAGAGATACAAAAGAACTGCTGAGACACATGGGGACCAGGAGATCAGCAGAACGGGAGGAGAGACATAGAAGTGCTGCTGAGCTCCAGGAGAGATACAAAAGAACTGCTGAGACACCTGGGGACCAGGAATTCAGCAAGAGAGACATGGAAGAGCTGCTGAGCTGGCCTGCAGGAGAGATACAAAAGAACTGCTGAGACACAAGGGGGATAGGAGCTCAGCAGAACAGCAGGAGAGACATATAAGTGCTGCTGAGCTCCAGGAGAGATACAATAGCCACTGAGAAACATGAGAAATAGGAGCTCAACAGCACAGCAGGATAGACATAGAAGTGCTGCTGAGCTGCAGGAGAGATACAAAAGTACTGCTGAGACACATGGGGAACAGGAGCTCAGCAGAGCAGCAGGAGAGACATGGAAGGGTTGCTGAGCTGCAAGAGAGATACACAATAACCACTGAGAAGCATGGGAAATAGGAGCTCAGCAGCACAGCAAGATGGACATGGAAGTGCTGCTGAGATCCAGGAGAGATACAAAAGAACTACTAAGACACATGGGGAACAGGAGCTCAGCAGAATAGCAGGAGAGACATAGAGGTGCTGTTGAGCTGCAGGAGAGATACAAAAGAACTGCTGAGACACCTGGGAAACAGGAGCTCAGCAGAACAGCAGGAGAGACATGGAAGTGCTGCTGAGCTCCAGGAGAGATACAAAAGAACTGCTGAGACACATGGGGACCAGGAGATCAGCAGAAGAGCAGGAGAGACATAGAAGTGCTGCTGAGCTGTAGGAGGGATACGGAGAACTGCTGAGACACCTGGGAAACAGGAGCTCAGCAGAGCAGCAGGAGAGACATTGAGGGGCTGCTGAACTACAAGAGACATACAAAAGAACTGCTGAGACACCATGGGGAACAGGAGTTCACAGAATGGCAGGAGGGTCATTGAAGGGCTGCTGAGCTCCAGGAGAGATACAAAAGAACTGCTGAGACACATGGGGACCAGGAGTTCACAGAACGGCAGGAGAGACATGGAAGTGCTGCTGAGCTCCAGGAGAGATACAAAGAACTGCTGAGACACATGGGAAACAGGAACTCAGCAGCACAGCAGGAGAGACATGGAAGTACTGCTGAGCTCCAAGAGAGATACAATAACCATTGAGATGCATGGGAAACAGGAGCTCAGCAGTACAGTACGAGAGACATGGAAGTGCTGCTGAACTCCAGGAGATATACAAAAGGACTGCTGAGACATATGGGGACCAGGAGATCAGCAGAACAGCAGGAGAGACATAGAAGTGCTGCTGAGCTGCAGAAGAGATACAAAAGAACTGCTGAGACACCTGGGAAACAGGAGCTCAGCAGAGCAGCAGGAGAGACATTGAAGGGCTGCTGAGCTGCAAGAGAGATACAAAAGAACTGCTGAGACACATGGAGACCAGGAGATCAGCAGAACAGCACGAGAGGCATGGAAGTGCTGCTGAGCTCCAGGAGAGATACAAAAGGACTGCTGAGACACATGGGGACCAGGAGATCAGAAGCACAGCAGGCGAGACATAAAAGTGCTGCTGAGCTCCAGGAGAGATACAAAAGAACTGCTGAGACACCTGGGGAACAGGAATTCAGCAAGAGAGACATGGAAGTGCTGCTGAGCTGGCCTGCAGGAGAGATACAAAAGAACTGCTGAGACACAAGTGGGACAGGAGCTCAGCAGCACAGCAGGAGAGACATGGAAGTGCTGCTGAGATCCAGGAGAGATACAAAAGAACTGCTGAGACACCTGGGAAACAGGAGCTCAGCAGAGCAGCAGGACAGACATTGAAGGGCTGCTGAGCTGCAAGAGAGATTCAAAAGAACTACTGAGACACCTGGGGAACAGGAGTTCACAGAATGGCAGGAGGGACATTGAAGGGCTGCTGAGCTCCAGGAGAGATACAAAAGAATTGCTGAGACACATGGGGACCAGGAGTTCACAGAACAGCAGGAGAGACATGGATGTGCTGCTGAGCTCCAGGAGAGATACAAAGAACTGCTGAGACACATAGGAAACAGGAACTCAGCAGCACAGCAGGAGAGACATGGAAGTACTGCGGAGATCCAGGACAGATACAAAAGGACTGCTGAGACACATGGGGACCAGGAGATCAGCAGAACAGCACAAGAAGGCATGGAAGTGCTGCTGAGCTCCACGAGAGATACAAAAGGACTGCTGAGACACATGGGGACCAGGAGATCAGCAGAACAGCAGGAGAGACATAGAAGTGCTGCTGAGCTGCAGGAGAGATACAAAAGAACTGCAGGGACACCTGGGAAACAGGAGCTCAGCAGAGCAGTAGGAGAGACATTGAAGGGCTGCTGAGCTGCAAGAGAGATACAAAAGAACTGCTGAGACACATGGGGACCAGGAGATCAGCAGAACGGCAGGAGAGACATAGAAGTGCTGCTGAGCTCCAGGAGAGATACAAACGAACTGCTGAGACACCTGGGGACCAGGAGATCAGCAGCACAGCAGGATAGACATGGAAGTGCTTCTGAGCTGCAGGAGAGATACAAAAGAGCTGCTGAGACACATGGGGACCAGGAGATCAGCAGAACAGCACAAGAGGCATGGAAGTGCTGCTGAGCTCCAGGAGAGATACAAAAGGACTACTGAGACACATGGGGACCAGGAGATGAGCAGAACAGCAGGAGAGACTTAGAAGTGCTGCTGAGCTGCAGGAGAGATACAAAAGAACTGCTGAGACACCTGGGAAACAGGAGCTCAGCAGAGCAGCAGGAGAGACATTGAAAGGCTGCTGAGCTGCAAGAGAGATACAAAAGAACTGCTGAGACACATGGGGACCAGGAGATCAGCAGAACGGCAGGAGAGACATAGAAGTGCTGCTGAGCTCCAGGAGAGATACAAAAGAACTGCTGAGACACCTGGGGACCAGGAGATCAGCAGCACAGCAGGATAGACATGGAAGTGCTGCTGAGCTGCAGGAGAGATACAAAAGAGCTGCTGAGTAACATGGGGACCAGGAGGTCAGCAGCACAGCAGGATAGACATGGAAGTGCTGCTGAGCTCCAGGAGAGATACAAAGAACTGCTAAGACCCCTGGGGATCAGGAGATCAGCAGTACAGCAGGAGAGAAATGGGAGTGCTGCTGAGCTGCAGGAGAGATACAAAATAACTGCTGAGACACCTGGGGAACAGGAATTCAGCAAGAGAGACATGGAAGAGCTGCTGAGCTGGCCTGCAGTAGAGATACAAAAGAACTGCTGAGACACAAGGGGGATAGGAGCTCAGCAGAACAGCAGGAGAGACATATAAGTGCTGCTGAGCTCCAGGAGAGATACAATAGCCACTGAGAAACATGAGAAATAGGAGCTCAACAGCACAGCAGGATAGACATAGAAGTGCTGCTGAGCTGCAGGAGAGATACAAAAGTACTGCTGAGACACATGGGGAACAGGAGCTCAGCAGAGCAGCAGGAGAGACATGGAAGGGTTGCTGAGCTGCAAGAGAGATACACAATAACCACTGAGAAGCATGGGAAATAGGAGCTCAGCAGCACAGCAAGATGGACATGGAAGTGCTGCTGAGATCCAGGAGAGATACAAAAGAACTACTGAGACACATGGGGAACAGGAGCTCAGCAGAATAGCAGGAGAGACATAGAGGTGCTGTTGAGCTGCAGGAGAGATACAAAAGAACTGCTGAGACACCTGGGAAACAGGAGCTCATCAGAACAGCAGGAGTGACATGGAAGTGCTGCTGAGCTCCAGGAGAGATACAAAAGAACTGCTGAGACACATGGGGACCAGGAGATCAGCAGAAGAGCAGAAGAGACATAGAAGTGCTGCTGAGCTGCAGGAGGGATACGGAGAACTGCTGAGACACCTGGGAAACAGGAGCTCAGCAGAGCAGCAGGAGAGACATTGAGGGGCTGCTGAACTGCAAAGAGACATACACAAAGAACTGCTGAGACACCTGGGGAACAGGAGTTCACAGAATGGCAGGAGGGTCATTGAAGGGCTGCTGAGCTCCAGGAGAGATACAAAAGAACTGCTGAGACACATGGGGACCAGGAGTTCACAGAACGGCAGGAGAGACATGGAAGTGCTGCTGAGCTCCAGGAGAGATACAAAGAACTGCTGAGACACATGGGAAACAGGAACTCAGCAGCACAGCAGGAGAGACATGGAAGTACTGCTGAGCTCCAAGAGAGATACAATAACCATTGAGATGCATGGGAAACAGGAGGTCAGCAGTACAGTACGAAGACATGGAAGTGCTGCTGAACTCCAGGAGATATACAAAAGGACTGCTGAGACATATGGGGACCGGGAGATCAGCAGAACAGCAGGAGAGACATAGAAGTGCTGCTGAGCTGCAGAAGAGATACAAAAGAACTGCTGAGACACCTGGGAAACAGGAGCTCAGCAGAGCAGCAGGAGAGACATTGAAGGGCTGCTGAGCTACAAAAGAACTGCTGAGACACATGGAGACCAGGAGATCAGCAGAACAGCACGAGAGGCATGGAAGTGCTGCTGAGCTCCAGGAGAGATACAAAGGGACTGCTGAGACACATGGGGACCAGGAGATCAGCAGAACAGCAGGAAAGACATGGAAGTGCTGCTGAGCTGCAGGAAAGATACAACAGAACTGCTGAGACACCTGGGAAACAGGAGCTCAGCAGAGCAGCAGGAGAGACATTGAAGGGCTGCTGAGCTGCAAGAGAGATACAAAAGAACTGCTGAGACACATGGGGACCAGGAGATCAGCAGAACATCAGGAGAGACATGGAACTCCTGCTGAGCTGCAAGAGAGATACACAATAACCACTGAGAAGCATGGGAAATAGGAGCTCAGCAGAGCAGCAGGAGAGACATTGAAGGGCTGCTGAGCTCCAGGAGAGATACAAAAGTACTGCTGAGACACATGGCGAACAGGAGCTCAGTAGAGCAGCAGGAGAGACATAGAAGTGCTGCTGAGCTGCAGGAGGGATACAGAGAACTGCTGAGATGCCTGGGAAACAGGAGCTCAGCAGAGCAGTAGGAGAGACATTGAAGGGCTGCTGAGCTCCAGGAGAGATACAAAAGGACTGCTGAGACACATGGGGACCAGGAGATCAGCAGAACAGCAGGAGGGACATGGAAGTACTGCTGAGCTCCAGGAGAGATACAAAAGAACTGCTGAGACACCTGGGGAACAGAGCTCAGCAGAACGGCCAAAAAGACATGGAAGTGCTGCTGAGCTCCAAGAGATATACAATAACCACTGAGATGCATGGGAAACAGGAGCTCAGCAGCACAGCACGAGAGGCATGGAAGTGCTGCTGAGCTCCAGGAGAGATACAAAAGGACTGCTGAGACACATGGGGACCAGGAGATCAGCAGAACAGCAGGAGAGTCATAGAAGTGCTGCTGAGCTCCAGGAGAGATACAAAAGAACTGCTGTGACACCTGGGGAACAGGAATTCAGCAAGAGAGACATGGAAGAGCTGCTGAGCTGGCCTGCAGGAGAGATACAAAAGAACTGCTGAGACACAAGGGGGATAGGAGCTCAGCAGAACAGCAGGAGAGACATAGAAGTTCTGCTGAGCTCCAGGAGAGATACAATAGCCACTGAGAAACATGAGAAATAGGAGCTCAGCAGCACAGCAGGATAGACACAGAAGTGCTGCCGAGCTGCAGGAGAGATACAAAAGTACTGCTGAGACACATGGGGAACAGGAGCTCAGGAGAGACATGGAAGGGTTGCTGAGCTACAAGAGAGATACACAATAACCACTGAGAAGCATGGGAAATAGGAGCTCAGCAGCACAGCAAGATGGACATGGAAGTGCTGCTGAGATCCAGGAGAGATACAAAAGAACTACTGAGACACTTTGGGAACAGGAGCTCAGCAGAATAGCAGGAGAGACATAGAAGTGCTGTTGAGCTGCAGGAGAGATACAAAGAACTGCTGAGACACCTGGGAAACAGGAGCTCAGCAGAGCAGCAGGAGAGACATTGAAGGGCTGCTGAGCTGCAAGAGAGATACAAAAGAACTGCTGAGACACCTGGGGAATAGGAGTTCACAGAACGGCAGGAGAGACATGGAAGTGCTGCTGAGCTCCAGGAGAGATACAAAAGAACTGCTGAGACACCTGGGGAACAGAGCTCAGTAGAACGGCCGGAGAGACATGGAAGTGCTGCTGAGCTCCAAGAGATATACAATAACCACTGAGATGCATGGGAAACAGGAGCTCAGCAGCACAGCACGAGAGGCATGGAAGTGCTGCTGAGCTCCAGGAGAGATACAAAAGGACTGCTGAGACACATGGGGACCAGGAGATCAGCAGAACAGCAGGAGAGACATAGAAGTGCTGCTGAGCTGCAGGAGAGATACAAAAGAACTGCTGAGACACCTGGGAAACAGGAGCTCAGCAGAGCAGCAGGAGAGACATTGATGGGCTGCTGAGCTCCAGGAGAGATACAAAAGGACTGCTGAGACACATGGGGACCAGGAGATCAGCAGAACAGCAGGAGAGACATAGAAGTGCTGCTGAGCTGCATTAGGGATACGGAGAAGTGCTGAGACGCCTGGGAAACAGGAGCTCAGCAGAGCAGCAGGAGAGACATTGAAGGGCTGCTGAGCTGCAAGAGAGATACAAAAGAACTGCTGAGACACCTGGGGAACAGGAGTTCACAGAACGGCAGGAGAGACATGGAAGTGCTGCTGAGCTCCAGGAGAGATACAAAAGAACTGCTGAGACACCTGGGAAACAGGAGCTCAGCAGAACGGCCCGATAGACATGGAAGTGCTGCTGAGCTCCAAGAGATATACAATAACCACTGAGATGCATGGGAAACAGGAGCTCAGCAGCACAGCACTAGAGGCATGGAAGTGCTGCTGAGCTCCAGGAGAGATACAAAAGGACTGCTGACACACATGGGGACCAGGAGATCAGCAGAGCAGCAGGAGAGACATTGAAGGGCTGCTGAGCTGCAGGAGAGATACAAAAGAACTGCTGAGACACCTGGGAAACAGGAGCTCAGCAGAGCAGCAGGAGAGACATTGAAGGGCTGCTGAGCTGCAAGAGAGATACAAAAGAACTGCTGAGACACATGGGGACCAGGAGATCAGCAGAACAGCAGGAGAGACATGGAAGTGCTGCTGAGTTGCAGGAGGGATACAGAGAACTGCTGAGATGCCTGGGAAACAGGAGCTCAGCATAGCAGCAGGAGAGACATTGAAGGGCTGCTGAGCTGCAAGAGAGATACAAAAGAACTGCTGAGACACCTGGGGAACAGGAGCTCAGAAGAACAGCACGAGAGGCATGGAAGTGCTGCTGAGCTCCAGGAGAGATACTAAAGAACTGCTGAGACACCTGGGAAACAGGAGATCAACAGACCAGAAAGAGAGACATTGAAGGTTTGCTGAGCTGCAAGAGAGATACAAAAGAACTGCTGAGACACTTGGGGACCAGGAGATCAGCAGAACAGCAGGAGAGACATGGAACTGCTGCTGAGCTACAAGAGAGATACACAATAACCACTGAGAATTATGGGAAATAGGAGCTCAGCAGAGCAGCAGGAGAGACATTGAAGGGCTGCTGAGCTCCAGGAGAGATACATAAGGACTGCTGAGACACATGGGGACCAGGAGATCATTAGAACAGCAGGAGAGACATAGAAGTGCTGCAGAGCTGCAGTAGGGATACAGTGAACTGCTGAGACACCTGGGAAACAGGAGGAGCAGCAGGCGAGACATTGAAGGGCTGCTGAGCTCCAGGAGAGATACAAAAGGACTGCTGAGACACATGGGGACCAGGAGATCAGCAGAACAGCAAGAGAGACATAGAAGTGCTGCTGAGCTGCAGGAGAGATACAAAAGAACTGCTGAGACACCTGGGAAACAGGAGCTTAGCAGAGCAGCAGGAGAGACATTGAAGGGCTGCTGAGCTACAGGAGAGATACAAAAGAACTGCTGAGACACCTGGGAAACAGGAGCTCAGTAGAGCAGCAGGAGAGACATTGAAGGGCTGCTGAGCTGCAGGAGAGATACAAAAGAACTGCTGAGACACCTGGGAAACAGGAGCTCAGCAGAGCAGCAGGAGAGACATTGAAGGCGGATGAGCTGCAAGAGAGATACAAAAGAACTGCTGAGACACATGGGGACCAGGAGATCAGCAGCACAGCAGGAGAGACATGGAAGTGCTGCTGAGCTGGAGGGATACAGAGAACTGCTGAGACGCCGGAGAAACAGGAGCTCAGCAGAGCAGCAGGAGAGATATTGAAGAGCTGCAAGAGAGATACAAAAGAACTGCTGAGACACCTGGGAAACAGGAGCTCAGCAGAGCAGCAGGAGAGACATTGAAGGCTGATGAGCTGCAAGAGAGATACAAAAGAACTGCTGAGACACCTGGGAAACAGGAGCTCAGCAGAGCAGCAGGAGAGATATTGAAGGGCTGCTGAGCTGCAAGAGAGATACAAAAGAACTGCTGAGACACATGGGGACCAGGAGATCAGCAGAGCAGCAGGAGAGACATTGAAGGCTGATGAGCTGCAAGAGAGATACAAAAGAACTGCTGAGACACCTGGGAAACAGGAGCTCAGCAGAGCAGCAGGAGAGATATTGAAGGGCTGCTGAGCTGCAAGAGAGATACAAAAGAACTGCTGAGACACCTGGGGAACAGGAGCTCAGCAGAGCAGTAGGAGAGATATTTAAGGGCTGCTGAGCTGCAAGAGAGATACAAAAGAACTACTGAAACACATGGGGAATACATTGACAAGCACAATCCCAGGACAAACACACAGCGTAAAATTCCAATAGTACAAGGTCAATTAAAAGCATATCGCACTAATATGGCAGAGAGAGCTCTCCTGGTGATGGGACAACGCTTCTACCAGCCGCGGTCCGTGCAGGTAACAGCGGTGGGGCAGTGGGGCCGGGTAAGAGGGGATTTCGAGGGATGATGACAAGGGAAAATTAATTATTTATTTAAATTTTCCTCTGCATCGTCCCTCGAATTCCCCCCTCACCCGGCCCTACCGCCACACCGCTGTTACCTGCACGGACCGCGGCTGGCTTCTACGACAAAGGTGACATGGTGGCATCCCTTCCCAAACCTAAAATATGTCTTCACAGAACCAAAACATTCATCCCGCTACTTTGCACACACAACGGAGAGTGGACAAAAGGAGAATGAGAAAAATAAGCCACATTTCACACCTTTTTCAAACTCTATACGAAAGAGGCAAGAAGACCAGACGGACATACAAACATATCTACAAAACTGCGAGTGCCCGTCTCGAGATCCTCAACATACGGAGGCCCTGGAGGCCCCAAACGACAGCCGAAATACACAAAGCTCTTAAATCACTCCCTGTTGGAAAATTACGAGGCCCGACAGCCTCTCAACTGATTTTTACAAAATCTTTCTCCCACTATTTCAAGATCACCTATTGTCACTCTATAATTCCTTCCCTAAAACCACCAGCCTCGCGTACACTATGTGTAAAGCAAAAATAACACTTCTACCTAAACCAGGGAAAGACCCCATGCTTTCCACTACCTAACACCCTGTAGTCCATAAGATGGAAATAGCGGCCCTATTAATTCCCCTTGACTTCGAAAAGGCTTTCAACAGGGTCAGCTGCGCCTTTCTTGAAGCAGTCCTGAACAAAATCCAACTAGGCCTCAAGATGCAGGACAAGATGATGGTGGCCTACTGCACAACCACAGCGGTGGTGCGGATCAATGGACAACGCACCTCCCCTATCAACGTAGCCAGGGGTCCGAGACAGGGGTGACCACAATCTCCACTCTTATTCGGCTTAGTAGTAGAACCGCTACATATTAATATTAGACAAACTAGGGACATGAAGGGCATCCCGTTAGGGGTCCGAGAAGATAAAATAGTGCTCATTTGAGTGGACATACTACTCCCGTACCCTGGAGCCCCCATGTCCACTTTGGCCCACATACTTCATCATTTTGAATGCGTGTCCGGCTGCAAAATAAAACTGGACAAATTGCCTGTTCTCAAACTCTCAATATGAACACATGACATGTTGCCACTACACACCCAAACCCCTTATCAATGGAGAGCAACTTCCATACGGTGCCCGGGCCTACAAATCACTCCACGCATGGAGGACTGGTCCACAATTAAGGGGATGGACTGTCGGAAAAACATTTTAGAGAATCTTAGGCGGTGGTGACCACTCCACCGCTCATGGCTAGAGCGATTTAATGTGGTTAAAATGACTATCCTCCCCTGGCTCCTGTACCTCTTCCAGTCCCTGCCAACACCAATCCCAACACCTGCCATTGCCCCACTTCAATCTAACATTCGCCCTTTTATATGGAATGGGAAACAACCTCGGGTAGCCAACAAACGCTTCCAAGGAACCGAGGACGATTCGCATGGCTAACATCACTGATTACCACTGGGCGGCCCACCTATTTATATTCCAGAATGGGTGGTCCAAGAAAGTGAGAAGAACTGGCTACACATGGTCAGGGCAGTTGCGTGCCGCCCCCTGTGGGACCTCACCTAGCTCCTAAAGCAACACTGACCCAAAAGCGCATATATAGCCATTCCCACGTAAACAGCCCTTGACATCTTGGACCTCTTAGCCATTAAAAGAAACCTTACATCGTTCGCATTCCCGAACACCCCCATTGCCAGAAATCCAGACTTCACTAATGCCCTAGCTCCCAACTCCGGCCCAGAATGGTCACACAGGGAATGCAATACACTAAAAGACCTCTTTTTCAGGGACTGCGTCAAAACATTTGACAATTGCAAACAAGACTTTGGGCTTTCCAAACTCACAAGACTCCAATTAGTTCAACTTCATCATTGGGCCCTCCACGTACCCAACTCAGCTGCAGCTAAACGCACCTTCACACCATTTGAAAGCTTGGTGGATGCATACGTGGGCTCTAAGGGGATAATATTCTGAACTTACAAAGTTGTACAAGATAGTAGACCTCGGTTCTCACACCCATACCTACTCAGATGGAAACAGATCTGCACTGCGACGTGCCACCGAAAGACTGAGACAAACTCTGGCAAGACATTCCCAAATCCCTACAGAGCATCGCACAGCGAAAATCAGCATACAAACTCATGTACCAATGGTACCTAACCCGGCCCGACTTCATAACATCGTTCCTACTGAGTCCAATCAATGTTGGCGTTGCGGCAGAGAGGAATGAACATTTCTGTGTATATAGTGGACCTGTGCACTCATCCAGACTTTCTGGAATGAAATTCTGGGTCATATCAAAGAGACAATAAGATACCCCGTCCGAGCAGAGTCGCAGATGGTACTCCTGGGTATGCCACCATCAACTACAACCACTCTGACTCACTCGAGCAGCACACTCATATGGCATATGTCAAGAGCAGCAAAACAATTGATGGCCCTATATTGGAAGAGGCAGGAAACCCCACCTGCGGCTCCCTGGTTCCATCAAATGTGGCAGGTACTAGCTATGGAAACAATTACAGCCACCTTAACACTCACAGCACACACATTCACTCACGTCAGACTATATGTCTCGACTTGAATACCAATTCTTTACCCCACAACGCCTTCATGTTCCCCGTCTCATTGACTGATGCATAGGATACGGGTAGAGTGATACACAGATACACCTCATCTTATGCACTACTACCCCTTTAGGGTCTCAACGCCTTCGCATGGTCAACAGTGGGAAACCGGTAGATAGTTCTCCACAGCTTCTTACCACTATCACCATCGCATGAAGGGTGCACACACACTGATCTTCTGCTATCGAACACGAGCAGATACCTCCTCCACCCCTCTTCCCTTCACCTCTCAGTTACTCATCCTTCCCTTCTCTTCCCTGTCCAACATGTCAGCAATGTTGACTATTGACATTGCCCTACCACTGCTACTGTGTGGGACATCAGCTATCAATGTTTTCTGGCATGTTCATTGTTATACACGTAAACCTTAATAAAGAGATTTAGAAGAAAAACTTTAGCCCCAACACCAATTGTTTCTGACTCCTTGTTTTGTGTACTGGGGGTTCATGCAGACTTAAGCCATTAGGACTCCACTGATTAGAAAGACTGACAACAATAAGAGGAAAGCAGCTCTGGGTATGAATGACTGACTTCCAAAGTCATATTCCATTGGTGGATGTACCAGACACACTGACCCACCGGTGTGAGGGAAATCACTCAAAAGGCAACCCAGCTGCGAAATCTGCAGAAGAGTCTCAGCATTACCCAGGCACAGACTAGAGCTGGTCTGGAAATATATTCACCAGTTCAATTATCTCACGAACCGGAAGCCCCACCTCCAGGCTGCTCCTGGGAGAAGACGGCTTCCCTAAGTCACAACACCAGGAAAGGTGATCGAGTTATACCGAATGACTTGGTATTCATTCCAGCAGCAGGTGAGGGGTTGATTCAGCACAGACAGGAGTCTCTGCTACTCTGAGTATATTACATCAAGGATGCTGGGGGTCACACGACAACAGGTACAAACATCCATGGTAATGAGACCCAACAGACCCCTCTTTTGAAGGCAACAACATCCTTCCAAACAATTTACCTTGGCCCCACCGATCCACTCAATCCAATAAACAAATACTAATGCATGCTGGTAGCAGTAGTTGCCTTTATTCGCTTTAAGTGGGTGTGGCCACAGCACTGGGGTGCAGGCGCAAAAGACTCGTTGTCCTTCTTAGACATGGAGGGACTGAGTTCCTTTCACTCAGGCCAAGGAGCAGCTTTACCTTCTGAAGTGTTGGTGGCGGCGATTCCTGCAGCGGGAGCGCACCTTCGTTTCTCACATCCCTTTAAGCCTCATTTAAAGGGGGTCTCAGAGATGCATGCATAAATACGCCTTGTCTGTGAGGGTTGTAAGTAATGGTGCACGCTAGCTAAATAACCCAGATAACGCACAGACAGCTTTAACTAGCATACTGAGAAATGTACTGATGGATCACACACCTTATGAAGGATTGTTCACCACTTGGCATGAAGGTGTGTGAGCCGGATGTTCCTAGGAGGAGAATCCTCATGATCAGTCACTCCCTGATCTGTTACAGGACTTGCAGCTTACCCGACAACGCACCTGCTGCTATTGGCTGGTTACCCAGGGTCGCTGAAGTTGTGGTTGGTTTGGAGTGAAAGAGGAATCTGAACCCTACCAGTCGTAGTAAAAGAAGGAACAAGACGGGTGATCCTTCAATGGTTGCTTGGAAAGAAGAAAAGGATACAAGCGTCCATCAATTCAGTGGCGACATACCATGCGGTCCATCCTTTACAGTCAACCATTGCGATTGTGAAGGACGTTGCAAACTGTACGAGCGGGAGCATGCCTGGGGACGCCGGGCAGTGAACTGGGCTGAACACATCATTTTTTGGGGCAGGTACATCGATGATATTATCATGCTCTGGGATGGACCTGTCGCCAAACTACTCGAATATCATGAATTCCTGAATGATAATCCCTATAACATATGTCTCACCATAAATTACAGTAGGGAGCGTATTGAATTCTTGGACATTGAATTCTTTGTCCAGGATGACCACATCCACAGCACTCTACATGCTTGCAGCGCGCACCCTAAACATGTGGTTAACAACATTCCATACAGAGAAATGGTGCGTGTTAGAAGAAATTGTAGCTCAAATGAAACCTTTGTTGCAATTATTCATGAGACCAACAACGTTTTCAGGCAAGGGGGTATCCCCCAAGAGTCTTGGACAGAGCAGAGAAGGATTGTGCAACTACCCAGAGAGAACACTTTGACAAACAACATCTCTAGAAAAACTAGACCCATTCCGGTGTCATTTAACACACAATACAATATCCGAAGCAATTTGATTTATACTACCCGTAGGAAACATTGGCATCTTCTCAGGGATATACCAAGCTTAAAGGACACCATGACCCTTACACCCAAAATAACATATAGAAGGGGAAAAACTTTGAGAAATTGGTTATGTCCTAGTTATATCACCACACCAAAGGCAGAAACCTGGCTGTCTCAATCTACGAAGGGCTTGTATACTTGTAGATAATGTATTGTGTGTAGATTGATAAGGACAAAACTAAAACATTTACTTTCAACACTGGAAAAGTATATAATATCAAACACCTGATTAACTGTAAGACCAAATACGTCACCTATATTTTGGGCTGCCCTTGTAATAAGATCTACGTGGGCAGCACTATCAGGTCATTGAAGCTGCGAATCCAGGAACATACACGTGCAATAAGGAACGGTGATCTCAAATACCCCCTTGCTTTCCACATGCAGGAAAATCATGAAACAAGCGATGATATATGGTTCATGGGGATAGACCATTTATCGCCGAATCCCAGAAGGGGGGCAGAGAACTGTCTTTAAGACAGAACGAGGCGGGTTGGATATTTAAATTACGCAGTGTGGAATATGGTCACAACAGTGATGAGGAGTTACACTATTTTCTATAAACTTTATGTGTAAGATGCCTATTTATTGTTGTACACAATGCAATCATTCCCTGTTTTGTACAAGTATAATCCGGGGACATTTTCCCCGAGAACGACTGAACTGGAATCATATGACTGTTTACTATTGAATATGTTTCTGTGTTCATTTTCAACTGTCCTTCGTTAATCACAGTTGTGCTACTCCTGTTTTGTCTACGGATATTCATCGTAACATCTCCATGGATTGGCAATGTGTGTATACATATGGGGGACAATGACGCGGTCCCTAAGGCATCTTATTCTTTTCCTTTTGTTCTTTTTCCCCGCATTCGACTTTTACCTTCTTTTTTACCATTCCTGTGTCATTACACACACCACCTTATTAGTCACATTCTAGTGGGGTCTTATACCTCAAGGATGTCCATTTCCTCCCTCACTGACCTACTAAATTGCTAGATGCAGGAACTAGAATGTACTTCCTTTCTTATGAGCAATTAGTCGTTTTTGCTCAGTTAGGCAGCCACCCTTTCAATATGGCACCCATTGTGGTATACTGTGTCACATAGTAGTTCCCATCACGTTGGGACATACTCTTCCGAAAGGTGTTTCTCGTACCTCCTTGAGAGTGTGAATATTCCCTCCAAGTTAATTAGAACATATTTATAAGCCGCTTTACGCTATCTCAGTTTCTTTATACTCTCTTTTGAAATGCGGGTAATGTTAATATTCCAGCATGGGATTGCAGTGCTGGCAAATATAATTACTATTACTTTTCTCTGGTTGAATGCCGGGCTGTGTAATACACCCGGTATGTTGATAATGTTACTGGGTCTATGATACTTGTGACCATTCCAAGATGGCGCCCATTGTGGCACCATGCGGTAATTGATATCCCTTCCGGTTTGGAACACACCCTCCTTACAGGTGTTCCGTGTTTGTGGGCTGAACCGGCTTTAAAAAGGACCGGCTTAAAGCATCCAGTTCTTCCCACTTGGAACACGGACCAGGAGGATCATTTTTTTTACTTAGTTGTCCAGCACGTATCAAGGTGAGCGTTTGTACACTACTGGTCCTGTTACTCCCACACTGCAATCGGGTTAGAATTGAATTTAGTACGGGTGGGATTATTATTCTTTGTGAGCTTCTTGTGAGAAACTATTTCTAGATTAGATGATTTGTAGTCTTCGTACCCATATTTGAGTCTTCTAACTGAGCTAATCAATTCCAAAGTGACTTAACGGGTGGCGTTCTTATCACTATGTGGATTCATCGCGAGAGGCACTGTTTGTAGATTAGATGCGATTTCACATATTGGAGCCTATCTTTTGAGCAAATCCATTATAGAGTTATAATCTTGGTGATGTTTATAATACATCCCCCTCGCTATTTGGGATTAGACACTTTGTGATACAACATAATAATAACAATATGGCCAATTGATAGAATGTAGCTATTTTTGACCAAAACTAAACTTATGTAGGAATTTGGTCTTTACTTGATATATTTCTGGGGACGTCGAGTTACCAATATGAGGGCAACAGTGTCGTTGCAGTGATGGAGGGCAATTCAGAATAGTTAGCGTTATTATAGTGGAGGGAACTTTCTTTGTTTCTCCTCCTTCTAGTTTTTTGTAGCATTCTCAAATAATAGGAAATCTTAAGTGATGTTCCTGTAACCTTCTTTCATGTAGGTGTTGAGTGGACGCAATTGTCCACCCTGGGCCGTCTTAAATTTGTGTGGGACCCAGTGTACTAATAATTTTAGGTGTGTCGCACACCAACCCTACGGTCACTAGAAAGATTAAGGTGCCTACAATTGCTCCAAGTGAGTACTTTCTGATTAACCCGCTTTTCTTTTTGTAAATTGAATCTTTATATGTTTCCATCATGACGAGGCTTAGGATGTTTTTTGCAACTCTTCTTTCTTTGGTATACAGAGGGACTCATTTGTTCCAGCGCTTAGTCGCGTATCACTGCTGACAAATCACGTCTTGTCCTAGATACAGCAGCCCATTGCATTATTGGGCTCCGCGAATGGTGGGTATTATGATCTGCCCTGTCATGGGTATCTGTTAGATTCTGGGCCCCCTTTTCTTCTTCTTTTTCGTGGGGTGGGGTCGGCTTATACTTACTTTGGGCCTTATGAAGGGAATACCATTTTGCATCACACTCTAATCACTACTATCGGCGGTATGCACACATTGCTCTATTTCTGGTCTATTGCTAATAAAAGGGCTTAGATTGTTTTTAGCATGTATATTCTGTGTTTTACAATTACTTTCAATCTTTGCCTCCTATGTGCTACATTCTATCTTGGGTTTCACGAGATACTCTACTAAGGAGAGCGTACATTTGGTTAATTGACATTGTTCTGTTTTTAATGTTAGGTTACACTAAACGGTATATGTGTTTGTCTTGGTGGGTTTATGTGTTTCCGTTATATGTGACATGTATAGCTTGAAACCTGGTTTTGATAATATGAACTATATACTGTTGGTATTACCACGGTATAGCTGTGTTGGTTTCTTTGTTTGTCATATTTTATATAGTGTTTTTAAGTATTTTTATATGTATGTATTTGTTATTCAACAGCCCTGAAGAAGTCCCTTTGTAATGGACGAAACGCATTGGCTGATCCACTCTACATGTTGTATGTTACACTAGAATCGTTTGTGAGTCGAAATAAAAGGAGAATTTGAACACCACGATATTGGATACAGATCTTGTATTTTATGGAATTGATATACAGTGGTGCACCGATTGATTTCTATGTTGACGTTGCAACCTGTGCCAACTATGGCACCATCGGAACACACTCCGGATGAAGAACAAGCAGGTCCAAGCACAGATGAGCAGCTGCAAGCACTGTGGTGAATGAGAACGAGTGTGATCCTGAGGAGAACCCTGTAGTGACTCCTTCTGCACCTGCACTGACAAGCATCCTGAGGATGTCAAACATCCCTGAGTATGACAAACATCCCTGAGAAGGACAAACATCCCTGAGAAGGACAAACATCCCTGAGTACAATAAACATCCCTGAGGATGACAAACATCCCTGAGGACGACAAACATCCCTGAGTACGACAAACATCCCTGAGTACGACAAACATCCCTGAGGACGACAAACATCCCTGAGTATGACAAACATCCCTGAGTACGACAAACATCCCCGATAATGACAAACATCCCTGAGGATGACAAACATCCCTGAGGATGACAAACATCCCCGAGGACGACAAACATCCCTGAGGACGACAAACATCCCTGGGTATGACAAACATCCCTGGGTACGACAAACATCCCTGGGTACGACAAACATCCCTGAGTACAACAAACATCCCCAAGGATGACAAACATCCCCGAGGACGACAAACATCCCCGAGGACAACAAGCATCCCCGAGGACAACAAACATCCCTGGGTATGACAAACATCCCTGGTTACGACAAACATCCCCGAGTACAACAAACATCCCCGAGGACGACAAACATCCCCGAGGACGACAAACATCCCCGAGGACGACAAGCATCCCTGGGTACGACAAACATCCCCAAGGACCACAAGCATCCTTGAGGACAACAAACCTCCCCAAGGACGACAAACATCCCTGAGGATGACAAACATCCTTGAGGACGACAAACATCCCTGAGTATGACAAACATTCTAGAGGATGACAAACATCCCCAAGGACGACAAACATCTCTGAGGATGACAAACATTCCTGAGTAGGACAAACATTCCTGAGGACGACAAACATCCCTGAGTACGACAAACATCCCTGAAGACAACAAACATCCCTGAGGACGACAAACATCCCTGAGTACGACAAACATCCCTGAGTACGACAAACATCCCTGAGTACGACAAACATCCCTGAGTATGACAAACATTCCTAAGGATGACAAACATCACTGAGTATGACAAACATCCCTGAGTACGACAAACATCCCCGAGGATGACAAACATCCCTGAGTATGACAAACATCTCCGAGTATGAAAACCATCCCCGAGGACGACAAACATCCCGGAGGATGACAAACATCCCTGAGCACGACAAACACCCCCGAAGATGTTGAAAGTTAACCAAATCAAACCCATCAGATTCTGATTCATCAGAATGTGAAACCATCATTATAGATCAAATGAATCATGATCAATAGAATTACAGACCTGAAGTAACAGTTGTGGAGAACTGAACGCTAAACTGGGAAAGCAGATGGGTTGAGTTTGGGGGTGCAGCGGAGATGTATACGAAGCGCCACTGTGGTGAATGAGAACGAGTGTGATCCTGAGGAGAACCCTGTAGTGACTACTTCTGCACCTGCACTGACAAGCATCCTGAGGATGACAAACATCCCTGAGAAGGACAAACATCCCTGAGTACGATAAACATCCCTGAGGATGACAAATATCCCTGAGGACGACAAACATCCCTGAGTACGACAAGCATCCCTGAGGATGACAAACATCCCTGAGGATGAAAAATATCCCTGAGGACGACAAACATCCCTGAGTACGACAAACATCCTTGAGTACCACAAACATCCCTGAGTACGACAAACATCCCCGATAATGACAAACATCCCTGAGGATGACAAACATCCCTGAGGACGACAAATATTCCTGAGGATGGCAAACATCCCTGAGGACGACAAACATCCCTGAGTATGACAAACATCCTTGAGTACGACAAACATCCCTGATAATGACAAACATCCCTGAGGATGACAAGCATCCCTGAGGACGACAAACATCCCTGAGGATGACAAACATCCCTGGGTATGACAAACATCCCTGGGTATGACAAACATCCCTGAGTACAACAAACATCCCCAAGGATGACAAACATCCCCGAGGACAACAAGCATCCCTGAGGACGACAAACATCCCTGGGTATGACAAACATCCCTGGGTACGGCAAACATTCCTGAGTACAACAAACATCCCCAAGGATGACAAACATCCCAGAGGACGACAAACATCCCCGAGGATGACAAGCATCCCCAAGGACGACAAACATCCGAGGATGACAAGCATCCCTGAGGACGACAAACATCCCTGGGTATGACAAACATCCCTGGGTACGACAAACATCCCTGAGTATAACAAACATCCCCAAGGATGGCAAACATCCCTGAGGACGACAAACATCCCCGAGGGCGACAAGCATCCCTGGGTACGACAAACATCCCCAAGGACCACAAGCATCCTTGAGGACAACAAACATCCCCAAGGACGACAAACATCCCTGAGGATGACAAACATCCTTGAGGACGACAAACAACCCTGAGTATGACAAACATTCCAGAGGATGACAAACATCCCCAAAGACGACAAACATCTGAGGATGACAAACATTCCTGAGTAGGACAAACATTCCTGAGGACGACAAACATCCCTGAGTGCGACAAACATCCCTGAGGACGACAAACATCCCTGAGGACGACAAACATCCCTGAGGACGACAAACATCCCTGAGGACGACAAACATCCCTGAGTACGACAAACATTCCTGAGTACGACAAACATCCTTGAGTATGACAAACATTCCTAGGGATGACAAACATCACTGAGTACGACAAACATCCCTGAGTACGACAAACATCCCTGAGGATGACAAACATCCCTGAGTATGACAAACATCTCCGAGTATGAAAACCGTCCCCGAGGACGACAAACATACCGGAGGATGACAAACATCCCTGAGTACGACAAACACCTCCGAAGACGTTGAAAGTTAACCAAATCAAACCCATCAGATTCTGATTCATCAGAATGTGAAACCATCATTATAGATCAAATGAATCATGATCAATAGAATTACAGACCTGAAGTAACAGTTGTGGAGAACTGAACGCTAAACTGGGAGAGCAGATGGGTTGAGTTTGGGGGTGCAACGGAGATGTATACGAAGCGCCACTGAACTCTTGTCTGCTTAGCATTGACACTGATTTCATTCATAGTTTGGCCAACAATGGTGGTGTTTCTTGCCAGATAACACACTGTGAATATATTCCAGATATTGAAGAAGAAGAAGTAAATTCTGTCGCAGAGAAGCTCGGATAACCACATGAGTTGCAGGTGCAAATCAACTCCATCTACAGTCACGTTAAGTGCCACCTTCCTCAAGATGACGTCTCTTGGACGAAGTTGGGTAACCCAATCAGGCACCAACAGAGACAGCACAAGGGCCACACGCCTTTCGTCTGAACCGAGGGGACATGTTATTGCCAGGAGCTTCTGCAAGCATCTGGGATGGAAGCACTGTGAAGAACTTGCTTGAGGGTCTCCAGTCCTGCGCCTCCTTGGGTGATGTGGATCCTCATCTCAACGCAAATACTTACAAATATCTGTACTGTTTGCACCTGTGTGATGATTGCTTTTGACACATCCCAATGCCACAAGGATGGTGCATCTGAACAACCAGTGGCAACACCGCACCATGCCGGTGTGGGAGAGTGAACCAGTCCATGGCAAAATATCCCTCTTTTAAAGTAGCATCCGAATGCAGTGTTGGAGGGAAACATATTTCTATGACAAGAATTCCACAAATCTAACTCAAGTGTTTGTTTCTGGACACAAAATAATGAATCACCTCTGTGTCTGAGAAGGAGAATGATCAGGACAAAATGCCCCTTTCCAGCTGGTGTGAGGCTGGGTGGAGGGAGGCGGGGTCAGCGAACAGGCCTCCCTTTCCTGCATCTTATTATCCTACAGATTTACATTTTCTGAATGACACCGCTCAGCAGGTCTGCACTTCAGTTTGGCTAATGCTCGGAAACTGATGCTCCCTATAGTCTCAAGACTGAAATACCCACACTTTCCAAACTGAAAGTACAGAAGAGCCTTATATAGCTATGAATGAATGAATGCTGCGACTGACAGCAGCTCTTCAGAAAGGAGAGGGAAGACTCTAAAGGAACCGGATTTGGACCTCACAGAAGTTAATGCCACCAACGGCTTGGGTAAGAACTTGTAACACCGCTTGCGAATGAAAAAGATCTTAGATATAGTAATGCTCAGGTCAGAACACTTGGGGAAAATGTGTCAACAATCATCTAACAAGTGTCCTGTGGCTGCAGTAATGTAACATAGTGAATGGTTGAATGAACACATGGAGGCGCGTGTTTTCTTGAAGCGCCTCAGCGCAGGAGGGGTCTGGCATCACCAGCGGATACGACACTCATGTAAAAATCAGCTGATTCCACAATGGAAGCTGCTAGAAGGGTCTGGGAGGATACTGAAAATATTCAGGATACACTCCGAATAGTAGATGGAGACCTGAGAATAGTGAAAAACACATTAAATTCACTTCAGAATTAGCATATTCTCCTCTTAAAATTGTGAAAGACACATTGGAAAGCCGTAAGAAAGCTTCTTTTTCATTGCAATCTTCTTTACTGGTTCTAAAAGTTGCTAGTACCCTGGAGCCTTATTGACGACTCCATAATATTTGAACCTCATGGTACGAATGATCATTAGAAAATGCTGAGTCAATGACAGTCAGCCTACTGTTTGGTTTTAGTACAGGAATGTGTGATATGAAAAATCCAGTATCACAAAGTTATTTATGGCGTTCTCATGGCCTTGGAGTTAGAATGAACCCAGGAGAGAGATCCCTTATATTTTGTTTTTTTAGGCCCCCACCCACTCTCTAAGGGGCATATGTATCAAGCAAGCGTTTTGCGAGTCCTTAATAGTGAATTTTAGCGATTCGCTATTAAGGATTCGCAAAAGGCAATGTATGTAGGATTCACAATATTGATTGCGATTCCTACGTATTCCTTAATTGCGAATCACAAATTGCGATTCGCAATTAAGGAATACCTTCCCGTTCATTCCTATGGGCCTAGAGGCCCATAGGAATGAATGGGAAGACATTCGCAATTTGCGATTACCCATTAGGTACTTGCAAATTGCGAAAGCAATTTCAAGGGTGCAAGGGTGTCAAAAGGACACCCTGTTGCCCCCCTGAAATAAGCATGTGTGCATATGTGGCGCACATACATGCCCTAAGGGCATGTATGTGCGCCACAGGGCACTTTAAAAATGCAAAAAGTGAATTTTTCAAAGAAATGTAAATTACCACCAACTTGAAGTTGGTGGTAACTTGCAATTTCTAAAGGCAAAATTGCACAACTTGGGTAGCTTCAGAATTGCATTTAAGGAATCGCAATTTGTGATTCCTTAAATGCATTCGCAGAATAGGGAATCGCAAATTTTGCGATTCCCTATTGTGCGAGGGCCTTTTGGGATGATACATCCTGAAAGGCTTGCCGTTCAGAAACGGGCCGATTCTGAGAATCGGCCCATTTGCGAACGGGAAAAAGGCTTCATACATATGCCCCTTAGTGTCATACTTCATCATCGGGTCTTATCCTGGTCCCTATAAAAGAAGATGCACTCAACTATGTTCCAGGGAGCACTTATGATAGTTATCGAACAGGGTCCGATGCAATAAAAATACCAAAAGGACACACCATTATCCCCTTAATATTGGGTGCGTGTGGTATGATTAAAAATAGTCTATGCTGGTGTTCAGGGGGTATATTCTCACTACACCCTGACACTAATCAACATGTTTCAGCCTTCTCTTTATGGCCACTAATGTTCAGGGGCTTCATCAGGACTCAATTGATGCCACATGTTACTAGTTTGTTCTTCTAAAACTGTCCTGGCCCCATGAGTCTGGACAGCACTCCCTCTCCAGCTGCGTATGGTTACTGATCATAGTCAGTTTCAGAAAAGGCTAAAAGCCTGGCTCTTTTGATCCCTCCGCTTTCTCTGCCGTTGTCTCTCCATCCCTTCTATGGTTTTGGCTAGCGCTGTGAGACCCTCGGGTGATATGCGCGCTTAATAAGATCCTAAATCCTATGACATACAAAACAACATATAACTTGTCACCAGGCTTACTTGCCTGTTTTTGTCAGCATCTATTAGTGCCTGAAACAGATAAAAGATCAGAGAGACACGGATTCAATTACTGTATCAGCAGGTGTCATATATCATATCACTGTTGTATCAAAGCCGCGAAGGCAGGCATACCACGACACACCAGCATGCATCTAATGCATAGTTGTGACCCTGATGGGACATACATGCATTCTGGAGACAAAGACAAACATGTATACACATAAACAGTGTGAACATTCACTGTGGCACACTGCACGGCAAAGTCATTGGTGGAACGCTCAATTATTCAGGGATAATGGAGCTTCCATTAGTTGTTGTTTCCCTAGAAAGTATAATTAATACTTCATAGGAAGCAGGCAGGGGCATGCGCCTGCTGTCACACTCTGTTATGTAGTCGTCATGATGAGCAGGGATTAATGTCCCAGCAGAAAGAACAAGTTAAGAGAAATGGCATGGTAGGTCAGTTTTCTAAGACACTCCTCTTGTGCCTTGTTGCATAGATTGAGAATTTAAAACCAGTCAACACTCCAAGGTATCTTTCATACCTCCTTCTCCGGTCCGTTTGTGCCCCTTATAAGTGTCCCTTCTCCTGTACAGGGTGCGCGTTCCTCTGTGGTGGACATGACGCGGTCGTTGCCAGGAACATGATTATTGCAGTCCCTTACGACGTGTGACAAATGCGCCTAGTTTCTCTTTTCTATTCTGCAAGGAATCAATGCATGAATGGGGTAAGTCCCTCTTGTAGCCGATCTCATTCAGTACCTTAGAAATCATTGGGAATTGAATTGAGTGATAAACCATCAAACAGGGTGTTCAAATGAACGTTACCCCCATAAGATAACATTACTAAATTGAAATAGGCATTCTTTTTATCCTCGTCTCCAATGGTATGATATATTACTCTCTTCTTCAACTATGAAGGAAAATCTTATGCGGTACACCCTAGGCATGATGTCGGCATCGTACCCCTACCAGGGCGAAATCTATTCTTTGGTCTCTATGACTTTTCTGCTGATCGTATAGCTCCGGACCATTGTCTGTGGGACCTCCTAGTGAACCTCAGAGCGTTCGTAGATATATTTATGGGCCGTACCTTCATACCACTGCTCTGCTCCCAGGACTCTACATGTAGTTGATCTGAATCCGCAGGATATTCTCATTCAGGCCTGTCCAATGGGTTTGTGATCTCTAAATCCACCGCTATCCACGTTATCATCAACAGGCAGACCATGAAAACCCAACCACTTCCACATACGTCTTTCACCTGATCCACTGTCCTTGTCGACTAAATACAAAGGTACGACATCCAGGAAAATCAGGATTAGTGAAATACTACTAATAGTAATATTAATAGTTATCGCAACACCACAAAAATGACTGTCTATTTCCTGTCTACCGGCCACCCTGCAAATGATCAAACATGGACCATCATCAAGGAATAACAACCAGAAGTAACACTGGAAGCTCCACCTCCCCTACTGCGCTTTCATTCACCAGATACAGTGTCGGCCAGTACTTCTCCCATTCTCTAGACACAGTGGGCCCGATTCACAGAACTAACTTAAGACAAAATCCTAAACTTACTACCATTTTGGTATTCACAGAAGGCACTTACTCATTTTGGTATTCACAGAAGGCACTTACTTACTCAAAATGAGTAAGTTACTCAAAATGAGTAAGTTACTCATTTTGGTATTCACAGAAGGCACTTACTCATCAATGAGTAAGTGCCTTCTGTGAATACCAAAATGAGTAAGTGCCTTCTGTGAATACCAAAATGAGTAAGTGCCTTAAAAGCAAACATTGGGGTGTCCTTTCCGTGATCACATAAGACAAGTGAGAAAATCTATGAAACGCGCCTGGTTCTGCCCCAGGGAAGAATTGCTAACCACCAGAGAAAAACCTACAGTAGACAGACTGATTTAGTGTTACTACATTTGGTGTACACACCAACAAAATTCGGAAGCTGATAACCAAAAATTGGGACATAATCAAAAGTATCGACCCCGAGATTGACACCCCAATGTTTGCTTTTAAACGCGGGAAGAACATCAAAGATCACCTAGTTAGATCATCTACAGAGGTCACTTTGCGTAAAAGCAACATATTACAATCCACATGGGGCCTACCTGAAATCAAAGGACACCACAAGTGTGGGAATTGTGTTTCCTGCACCTTTACATCAAACACTAACGTATTTGAACATGCAAGTTTGAAGCACACATTGGAATTCTTTTCCAATTGTAATACACGAAACGTAGTATACTGCATATGGTGCCCTTGTGGGTTACCATACATTGGCCAAACACAACAGCCAGTAAAGGCGCGCATTGGACAACATCGCAGCCGGATAAGACGCTCTGTTGCCAATGCCCCTTTGGTGTCCCATTTTGATGAAAAAAATCATACTGCAGAGGACATTAGTTGGCAAGTGATTGACGTCGCTGTTGTCCCTCAAAGAGGAGGTGATATCTCACAAATGTTACAACGACTAGAATGTCGCTGGATAGAGAGAATTAACTCTATCAATGATGGGCTGAACTCCGCCGAAGAATGGCGGGGTTTTGTGACCACACTAACCCACTGATGTGACCATATCACTATCAGATCTTCTATCTACAATTGCATCTTGCAAACTTGTCAATGCATATGTGTAGTTATAAGCATTATTTTCCCCTATGGTTGTTTTACAATAGATGTACATTGTGAAACAATAACAATAGGACATACCTCTATGCCATTCATTATATTTCAGCATAATATCATTTTTTCAAATGTCTACCTTTTGATTGTCGGATAAAATATGTCCTTCTTACCAATGTCACAGTTGAAGCGGTGTGTGGCTGCGGAATACAGATTATTATATAATATATGATGTTATCAACAACAGAGAATACATAATTTCGTATGCGCCTCCTTGGACACACGGTTGCATGTAAATATGCCAACTGTAAGAGATCCGCTTTGTGTGCGCCACACTAACATACATAGCGCATCAACCCTAATAATGCCTTCCTGCGCGCATTTTTGGTGCAAATCACAACTGTATTAATATGATGACGTAATTAATCATGAAGTACTAATCCTTGTAATAACCGCTCATCATTTACTTTCTGTAAAAAGCACACGAAATCTCTATAAGTTATAGAAATTGTGAATTATGTCTTCGCGCAATATTGAAATTCACCTCATACAATTTTAATAGTGGAAACACACACGCATCAGATATGTTATGAAAACAAACCAAGTGGATCAACTAGGACATGAAAATGTCCTCCCATATGCCCCTTTTGTTACAATTCCTCCACACGTTGCTGGTTGCTACATGGGAAACTCATCCCTTTTTCAACCGCTCATGCATCCGTTTTTTACAAACTCTCAAGGGACACGCATCCTTCATTTATAATGCCCCCTTCTCTGTGTCGCAGCCGTTTGTTATAAACTCTCAAGGGACACGCATCCTTCATTTATAATGCCCCCTTCTCTGTGTCGCAGCCGTTTGTTACAAACTCTCAAGGGACACGCATCCTTCATTTATAATGCCCCTTCTCTGTGTCGCAGCCGTTTGTTACAAACTCTCAAGGGACACGCATCCTTCATTTATAATGCCCCTTCTCTGTGTCGCAGCCGTTTGTTACAAACTCTCAAGGGACACGCATCCTTCATTTATAATGCCCCCTTCTCTGTGTCGCAGCCGTTTGTTACAAACTCTCAAGGGACACGCATCCTTCATTTATAATGCCCCCTTTTCTGTGTCGCAGCCGTTTGTTACAAACTCTCAAGGGACACGCATCCTTCATTTATAATGCCCCCTTCTCTGTGTCGCAGCCGTTTGTTACAAACTCTCAAGGGACACGCATCCTTCATTTATAATGCCCCCTTCTCTGTGTCGCAGCCGTTTGTTACAAACTCTCAAGGGACACGCATCCTTCATTTATAAAGCCCCCTTCTCTGTGTCGCAGCCGTTTGTTACAAACTCTCAAGGGACATGCATCCTTCATTTATAATGCCCCCTTCTCTGTGTCGCATCCGTTTTTACAAACTCTCAAGGGACACGCATCCTTCATTTATAATGCCCCTTCTCTGTGTCGCAGCCGTTTGTTACAAACTCTCAAGGGACATGCATCCTTCATTTATAATGCCCCCTTCTCTGTGTCGCAGCCGTTTGTTACAAACTCTCAAGGGACACGCATCCTTCATTTATAATGCCCCTTCTCTGTGTCGCAGCCGTTTGTTACAAACTCTCAAGGGACACGCATCCTTCATTTATAATGCCCCCTTCTCTGTGTCGCAGCCGTTTGTTACAAACTCTCAAGGGACACGCATCCTTCATTTATAATGCCCCCTTCTCTGTGTCGCAGCCGTTTTTACAAACTCTCAAGGGACACGCATCCTTCATTTATAATGCCCCCTTCTCTGTGTCGCAGCCGTTTGTTACAAACTCTCAAGGGACACGCATCCTTCATTTATAATGCCCCCTTCTCTGTGTCGCAGCCGTTTGTTACAAACTCTCAAGGGACACGCATCCTTCATTTATAATGCCCCCTTCTCTGTGTCGCAGCCGTTTGTTACAAACTCTCAAGGGACACGCATCCTTCATTTATAATGCCCCCTTCTCTGTGTCGCAGCCGTTTGTTACAAACTCTCAAGGGACAGGCATCCTTCATTTATAATGCCCCCTTCTCTGTGTTGCAGCCGTTTGTTACAAACTCTCAAGGGACACGCATCCTTCATTTATAATGCCCCCTTCTCTGTGTCGCAGCCGTTTGTTACAAACTCTCAAGGGACACGCATCCTTAATTTATAATGCCCCCTTCTCTGTGTCGCAGCCGTTTGTTACAAACTCTCAAGGGACACGCTTCCTTCATTTATAATGCCCCCTTCTCTGTGTCGCAGCCGTGTGTTATAAACTCTCAAGGGACACGCATCCTTCATTTATAATGCCCCCTTCTCTGTGTCGCAGCCGTTTGTTACAAACTCTCAAGGGACACGCATCCTTCATTTATAATGCCCCCTTCTCTGTGTTGCAGCCGTTTGTTACAAACTCTCAAGGGACACGCATCCTTCATTTATAATGCCCCCTTCTCTGTGTCGCAGCCGTTTGTTACAAACTCTCAAGGGACACGCATCCTTCATTTATAATGCCCCCTTCTCTGTGTCGCAGCCGTTTGTTACAAACTCTCAAGGGACACGCATCCTTCATTTATAATGCCCCCTTCTCTGTGTCGCAGCCGTTTGTTACAAACTCTCAAGGGACACGCATCCTTCATTTATAATGCCCCCTTCTCTGTGTCGCAGCCGTTTGTTACAAACTCTCAAGGGACACGCATCCTTCATTTATAATGCCCCCTTCTCTGTGTCGCAGCCGTTTGTTACAAACTCTCAAGGGACACGCATCCTTCATTTATAATGCCCCCTTCTCTGTGTCGCAGTCGTTTGTTACAAACTCTCAAGGGACACGCATCCTTCATTTATAATGCCCCCTTCTCTGTGTCGCAGCCGTTTGTTACAAACTCTCAAGGGACACGCATCCTTCATTTATAATGCCCCCTTCTCTGTGTCGCAGCCGTTTGTTACAAACTCTCAAGGGACACGCATCCTTCATTTATAATGCCCCTTCTCTGTGTCGCAGCCGTTTGTTACAAACTCTCAAGGGACACGCATCCTTAATTTATAATGCCCCCTTCTCTGTGTCGCAGCCGTTTGTTACAAACTCTCAAGGGACACGCATCCTTCATTTATAATGCCCCCTTCTCTGTGTCGCAGCCGTTTGTTATAAACTCTCAAGGGACACGCATCCTTCATTTATAATGCCCCCTTCTCTGTGTCGCAGCCGTTTGTTACAAACTCTCAAGGGACACGCATCCTTCATTTATAATGCCCCCTTCTCTGTGTCGCAGCCGTTTGTTACAAACTCTCAAGGGACACGCATCCTTCATTTATAATGCCCCCTTCTCTGTGTCGCAGCCGTTTGTTACAAACTCTCAAGGGACACGCATCCTTCATTTATAATGCCCCCTTCTCTGTGTCGCAGCCGTTTGTTACAAACTCTCAAGGGACACGCATCCTTCATTTATAATGCCCCCTTCTCTGTGTCGCAGCCGTTTGTTACAAACTCTCAAGGGACACGCATCCTTCATTTATAATGCCCCCTTCTCTGTGTCGCAGCCGTTTGTTACAAACTCTCAAGGGACACGCATCCTTCATTTATAATGCCCCCTTCTCTGTGTCGCAGCCGTTTGTTACAAACTCTCAAGGGACACGCATCCTTCATTTATAATGCCCCCTTCTCTGTGTCGCAGCCGTTTGTTACAAACTCTCAAGGGACACGCATCCTTCATTTATAATGCCCCTTCTCTGTGTCGCAGCCGTTTGTTACAAACTCTCAAGGGACACGCATCCTTCATTTATAATGCCCCCTTCTCTGTGTCGCAGCCGTTTGTTATAAACTCTCAAGGGACACGCATCCTTCATTTATAATGCCCCCTTCTCTGTGTCGCAGCCGTTTGTTACAAACTCTCAAGGGACACGCATCCTTCATTTATAATGCCCCCTTCTCTGTGTCGCAGCCGTTTGTTACAAACTCTCAAGGGACACGCATCCTTCATTTATAATGCCCCCTTCTCTGTGTCGCAGCCGTTTGTTACAAACTCTCAAGGGACACGCATCCTTCATTTATAATGCCCCCTTCTCTGTGTCGCAGCCGTTTGTTACAAACTCTCAAGGGACACGCATCCTTCATTTATAATGCCCCCTTCTCTGTGTCGCAGCCGTTTGTTACAAACTCTCAAGGGACACGCATCCTTAATTTATAATGCCCCTTCTCTGTGTCGCAGCCGTTTGTTACAAACTCTCAAGGGACACGCATCCTTCATTTATAATGCCCCCTTCTCTGTGTCGCAGCCGTTTGTTACAAACTCTCAAGGGACACGCATCCTTCATTTATAATGCCCCCTTCTCTGTGTCGCAGCCGTTTGTTATAAACTCTCAAGGGACACGCATCCTTCATTTATAATGCCCCCTTCTCTGTGTCGCAGCCGTTTGTTACAAACTCTCAAGGGACACGCATCCTTCATTTATAATGCCCCCTTCTCTGTGTCGCAGCCGTTTGTTGCAAACTCTCAAGGGACACGCATCCTTCATTTATAATGCCCCCTTCTCTGTGTCGCAGCCGTTTGTTACAAACTCTCAAGGGACACGCATCCTTCATTTATAATGCCCCCTTCTCTGTGTCGCAGCCGTTTGTTACAAACTCTCAAGGGACACGCATCCTTCATTTATAATGCCCCCTTCTCTGTGTCGCAGCCGTTTGTTACAAACTCTCAAGGGACACACATCCTTCATTTATAATGCCCCTTCTCTGTGTCGCAGCCGTTTGTTACAAACTCTCAAGGGACACGCATCCTTAATTTATAATGCCCCCTTCTCTGTGTCACAGCCGTTTGTTACAAACTCTCAAGGGACACGCATCCTTCATTTATAATGCCCCCTTCTCTGTGTCGCAGCCGTTTGTTACAAACTCTCAAGGGACACGCATCCTTCATTTATAATGCCCCCTTCTCTGTGTCTCAGCCGTTTGTTACAAACTCTCAAGGGACACGCATCCTTCATTTATAATGCCCCCTTCTCTGTGTCGCAGCCGTTTGTTACAAACTCTCAAGGGACACACATCCTTCATTTATAATGCCCCCTTCTCTGTGTCGCAGCCGTTTGTTACAAACTCTCAAGGGACACGCATCCTTCATTTATAATGCCCCCTTCTCTGTGTCGCAGCCGTTTGTTACAAACTCTCAAGGGACACGCATCCTTCATTTATAATGCCCCTTCTCTGTGTCGCAGCCGTTTGTTACAAACTCTCAAGGGACACGCATCCTTCATTTATAATGCCCCTTCTCTGTGTCGCAGCCGTTTGTTACAAACTCTCAAGGGACACGCATCCTTCATTTATAATGCCCCCTTCTCTGTGTCGCAGCCGTTTGTTACAAACTCTCAAGGGACACGCATCCTTCATTTATAATGCCCCTTCTCTGTGTCGCAGCCGTTTTTTGCCACAGTGTAATCCTATCCTTTACCCTGCTATTATCTTCTCTTTACTTTTGACCATTCACTCTCCGGTCTTCCTTTACGTTTTACTTTTTCTACCGAAAAACGGATGACACAGTGTTGCAGCAATCAACTGCGATGCCTGCCGGTCATTCCAGTTTTCGGCGGGAGATTGTGTATTTAAAGGCAGAGTCAGCACAGGCTCACTGTCATTTGGCCAACAGCAGACAGACTGACGCTGTCGTGCTGCCCGCGTAGTGGATCGTCACGCGCTTTGAGGACTGCAATTATTGAAGGTAAGAACCTGATGATGCTGCTCACATTTAGGGACTCCAGTAGCTTCACTCTCCCTGTTGCCTCACTAATCGGCTGATTCCTGTTAATTACAGGATTCGTCTTCATTGAAAAATACTCGCTTCTATAGATGGGCTTCACACCATATGTAGGTAGGAACCTTTGGCCTTGCCCGCCATTGCTCCACTGCGCAATACAGTGAGGCAGTAAAACCAAGTGTAACTCTGTCCCCCCTGCTATTCTCAGGTACAGACCACCATATTGAACATTTGTGATTCACAGGTCAGCGCGACAGCACCGCTTGTGATTAACACCAACTCCAGGTAAAATCAGTCCCCAGAGGGACACATTTTATAGAACCACACCTAAAGTGTGCAGGCCCTAATTGTTTCCCATTCTTAACAGAGTTCCTCATCACCGTCTTCATACACGTCTCTGTGTATCATCAACACAGTAACAGTGCTCAGCTACCCACAGAGTGCCAGCCTTCACCCTCACTTAGTATGTATTATCATGAGTACAGATAGCCCTTACAGCACCTCTACCATCTTGCCTGCCGTCCCTATACTTAATATTCTTCTCTTTGTTTTTCTTCTCACATAGTCAGTGCCCGGCTGGGTGTCCTTGTGAGTATCTCGTTTTCCTTTTTCTACATCACCCACTGTTGGCACGTACACCTCACGTGGCTGTGGATTCTACCCATCAGGTACCCTTGAATTTTATGACCTTTTATCCAATTGGTCGCATTTGTGCCGGTACATGGGCCACATGTTTATTTCATTATTTTTTTCTTTTCCTAGATGTCCCTAAATCCATAGGTCCTGATGAGACCCTAGATCACGTATAGGGTCGAAACGTCGTCGGCAACAAAAGAAAGCGAACCATTAACAGCGCATATTATTGTATATAGCTGCTGTGTATTGTGTATTGAGTTGCTAAATGGTCGACTTTTTTGAATACCTTGGAAACCTTGTAAAATACGGTCACAATTATGTCACCAATATTTTAGTTCCCGTTTCTCACTGGGGACACTATGCACATTTTTCTTTTTCATTGTATATAGAATTTTGTTTGTGAAATATAAAATACGATTGTATCAAACCAAAACCATAGGTGTATGTGGTTTCTTCCCCCTCTGACATCATTTTAACCCTACCATTGCGATTGTGCATCTTATTATCTATATATGATTCTATTATTCCACAGGAACCACTGTTTCTGACAATAATTTACCCACCCAGGTTCCTTAGTGAGTTGGGTTCCCTTGTCCTTTTCTCGACTACGTCCTGCAGGAGCATGGCTCTACGTACCCCAGGAGCACAGCTCTACGTACCTCATGAGCCTGGCTCTATGTACCCCAGGAGCATGGCTCTACGTACCCCAGGACCACAGCTCTACGTACCTCATGAGCATGGCTCTATGTACCCCAGGAGCATGGCTCTACGTACCCCAGGAGCACAGCTCTACGTACCTCATGAGCATGGCTCTACGTACCCAAGGAGCATGGCTCTACGTACCCCAGGAGCATGGCCCTACATACCTCATGAGCACAGCTCTATGTACCTCATGAGCAGGGCTCTACATACCTCATGAGCATGGCTCTACGTACCTCATGGGCATGGCTCTGCGTACCTCATGAGCATGGCTCTACGTACCTCATGAGCATGGCTCTATGTACCTCATGAGCATTGTTCTGTGTACCTCATGAGCATGGCTCTGCGTACCTCAAGAGCCAGGCTCTGTGTACCTCATGAGCATGGCTCTACATACCTCATGAACACAGCTCTACGTACCTCATGAGAATGGCTCTACATACCCCAGGAGCACGGCTCTATATACCCCAGGAGCATGGCTCTACATACCTCATGAGCACAGCTCTATGTACTTCATGAGCATGGCTCTACATACCCCAGGAGCATGGCTCTACGTACCTCATGAGCACAGCTCTACATACCTCATGAGCATGGCTCTACATACCCCATGAACACGGCTCTATATACCCCAGGAGCATGGCTCTACATACCTCATGAGCACAGCTCTATGTACCTCATGAGCATGGCTCTACATACCCCATGAACACGGCTCTACATACCCCAGGAGCATGGGTCTATGTACTTCATCAGCACAGCTCTACGTACCTCATGAGCATGACTCACGTACCCCAGGAGCATTACTCACGTACCCCAGGAGCATGGCTCTAAGTACCTCAGGAGCATGGCTCTACGTACCCCAGGAGCATGGCTCAAAGTACCCCAGGAGCTTGGCTCTACATACCTCATGAGGACAGCTCTACGTACCTCATGAGCATGGCTCTACATACCTCATGAGCATGGCTCTAAGTACCTCATGAGCATGGCTCTCTGTACCTCATAAACATGGCTCTACGTACCCCAGGAGCATGGCTCTATGTACCCCAGGAGCATGGCTCTACGTACCTCATGAGCATGGCTCTACATACCTCATGAGCACAGCTCTACATTCCCCAGGAGCACGGCTCTACGTACCCCAGGAGCACGGCTCTACGTACCCCAGGAGCATGGCTCAACGTACCTCATGAGCATGGCTCTATGTACCTCATGAGCATGGCTCTACATACCTCATGAGCATGGCTCTATGTACCCCAGGAGCAAGGTTCTACGTACCTTATGACCATGGCTCTACATACCTCATGAGCATGGCTCTACGTACCCCAGGAGCATGGCTCTACGTACCTCATGAGCACAGCTCTACGTACCTCATGAACATGGCTCTATGTACCTCCTGAGCATGGCTCTACATACCCCAGGAGCGTGGCTCTACGTCCCTCTAGAGAATGACTCTATGTACTCCATGGAACCAACCCTCTGGTGGCCTGCCAGGGTCCAGTGCCTGGCTCTCCCCTCTTTAGACCTCCCTGCCTTTCCTTTCCGGTAGTGGCAATGGGACAGTCTGAATCTGTCCCGAAGGTGATGGCTGGCACCAGCCAACCACACTAGTCTCAGAGAGGTTGTTATGTTACAATATATTTATTAAGTGCTGGACTTGCCCTAAGGCCTCTTGGCATTGACTGAAGCTTACACGAAGAGGATGGTAGAAAGATTATGATGAAAAGAGATCGGTTTAAAGTTTTTTTCTGAAGGAAAAGTGAGAAAGAATCCCTCTCAGCTCAGTAGGAAGCTTCGTCTAATATTTGGAGGCCAACACGATGAAGGTCTTGCTACCTGAGATCGTTTTCTGGATCTAGGGACTTTCTTGAAGATTTGCAGAGTCATACAGGTGTTTGTGGTCAAGACACAGAGATCTGGTGAAGATCCTTGTTGTATCGGCAGCGGATGAAGCTTGAACACAGCAGGTTTGGCTAAGGTACCTGGTGAGGATGCTTGTTGTATCGGCAGCCGATGAAGCTTGAATAGAGCAGGTTTAGCTATGGTACCTGGTGAGGATGCTTGTTGCATCGGCAGCCGATAAAGCTTGAACAGAGCAGGTTTGGCTAAGGTACCTGGTGAGGATGCTTGTTGTATCGGCAGCCGATGAAGCTTGAACAGAGCAGGTTTAGCTATGGTACCTGGGGAGGATGCTTGTTGTATCGGCAGCCAATGAAGCGCGAACATAGGGGGTTTGGCTAAGGTACCTGGTGAGGAGGCTTGTTGTATTGGCAGCCGATGAAGCTTGAACAGAGCAGGTTTAGCTATGGTACCTGGGGAGGATGCTTGTTGTATCGGCAGCCAATGAAGCGCGAACAGAGGGGGTTTGGCTAAGGTACCTGGTGAGGATGCTTGTTGTATCTGCAGCCAATGAAGCATGACAAAAGCAGGTTTCCTGGTCAGGATGCTTGTTGTATCGGCAGCCGATATAGAGCGAACAGAGCAGGTTTGGCTAAGGTACCTGGTGAGGATGCTGGTTGTATCAGCAGCCGATGAAGCTTGAACAGAGCAGGTTTGGCTAAGGTACCTGGTGAGGAGGCTTGTTGTATCGGCAGCGGGTGAAGCTTGAACAGAGCAGGTTTAGCTATGGTACCTGGGGAGGATGCTTGTTGTATCGGCAGCCGATGAAGTGCGAACAGAGCAGGTTTGGCTAAGGTACCTGGTGATGATTCTGGTTGTATCGGCAGCTTATGAAGTGCAAACACAGCAGGTTTGGCTATGGTACCTGGTGAGGAGGCTTGTATCGGCAGCCGATAAAGCACGAACAGAGCAGGTTTGGCTATGGTACCTGGTGAGGAGGCTTGTATCGGCAGCCGATGAAGCTTGAACAGTGCAGGTTTGGCTAAGGTACCTTGTGAGGATGCTTGTTGTATCGGCAGTGGATGAAGCTTGAACAGAGCAGGTTTGGCTAAGGTACCTGGTGAGGATGCTGGTTGTATCGGCAGCCGTTGAAGCTTGAACAGAGCAGGTTTGGCTAAGGTACCTGGTGAGGAGGCTTGTTGTATCGGCAGCCGATGAAGCTTGAACAGAGCAGGTTTGGCTATGGAACCTGGTGAGGATGCTTGTTGTATCGGCATCTTATGAAGATTGAACAGAGCTGGGTTGGCTAAGTTACCTGGTGAGGAGGCTTGCTGTCTCCGCAGCCAATGAAGCGTGACAAAAGCAGGTTTCCTGGTCAGGATGCTTGTTGTATAGGCAGCCGATAAAGCGCGAACAGAGGGGGTTTGGCTAAGGTACCTGGTGAGGAGGCTTGTTGTATCGGCAGCGGGTGATGCTTGAACAGAGCAGGTTTAGCTATGGTATCTGGTGAGGATGCTTGTTGTATCTGCAGCCAATGAAGCATGAACAGAGGGGGTTTGGCTAAGGTACCTGGTGAGGAGGCTTGTTGTATCGGCAGCCAATGAAGCATGAACAGAGCAGGTTTAGCTATGGTATCTGGTGAGGATGCTTGTTGTATCGGGATCTGATGAAGCGCGAACAGAGCAGGTTTGGCTAAGTTACCTGGTGAGGAGGCTTGTTGTCTCCGCAGCCAATGAAGCGTGACAAAAGCAGGTTTCCTGGTCAGGATGCTTGTTGTATAGGCAGCCGATAAAGAGTGAACAGAGCAGGTTTGGCTAAGGTACCTGGTGAGGATGCTGGTTGTTTCGGCAGCCGTTGAAGCACGAACAGAGCAGGTTTGGCTAAGGTACCTGGTGAGGAGGCTGGTTGTATCGGCAGCCGATAAAGCGTGAACAGAGCAGGTTTAGCTATGGTACCTGGTGAGGAGGCTTGTTGTATCAGCAGCCGATGAAGCTTGAACAGAGCAGGTTTGGCTAAGGTACCTGGTGAGGATGCTTGTTTTATCGGCAGCCGATGAAGCGCAAACAAAGCAGGTTTGGCTATGGTACCTGGTGAGGATACTTGTTGTATCGGCAGCCGATGAAGCTTGAACAGAGCAGGTTTGGCTAAGGTACCTGGTGAGGAGGCTTGTTGTATCGGCAGCTGATAAAGCTTGAACAGAGCAGGTTTGGCTAAGGTACCTGGTGAGGATGCTTGTTGTATCGGCATCTGATGAAGCTTGAACAGAGCTGGGTTGGCTAAGGTACCTGGTGAGGAGGCTTGTTGTATCGGCAGCTGATAAAGCTTGAACAGAGCAGGTTTGGCTAAGGTACCTGGTGAGGATGCTTGTTGTATCGGCATCTGATGAAGCTTGAACAGAGCTGGGTTGGCTAAGGTACCTGGTGAGGATGCTGGTGGTATCGGCAGCCGATGAAGCACAAACAGAGCAGGTTTGGCTAAGCTTCCTGGTCAGGATGCTTGTTGTATCGGCAGCCGATAAAGAGTGAACAGAGCAGGTTTGGCTAAGGTACCTGGTGAGGAGGCTTGTTGTATCGTCAGCGGGTGATGCTTGAACAGAGCTGGTTTGGCCATTGTACCTGCTGAGGTTTGGACATCTTCGGAGTGCTTTGATGTCTGGTCAGTTGTCTTTGGAGATGCCAACTTATTGAGCCTGTAACTATTCCGGCAACGCTAACGGTTATGCAAAAACTGAGCAATATAACAAGCATCCGAAATTCATGCTAATTCTGAGAAGAGAAATTCGATAAGTAGGGCGCGAGAGGCCATCCAGCCCTGGGGCACTCCAGTGTGTAAGGAAGGAGGAGTGGAAAGCTGCTCAGTGCATCCCTTTGGGTGCAGGTGCCGAGGACAGATTTTAAGAATGTTAAGGCAGTTCCCGGTCTCCTATACTCGGACAGCCTAGAAGGTTCTGGAAGGCGAAGGTCCAAGAGATGAAGGCTGCTGACAGGTCCAATTAAAGATGGAGATTTGTGGAATTGCCCAGAACAGCAATTAGTGCAGATTCTGTACTTCTGGAAGCACAAACTGTTATGGCCTTTTTTCCCTCAAGTGTACGTGGAGTGTGATGTGCAATATAAGACAAATGTAAAATGAGCAGTTGAGACCGGGCTGTGGTTGTGGCGACCCGCATCTCGGTGATGATCTGAAGAATCTGAAGAAATACGCTTGGAGGGAGACTTTCCACTGAGTCTTTGGGGCATATCTACACGAAACTGGCTGAGCGCGGTATTACGTCAATATTGGTAAAGCAGCGTTCCAACAGTTTCAAAACACAGCAATGCGCTGTATTCCCGAGAATGCGGTACACCCCTCCGTAACCTCTAGCGCTGGTGCTAAAAAAGCTGCCTAGCACCAGTGCAGGCACCCTTGCGCCATTCGCTAGGGTGGCTGCACTGCAGGGGCAATTGTTTATTTGCAGGAAGGGACACCTTCCTGCACATAAACAATCTTAACAGGGGAGTTGCTCTATCTGTGTGTACTGCAGAATGCAGCACACATGGAAAGAGCAAAATACGAGGAGAAATAAAACATTTCTCCTCATATCGCCTGCTTAAGACCAGGTATTCCCTGGTGGTATTTTTGGCGCAGCCCCATACCTTGTAAATATGGGGCAGCGCGGAAAAGCAATGGGTGTTGCAGCGGAATGCCCACCGCAACACCCAGTGCATGCCCCTTTCACGCTAAGTGCTGCATCAATAGAGGCATTTACAAGGCGGGGTTAAGCCACTATAAGTGGCTTAATGTCGTCTTGTAAATAAGGTGAAGAAGTTGACACCACCAGAACATTGGAAAAAGTGACATTCTGGTGGTGTTAACTCCTTGTAAATACGCCCCTTTATTTTGTGGCAAGCGACTTTACAACATTGGCGACAACTGGCCTGAGGAGGCGAGGGCTGCACCGCCAACCCCCCAAGATACGTAGAATTGCCACAAGAATCTGAACTGTGGTAACGGGTATGTACTGCAAATTAACTTCCCTGGGAATTGCTGATTTGGATTCCTCTCTTAAGAGTTGCTTGAGTAAGGAACATTAGAACTGACCCGCATGTGCCGCCAGCAGCAGGTGTAAACACGTGCATTTATCGCTGGAGAGCTTGGCGGGTTGACTGTGGAACGCATGGTGGTGACTGATTACGTCATCGCGTCGCCACGTGCGTACCGTCGTCTCTGCGGTTGAGGTAACATAGCGTGACGTGGCGGGCAGGAGAAGTGCAACAGACGTGAACCTGCACATGGAGTCAGAGGTGACAAACACTAACAACAATTAACAACGCGGGAAAAAGGAAAACACAGATGGGTTCCATCTTTGAACAACAGAATAAAGAAGGAACAAAGACTCTCGTTTGGAGCTGATTTCTTTTCATTTTTAGGTGTGATCACTGTACGGGTAAACCTCAAGAGATGTTCCAGACACAGCTCACAGGAACACTCCAGAGGGTCTCAGGAGTGAGTAAAAGGGAACAGCAAAGAAGAAACAACGGCTAAGATGATAGAAGAGCACTGGCCGGCGCCAGGTATACTTTCTACAGTGACTACACTGGAGGCAGAACTTTGAGGAACTATTCACAACAGCCGTAAAGTTATTGTTGTAACTTGTTATTTTAATAGCTTATTTCTTCAGCTATTTGAATCTTTTATTTTAGTTTGCTGTATTACCTCTTATTACAACTATGGCTGCATCGAGCATGGAGCCATCCCCTACTTTCCTATCTGAAGCAGGTGAATTTCTACTTCATTGGGGGGAAAAAGTTCTTTGATTCATACTTGATAGTCACTGGGGGTGAAACACTCCCTCCATCGAGGAAGCAAGGAGTCTCGCTGAATAATCTGGGAACTGAGGGAAGGAACCTTTAGGACAGCACAGAAGAACTTCCTTTTGGTACCGTTGACGATGAGCCGAGGGGCGTTTATGATATGTTCATAAAATTGTTGTAGGGACATTTTAGGTCCAGAATTAATGTAGGACTGGAATGTCACAAGTTGTTTTCCAGAAGTCAAGCTAACGATGAAAAAGTGGGAAATGATGTTGGTACTCTCAGAACATTAGCAGGTGTGTGTGAACTTAGACAGCTCACAGACTCATTGAGAAGAGATCGGCTGGTGAGGTGTACAAACAGACCACGAGTGCAAGAGAAGCTTGCTACCCAGAATCCCTCCTTGGAAGAAGCCATTGATATAGTAGAAGGAATGGAGCACACCTCGCATTGGGTTAAGGAATGAGAGTACACTGGGTTGCTAAAGCAGATGGTGTGTGTGGTAATACCGACAGATGGTCGCTTTGTGAGAATGTAAAAAATGTGAAAATCGAGGCCATTTTGCTCATACCTGTAAGAGGAGTGAGGTGCAAAGGACTGAAGATTTATCAGGCAATTGTCAAGGCCCAACCTGTATACTCACTAGCTCTCCAAGCACTCACAGGAGCAGAATGTTGAGTGTTCCAAATTCCCCCCATTGACCTCCACTCGAGACCTCAGGTAACAAGTACTCGTGTGAACCCAGTCGGGGGAAAGGGGAAGAGGACAGAGAAGAGACTGCCTTGCTTCTGAGATTCACTTCTACACCCACTCGACACACCGTCTACTACTTCTTCTGGTGTTAACACTTCTCATGTGAACTGTAATTAGAATGACAAGTTTGAAACCACTGTTCCCTTCAAATAGAGAGGTAGCTGATACTCTCTTCCAGGATTGGCTGACTCAAGCGTTAGATATCAGCATTCCTGCAAAACTCAGTTCAAAGAAGAAACAAGGGCCATCTAATCCTTGGTTCAATGAAACCTTGGTGAAAGCTAAAAAGGTCTGTAAGCAACTGGAGCGATCCTGGAGGCGTGCTTATGACCTGGAAGCAAAAAATAAATACCGTGATTCAATTAAGACGTATCATAGGCTGATCCGGAAAGCTAGAGCTGAATACATTGCTGCTAAAATCATGGAGAGTAAGAACCCCCTAAAATGATTTTTTCCCTTCTTAGAAAGATGCAACACTCTAATGTGAAAGCGGACCCAGGGCCGGACTGGGAACAGAAACCGGCCCTGGCAAACTGCTCAGCCGGCCCCCCCTGGGGTGAGGGGGAGTGCAGCCGAGCAGTTTGCGAGGGCCGGTTTCGGCCGATTTTGTTACAGGGGGCTGATATTGCCGACCCCCGGTAACAAAAATGGCCCCCCAGGGGCCCAAAACCGGCCCCCACCCTAGCGGCCTACCGGGGAAACGCCCGGTGCCCGCTATAGCCAGTCCGGCCCTGAGCGGACCCCCCAGTCTCCTCCAATGCTCAGTGCGATGAACTTGCAGGTTTTTTTCTGCGTAAGGTGGAGACTATTTATAACAACCTTCCAACTGCCAGCTCCCATTCAGTTAGGGTCAACACTGATCGACTAGTCAAGATCGAGGACAGGTTGGTCACTCCTGAATTAACGCTGTGTTCTTTTTCTTCACTCTCACTCTCTGAGACGGAATCTCTGTCTTAAAATTAAATCAGGTTCTCCAGCTGATCCTTTGAGACCAGACCAACTCCGTCTTGTTTATAACTCAACTCTACCAGCGGTCAGGGAATTGATTATTCTGTCACTGACCTCTGCATCATTGCCTGCAACATGGAAGCATGCAAAAGTTGTTCCTCTGCTTAAGAAACCGTCCTTAGAACCTTCGGACCCTGGTAATTTTCGTCCTATCTCCCAACTCCCTTTTTTAGCCAAAGTTACTGAATCCTATGTAAATACAGTCTTGGCTGAATTTGTAGAGCAGAACAATATCCTTGACCCCTCACAAAACGGTTTTCGCCCCCGCCACAGCACCGAGTCGGCGCTGTTGGCTGTGACCGAGGACATCTGTGGCAGCCTAGATGTCGGGGATTCTGCGGCCTTGATTCTGTTGGATTTAAGTGCCGCCTTTGACACTGTTTCCCATGACATTTTGTTATGTAGGCTGCAGGATATCGGGGTCAGGGGGCCGGCCCTGGCCTGGTTTCGCTCGTTCTTGGAAGGCAGAACTTTCCAGTCGCTGTACCACCGCACCATTCGCAGGTGTATGCCATTAAGCATGGGGTCCCACAGGGTTCAATATTGAGTCCTGCGTTGTTTAACATCTATGTTCAACCTCTAGCTCTGGTAGCAAAAAGTAGAGGGATGTCATTGGTATCTTATGCCGATGACACCCAACTAGTCATTGCCTTTTCAAAAAAGTGTAAAAACAACCTCTTTAAATTTAAGGAGGACCTGTTAGCGATTGCAGACTGGATGACAGCCAATTGCTTGCAGCTCAATGCTGCTAAGTCTGAAATTCTTGTATTGGGGAGAGATAGTGCTCTTTGGTCAGAACAGTGGTGGCCGGATAAACTCAAACTAGCGCCACCGCCCAAAGAGGCGGTTAAGAATCTAGGCTTTTGGATAGATAGGGATCTTTCTTTTGATACCCAATCTAAAGTTCTCGCAGGGGTCTGTTTTGGACTCTTGAGGGGGTTAAAACCTTTGCTTGGATATTTTGAACCAAAAATCAGCCAAACTATTCTCCAGGCTACAATTCTAGCCCGGTTGGATTATGGTAACTCCCTGTACCTAGGCGCTAATAAATCTTGTATTTTACGCCTCCAAAGAATTCAGAATGCCGCGGCACGTGCTTTGCTGGCACTGCCTAAGTTCTGCTCAGTATCTAATCTTTTACCTAAGCTGCATTGGCTGCCAATAGCCAAAAGAATCCAGTTTAAGTCCCTGTGTGTAGCCCACAAAATTCTGTCACAACAAGGCCCTCCGATCTTAGTGGACCTGCTAGTTCAGTACATCCCGAATCGCCCCCTTCGCTCTGCCAACTCGGGATTGGTGTGTACCCCCCGATTTCAAAGAGCCAGAGCTGGTGGTCGATCCTTTAAGGTTCAGACGGCCCACCTTTGGAACTCCCTTCCGATCTCTATCAGAGGACTCCAGAATCATCTGACTTTTCGAAAGGCTTTAAAGACCTGGCTCTTTCCGGTGTAACTGTTTGTGTTTGTTAGAGTGGTCTATTGGCACCTGTTCTCTGGGTAGCGCTGGGACGCCCCGTTGCTGGGGCAGCTATGCGCTGTATAAATCCGTAAATAAATATCATTATTAACTTCTTAACTCTTCGCTTCTCCTGTATTCTATATATATATGTTTTCCTGTGCTTTCTCTCTTACCCTGTGAAGCTAAGACCTTTGCCTCTCTTCTTGTTATTTATACATAGTCCTGTAGGATATGGAAGGATACATGAATTCCTAAAACTCTAATATTATTTGAATGCTTACTCAAACTTTTTAGACGCTAAATAACATATGACTTTTCTTTTCTTTATAGGGTACTTGCGGTACAGAAGACTGGAGAACACTTCCAGGACGCCGGAACCCTCAAGAGGAACAGATGAGTGAATTCTTAGTTTGTGAACTCTGTTTCCTTTAGACCGTAGAATGAATACTCAAACTCTTTCACAAACGCAAGTAATACTGACTAAATAACTCGTCGCTCTCAAAACAAAATCTAACCTGCTCTGGCTTGCGAGAGACTAGACTGGCAACCACAGAAGTCTTTGTTGAGCGGCCGCAATGTAACCTGCGTCCTCCCAACCGACTGCGGTAAATGACAGCCGCACATAGCGCAGGGTGAATGTCGGTATGTCGAGCCCTGACAGTACCCCTCTCCAAGGCTAAGCCTCCCAGCTAAGGCTTGTGAGGATACTGACGATGAAAGGCCTTTATCTATCTAGGGGCATGTATGTTAGACTGTTCCTCCCAGGATCTTTCTTCGGGTCCATAGCCTTCCAATCAATTAGATAGTGTATTTTACCTCGAACTATCTTTGAATCTAAGATCTTTTTTACTTCATATTCTTCTTTTCCTTCGCTCAACAGTGGTTTAGGAGGTTTCGATTCTTTGAAATAGGGTGACACCTTCTTCAATAGGGATACATGAAACACAGGATGGATTTTGACCTGCGGAGGGAGTTTTAACTTGGAAGTCACTGGATTTATTGCCTGCTCTACTGGGTAAGGACCTACAAAGCGAGGCTGAAATTTTCAGTTTCCTCTAAGCCTTAGATTTGTTCTGCTTAACCACACCTTATCTCTCACCTGCAATTTCATTACAAGACCGGAGGCTACTATTATGCAAAATACTTTTATTGCTGCCCCAACATGCAGCCCTTTAAAGAACACATTACATCATGAATACATTACATCATGAATAAGAACATTCCAAACAATAATATATAACGCCATGGCAACTAGTCATTATCCTCTTTTATTCGCTGCTCCTGGACAGTTAAGTATACATTTCTTTACTCTCCTAGTTAATATTCATTATGAGCATTTTTAGAACTTTTTCATTGTTTTCTTAACTTAGCTCGCTACCAAGGTAAGTAACCTTTACCGAATTTAACTAGTTACAATCAGTTATTTTTCTTTTGTGATTAACCTTATAACCCTTTCCAACAGGTAAGGTATTCCCTACCGTGTTCTCTTTCATCACCCTTCCAATTTATGTTGGGCTACCCCTCCGCTCCCTCCTTTCATTTATTTATCCTCCTTTAACGAGAAATATTACCCGAATGCTTTTTTCATGACCGTTTTACCTTTTTCCGGTCATACGATCCACGATGCACTGAGCCGAGCCGCGCTGGGAGCTCTCTCCGTGCGCTGCACCGAGCCACACTGGGAGCTCTCTTCGTGTGCTGCCGGGCCTCAGATGCCCTGAGGTGAACCGCGCTGTTTTTCAATCTTGTTCCCTGTGCTCCGGGACCTCAGAGGAGCTTTACTCTTTAGGGGAGAGCGGTCTATCCACCCGACTCTCCCTGGTCCACGAGGAATATTCCGGAGGATGGCGTTTGAAGCCTCCAGAAAGGCAAAGACGGCGGAGGTCACGTTACGATCGTGACCCCGCCCCAGTATTTTTACACCAATTTCCCGTCGAATTAAGACGGAAAGGGGAGATAAATCCTAACGACAAGGATAGAAATGTTAATATGCTCGCGCTGTGGTTGTCATAGTAAGGCACAGCGCGAGCAGCTAACAGTCTCCAACAAGTCTTTCAAGCGGTAAGACCTCCACTTTGTCACTCGTTAAAGAGTTATTTTTAATAACAGGCTCTTCTTACTTTACATTTCAAGCATATAGAACTTAAACCTAAAAAAAAAAGAAAAAAAGGAAAGAGAAAATGGATAATGGCAATATGAATCACACGAGGAAGATGACAATACCTTCCCCAATGAAGCCATTTTAATGAATTATCTCGAAAAACATCTTAAGTCCTCATTAAAAGAGGCTGTTGATTCTATTATGAGCAAAAGAAAAAGGGATTTTGTTACGGAAGAGGACTCAGTGATCCTCTCTGAAGAAGATGAACCCTCACCTAAAAAAGGAGGAAAAGCTTCTAAGAAAAGTAAATACATGGAGCCCCATGGTAGCCTATGCGCAACACAAGAACGAGATTTCTCACTAGGTAGCCTTTGCACTACAACTGAACGTGATTTACCGCAAGGTAGCCTACGCACTACAAAAGACCGGGATTTATCCCAAGCTAGCCTACGCGCTACTGAGAAGACAGGTGCCCCCAGCGACACAATGAGAAAGAGCGGCCTTATTGGCGCAAAAAGTTCAGGTGCCCCTCGCGGCACAAGAAGACAGAATGACCTTTTTGGCACAGATGACCTCAGTCTTCACACTGACAACGATGAGTTCCCTCGTATTACCAATTTCGATGGGGACGATGACGAATATATTTTCGATCCCTTTGAGACTTTGGACAATGACCTCCTCGACGAGGATTTAGTCCAATTAACATATTCCAATTCAATTAAGGATCCTTCGGGAGTGGAGATGTTTAACCCTATACGCATTTCACACCCGAGGGGATCTGATTGGTGGCCAATGGACCATGAATCCAATTTTATTAAGTTTTGGATCCGAAAACCCCTAGAGAAGGAAGCAAGAAATCTGATGAGTGCTGAGTGCCCAAGACCCTTCCTTGACAATAAATCTGCTCTAACACCTAACCTGGATCCTGAGCTTCTAACATTTCTGTTCAAAACAGGCCGAGACCCGAGGAAGGGACTTGAACGCTGCCTCAAGCAGTGTCAAGATAAAGTACTGGATACTCTAGGCCCATTAGCCAAGATCATGGACTTGGCGGAAGAGGCATCCTTAAATGGCACCACAGTAGACGTGAAACTATTGAGGGGATGGAGTCAGCGTGCATTATGCCTTCTTGGCAATGCTAACGCTGGTTTAACTTCAGAACAAAGAAGGGCAATTCTTATGAGAATTAATCCCAATCTAGGGGACCTCGCCACTAAAGATGTCCAAGGTGACCCCAATGGCCTTCTTTTTGGCGAAAAGTTTGTTAAAATTCTTGGAAAATATGTTTCCACCGTTTCAGCATTTAGCAAGGCACAGTCAAACCTGAGACGGATGTTTGGAGGCAACAGAATTTTTGGACGGGCTGACAGGATGGTACTGGCTGTCAGCCGCGGACAATACAGGTCCCCGTATTATCATAACCAACGAGGATATGGAAGACCCTTCAGAGGACATAACTCCTCCTTCTTCCCTCAAAGAGGCAGAAACTTCCGTACCCGTGGCGGCGGCAGAGGCAGATCACAGAACTTTAGTCAACAAGGTAAGAACGTCTCCTCCTCCTGTTTTTTCCCATACAAAGGTAGGGGGAAGACTACGACTCTTCAGTCAAAACTGGTCATTAATAACAAACGACCCTTGGGTATTAGAAACCATAAAGGGATTCAGGATAGATTTCATCACAACACCCTACCAGTCACGACAACCCAGAGAGTTAATCTTAAATCAAGAACAATCAACTCTAGTAGACACAGAGGTCAACCAGATGTTATTAAAAAATGCTATTTGCAGGGTGACAGATTCAGAACAGGGTTTCGTGAGCACGATTTTCTTAGTGAAGAAGAAAGAAAAAGGCTGGCGACCAGTTATAAATCTAAAATAACTAAATTCCTTCTTAGTCTACAGACACTTCAAAATGGAGGGAATTCACCTCCTAAGAGACATCCTACAAAAGAAAGACTGGCTTGTGAAACTGGATCTAAAAGATGCCTACTTCACAATTCCTATGCACAAAGACTCTCAAAAGTTTTTAAGATTTTCATGGAAAGGCATAACATACCAATTTCAATGCCTTCCCTTTGGGCTCTCATCAGCTCCTTGGTGCTTCACCAAGGTTCTAAGACCAGTAGTTGCATCCTTGAGACGAAGGGGCTTCCGCTTGATAATTTATCTAGACGACATCCTTCTGATATCGCAAAATCAAGAGGACTTGTTAAAACACATGAAATGGACAGTGGACCTTTTAGAAAAGTTAGGCTTCATCATCAACATAGAGAAATCTATAATGACACCAACTCAGAATTTAGAATTCTTGGGTTTCCAGGTAGATACAACTACAAGCCAATTACAACTCCCATCCAAGAAGTTAACAAAAATAAAGAAAGAAGTTTCTTATGTTATGTCAAAAGACTTGGTCAGTTTACACGAAATAGCGAGAATAGTTGGGCTTCTATCCTCTTCTATTCAAGCAGTATCACCAGGCCCTCTACACTACAGAGCCTTACCAAGACTGAAAACTTTGGGCCTAAAGAAGGGCCTATGGTATTCAGATACACTGCCTCTATCACAGGAGGCCCGAAAGGACCTCCTGTGGTGGTGGAACAATCTAGACAGCTGGAATGGGAAGGCAATTTTCGGGAATACTCCCGAGTACACAGTGGAGTCAGACGCAAGCAACCTAGGTTGGGGTGCCAAGATGGGAAAGATAGAAACAGGAGGGAAGTGGTCCCAAGAGGAACTTCCACTCCACATAAACTGCTTGGAAATGTTAGCATGCTTGAACGCTCTAATGAGTTTCAAGTCCACTCTGAGGAACAGTGTTGTTCTAATCAAGCTAGACAACTTCACAGCAGTATCCTATATCAACCGCTTAGGGGTTGCAAGATCTAAGATCCTTGCGGACCTATCCAAGAGGATTTGGTACTTCTGTTGGAGCCAGAAGATCATACTAAAAGCAGAATTTATTCCTGGTCATCAAAACACGAGAGCAGACTGGAACTCAAGGTTCCTAAAAGATTCAAGCGATTGGAAACTGAATCCTTTAGTCTTCAAAAGAATTCAAAATCTATGGGGCCCCTTTCATGTAGATCTTTTTGCCAGCAGACTTACTTTTCAGGTCAAAACTTATTACAGTTGGAGACCAGATCCCAATGCTCAAGCAGTGGATGCCCTAACCCAGCCTTGGAGCAATCAGAGTTGTTATGCTTTTCCCCCCTTTGCCCAAATCCAGAGAGTTCTCCTAAAAGTCAGATCAGAACAGTGCAGGATAGTCCTAGTTACTCCTTTTTGGAACACACAGGTTTGGCTTCCGGGAGCGATGGAACTAGCAATGGATGTTCCACGTTTTATCCCCGGGAACAGTGGTCTTCTTCAAGGTCAAGATGGAGAAGAACATCCTCTCCTCCTAGAAGGCAACATGAACCTTCTTGCCTGGAAGATTTCAGGGAATCCAAGAGATACTCAGGCCTTTCAGGAGAGGCTAAAGACCTACTGGATGAGTCATGGGCACCAGAAACAAGGAGAAGATACATTGGGGTTTGGAAAAGATGGTGTAGTTGGTGCTTGGAAAGGGACTTGGATCCCGTGGAAGCTCCAATAGTGGATTTGGCAAATTATCTCGCAGGGTTATTTAATTCAGGCCTATGCTATAGAACAATCAACTGTTATAGATCAGGTATATCGGCAGGACATTCTCTAATTAATGACTGTTCTATTGGTTCAGACCCTCTGATCCGTAGAGTAATGAAGGGAATTAGACTTAAACGTCCCCCAAGTCAAGGTATGATTCCTTATGGAATGTTAATCTCATTTTCGAGCTTTTCTCTTCATGGCCAGACAACTCTCGCCTTTCAAGAAAACAATTAACAACTAAGTTAGCAACCTTACTCTGTCTGATATCCTTTAAAAGAATTTCAGATGTTAAAGCCTTAGAGATCTCTAATAGGTTCTATTCTCCAGACATTTTCAAATATGGAAAAGGACTAAAACCATGACCGAAAGCATTTTTTATCCCTTTTTTCCGGATTACAAAAAATTATGTGTAGTGGACTGCATGAAAGCTTATGATAAGTTAATGTGTACCTTTAGACCTAAAGATGAAAAACAACTCTTAATTTCCTTTGTTAAGCCCTACAAGGCAGTATCGGCAGCTACCATTGCTAGATGGGTTAGAATAATAATGTCTGAAGCAGGAATAGATTTGTCCAAATTTGGGGCTCACTCTTCCCATGGGGCTATGGCCAGTAAAGTGTTCTGGACAGGAGGTTCACTTGCTGATATCTTAAAAGCTGCAGACTGGTCAAGTGCATCCACCTTTGCACAGTTTTACCTTAGACCTGTGGAGCATGTGAGCAGTTCAGCGTTAAAAAGCTTTAAACATGCATAATGGTAGCCTCCTGTCTTGTAATGAAATGACGATTCTCCAATTATCATACAGAGAGAATCTTGATTTCATTAAAGACAACGGAGGCTAACATTATCCCACCCACCACTCCCTGGTGGAAGATTGTCTGAATTTGATTGACTGAATTTGTGTTTCTTTCATTCAGGAACAAACATTGATCAAGCTTTAATTTAAGATTTTTTCTTCATAATAGGTTTATTAATCCGGTTAGATCGGAATTACCTATCTGATCCCTTTTTTTCTTTCAGATACTTCATCTTTGTGAGAAACGCTTCATCATCTATACATTTAAGTTTGTCCGTCGCAGCTCTAAGAGGATGATGACTAGTTGCCATGGCGTTATATATTATTGTTTGGAATGTTCTTATTCATGATGTAATGTATTCATGATGTAATGTGTTCTTTAAAGGGCTGCATGTAGGGGCAGCAATAAAAGTATATTGCATAATGTTAGCCTCCGTTGTCTTTAATGAAATCAAGATTCTCTCTGTATGATAATTGGAGAATCGTCATTCTAACCCAGGTCTTTTCTTTTTATCTGCGCTTACTCTATAACGCTCCTTTGTCAGAGCCAAATTCCTAGTTGCAGATTCCTGAACCTTAGTTAGATGTTGAACTAAATCTTGTACTGCTGGCACTATTACTTCTTGGAAGGCTATGGATGAATTTTGATGCCTTCCATAGTTTAGATAGAAAGGGGAAAATCCAGTGGAAGCATTTCTCGCATTGTTGTGTGCGAACTCAGCAGTCCAGAGGAGATCTGGCCAATCACCTTCCTGATCTAATAGACATAACCATAGGTATTTTCCTAGCTCCTGATTGTTTCTTTCTGACTGACCATCAGTTTGTGGGTGAAAACTCGTAGAGTACCTAGTTTCTATGCCCAGCCTTTTAGCAAAGGCTTTCCAGTAGTGAGACAGGCATTGCAATCCTCGGTCTGTAATCAGGATCATAGGAATTCCATACATTTTAATCAGATGGTGACTGAACTAGGTGACTAATTGCTTTGCATTTGGGTTCCCTTTTAAAGCTACAAAATGAGCCATTGTGGAGAAGGGGTGAACTGTCTAGTATCCTTATGTCATAGCGAAAATACTCCTCCAATTGCTTGTTCCGAAGCATCGGTTTCCACATAAAATGGTTGGCTAGGGTCTGCGTGGGGCAGGACTGGTGCTGTAGTAAAACTTTTCTTCAGAGACTGAAAGGCCTCCTCTGCCTCTACGGTCCATTGGAAAGGAGTTGATTTTTTCAACAATCTGGTTATGGGTATGACCTTCTGAGAAAAATCTTTAATAAACCTCTGATAGAAATTGGCAAAGCCAATAAAGCTTTGAATCGCCTTCACGGTAGCCGGTGAAGTCCAGTTGAGTACTGCTTCAATCTTCTTCTTATCCATCGTCAAACCTTCCGGCGTAATGATAAATCCTAAGAAATCCACAGACTTAACACCAAAAGCACATTTCTCCAGCTTGGCATACAGACTGTTTTCTCTCAATCGCTGTAAAATTCTTTTTACTTGCAGCTGATGTTCCTCTTCTGTAGACGAATAGATCAAGATATCGTCGATATACACAATTGCACACTGATCGATAAATTCCTTTAACACATCGTTGATAAAATATTGGAAGGCTGCTGGGGCGTTACAGAGCCCATATGGCATTACCTGATATTCATATAATCCATATTTGGTTCGGAAGGCCATCTTCCATTCGTCTCCTTCACGCACTCTGACCAGATGATAGGCACCCCGCAAGTCAAATTTCGTGAAAATCTTTGCACCCTTCAACTGATTAAGTAAGACCGAAGTGAATGGTAAGGGGTAACGATTCTTGATGGTTATTCTGTTTAATGCTCTATAATCAATACAAGTTCTCAACCCACCATTTTTCTTTGGGGTGAAAAAGAGTGGCGAGGAGGCCGGAGACTTTGAGGGTCGAATGAAACCATTTTCCAGGAATTGGTGCAGATAATCCTTCAAATACTGATTCTCCACTTCAGTGAGCATGTAAATTCTGCTACAGGGTAGATTGGCCCCGGGTTCTAAATCAATCTTACAGTCGTAAGTTCGATGTGGTGGCAGTTTTTTAGCTTCAGTTTCATTAAACACATTGGCGAATTCTCGATATTCTTCTGGGAGTTCCATGGTTTGGACTACACATACCATCATCTTGTTATCGCACAAGAGAGTGGCCGGATTCTCTTTCTTATTCTCATTCCTTTTGTGATAGCAATGCTCAGTGCAATAATTACAGTCTAACACCACAGTACTCTCACTCCAGTTTATGGTAGGGTTATGTTCTGTTAACCATGGTAGTCCCAAAATGAGTTGGAATTGGGGGGCGTCAATCAGGTAAAATTGTATCTCTTCATGATGGCCCTCTGTGGTTATTAATTTGACAGGTTCCGTATGACTGACAATTGGTCCAGATGACAAATTTGTTCCATCTACGGCTCTTACTGCTTCACTGTTGGCCTTTTGAATCGCTCTTAGTCCCACTCTGGAGGCAAATTTGAGATCGCAAAAATTCCCAGTTGCCCCAGAATCCAGCATTACTGTTACTCCTTGTAGAGTCTTTTCTCTGAATTGCATGGTCATGGTTAAAATCAAATGCGGAGCAGAAGATTGTAAGGTATTCGCAACTTGATGACTATTTGGAGTTGTCTCTACTTTCGCATCCACCAGCCCAACTCCTCCTACTGGTGGTGCTGCAAGTTTTCCTTCTTGTAAATTTTAGGCTTCTTATGACAACTTTTTACAAAATGCCCACTTGTCCCACAGTAAAGACAGAGATTATTTTGCCTTCCCTTTTCCTTCTCTTCCTTGGAAAGAGGGCCTCTTATAGTACCAATTTGCTTCGGTTCGACTCCCAGTTCTTTCTCTGACGTTTTCGTGAAGTCTGTTCGTCCACAATCAAATCTTGGAATACTCGGGCGAAATTCTCTTCTTTTTTCTCCTTTTCTCTCAGTTTGGCGATAATCAATTTCCAGGACCAGCTCAATCAAGGCTGATACCTCAGTGGGACGATTGGGAATTTGTGCTAACACGTCCTTCAAATCATCTTCCAAACCGCCTTAGAATAAAGCTGCTCTCTTGCATTCTGGCCATTCCGTTTCAACCACCAATTTGTTGAATTGCGCTAAATAGGCCAGCAGTTCACGATTTCCCTGTCTCAATTCTAGCAGCTCATTATCTGTTACTTGCGCCACTTTTCTTCGATCAAAAATTCGTAGGAATTCCTTTTTGAACCCTTCGAAATCATACAATATTGGATCATCTTGCATGACCAACGGCATCAACCATGACGCAGCGTCGCCTCTAAGATATGAGAGGATAAAGGCTATTCGAGACTGTGCATCAGGAAAGACGGTCGGACGGCACATGAAATGTAAAGAACATTGAGTAAGAAAGATCTGAGCCTTTTGGGGATCCCCACTAAAGCGTTCTGGTGGAGCTAGGGGAATTACTGGGGTTAAAGAATGCACTACTAGTATGGTACCTACTGGATTAAGATCTGTACCCAAACCTGACATAGCTGCACTAGAAGAGGAAGGGTGAAATTTGACTCCTGAACTCTCACTCCTCAACTTGACCGCCAACTCTAAGGTTTCCCTTCTAGAGGCTTCCATTTCTGACTTTAAAGCTTTATTCTCCTCTCTAACCGCCATTAACTCTTGCTGTATGACTTCTAGAATTTTGCCTAGACTTTTCAAATCGTAGCCTTCAGCCATTCTGCTCAGGTGAGTTTACAACGTGGGCACTTCACTCTGTCAAGACCCAACCTGTATACTCACTAGCTCTCCAAGCACTCACAGGAGCAGAATGTTGAGTGTTCCAAATTCCCCCCAATGACCTCTACTCGAGCCCTCAGGTAACAAGTACTCGCGTGAACCCAGTCGGGAGAAAGGGGAAGGGTACAGAGAAGAGACTGCCTTGCTTCTGAGATTCACTTCTACACCCACTCGACACACAGTCTGCTACTTCTTCTGGTGTTAACACGTCTCATGTGAACTGTAATTAGAATGACATATCATTATTAACTTCTTAACTCTTCGCTTCTCCTGTATTATATATATATATATATATATATATATATATATATATATATATATATATATATATATATATATATATATATATATATTACCTACTGGCGGTCGCCAGTAGGTAGTTATAGTTAGAACCTATTTTCCATAGGAAAAGCATTTTTTGTTTTCCCAATAACTTTAGTGTCGTTTGACGAATCTTCACGAAATTTTCAAAACTAGTGGGGCGCTCCGGTCAGCTCCTGTCTTGAAAGTTTCGGGGTGATTCGCCAAGCGGGGGCCGAGAAAAAAGGGGGGTCCCAAAACGTGTTTTCTCCATGTTAATTTCCATAGGAAACTTTAGACACGGCTACAGCCCGAACTGCTGAACGGAATTACACCAAATTTGGCAAAAAGGTAGCCCTTGTTTCAGAAAGAACTCTTTTTGTTAAATGGTGTAAATCCGTTCAGTAGTTCCTGAGAAATAAAAAAAAAAAGACGTCGGAAAATCAATTTCCCATAGGAAACTTTAGACACGGCTACAGCTCGAACTGCTGAACGGAATTACACCAAATTTGCCTAAAGGTAGCCCTTGGTTCAGAAAGAGACCTTTTTTTTAAATGGTGTAAATCCGTTCAGTAGTTGCTGAGAAAATCAAAAAATAAAAGTTTCGATATCTAGAGGCGCGGTGGATCCGCGCACCCTCCGGACCACAAGCTTCATTCTAATTGGCTGTCAACACTCCAAACCAGGAAGTGTTGGCAGCCATCTTGTGCCTCGGTAACTGAGGCACAAGAAAACAGGGAAAGAAAGGTGAAAAAAAAGAAAAGGGGGCAGGGTAGAAACCCCCTGACCCCCTAGGCCTGCTCAGGGGTCCCACAAGGTCCCCCAGGGCCAAAAAAAGCATTTAAAAAAAAATTGGCGAGATTCGCGCACCCAGCGCAAATTTCGGCCGACAATATTAAAAAAAAAGAAGCGCGGGCTCCCGCGCTTCGTTATTATTTAGCCCCCGAGTGGGCGAAGTCCCGGGGGCATGCAATATTGTAATTGCGGGGGCCACCCCCGGGGCTTTCCTTAAATATTTGCCACCCCCCGGGGCTTTTTTAAAATATTTGCAGGGGGCACATGGCCCCCCCGCAGCCCCAGAGACCGCCACCCCCCAGGGCTTTTTAAAAATATTTGCGGGGGGCACATGGCCCCCCCGCAGCCCCGTGGGCCGCCACCCCTCGGGGCTTGTTTTTTTTTTTTTAAAAGAACCTGTGTGGGGGGGCTCATGCCCCCCCACACTCCCCGGGGACTGCCACCTCCCCGGGGTACTAAGTATGTAAATTCGGGGGTCCATAACGGACCCCCGAGCCCCGGGGACCACCACCTCCCCGGGGCTGTGTACACGTTGGGAGGGGGGCCGCATGGCCCCCCTCCTGGAGCCCTTGATGGCCCTGGGGACCGCCACCCCCCAGGGCCGGCTCCTGCAGTGTCCCGGGGTGCCCACCCCCGGGACACTGCTGTTTGCTATGACAGGGCGGGAGCCGCGCGGCTCCCACCCTGTCATTGCAAACTGCTTTGCTTCATTGAAGCGAGAGCAGGAAACCTGCTCTCGCTTCAATGAAGCAAGCAGATTGCTTTTCCACACGGGGAGCTGCATGTCAGCAGCTCCCCATGTGGAAAAGCAATGCCGGCTCCCGCAGGACGCGGGGAGCTGGCGGGACCGTGGGGGCATTGGGGCTCCCCCCACGGTCCCCAACGGATAGGGCCTGCCCCGGGGGATGGGGTCCCCGGGGCTAGAAGTGGCCCGGGAGGGGGGCCACGCGGCCCCCCTTCCCAAAAATAAAAAAAAATAAAGGCCGGCCCCGGGGGATGGGGTCCCCGGGGCTAGAAGTGGCCCGGGAGGGGGGCCACGCAACCCCTCTTCCCAAAAAAAAAAAAAAATAAAATAAAGGCCGGCCCCGAGGGATGGGGTCCCCGGGGCCAATAGAGGCCTCAGGAGGGGGTCTACGCAGCCCCCCTCCATAAAAAAAAAATATATATGTGGCCATGCCCTGGGGGATGGGGTCCCCGGGGCCGGAAATGGCCACGGGAGGCGGGCACACGCGGACCCCTTCCCGTTGATATATATATTTTTTTTTTTAAATGGGGGTCAGGCCCTGGGGGATGGGGTCCCCAGGGCCCAAAAAAAGTAAAAAGAAGGGGGGCCACACAGCCCCCCTTCTAAAAAAACAAATAAAAAAAAACACTGCGATCGTGCCAGAGGCCCCGCCCCCTCCCAGCAACACTCTGCAAACGCACCCTGTGGCGCGTTTTAAATTGGGGAATTAATTTCCCTTCAATACTGGGGATCCCTGGGGGCCAACTAGCCCACCAGGTACCTCCAGTAAGCGCACAGGGCTGCGTTGCAGACAGGTGGTCCAGGCCACGCCCCTTTTTACACCTCTCTGCAATGCAGCTCTGTGGCGCTTACTGGAGGTACCTGGTGGGCTAGTTGGACCCCAGGGACCCTCAGGATTCAAGGGGACTTAATCCCCCAACTTAAAACGTGCCACGGGGCGCGTTTGCACAGTGGTGAAGGGAGGGGGTGGGGCCTGAGGTGACATGTGTGCAAACACACCCTGTGGCGCGTTTTAAGTTGGGGAATTAATTCCCCTTCAATCCTGAGGGTCCCTGGGGGCCAACTAGCCCACCAGGTACCTCCAGTAAGCGCCACAGGGCTGCGTTGCAGAGAGGTGGTCCAGGCCACGCCCCTTTTTACACCTCTCTGCAATGCAGCTCTGTGGCGCTTACCGGGGGTACCTAGTCGGCTAGTTGGACCCCAGGGACCCTCAGGATACAAGGGGACTTTATCCCGCAACTTAAAACGTGCCACGGGGCGTGTTTGCACAGTGGTGAAGGGAGGGGGCGGGGCCTGAGGTGACATGTGTGCAAACACGCCCTGTGGCGCATTTTAAGTTGGGGAATTAATTCCCCTTCAATCCTGAGGGCCCCTGGGGCCAACTAGCCCACCAGGTACCTCCAGTAAGCGCCACAGGTCTGCGTTGCAGAGAGGTGGTCCAGGCCACGCCCTTTTACACCTCTCTGCAACGCAGCTCTGTAGCGCTTACTGGAGGTACCTGGTGGGCTAGTTGGACCCCAGGGACCCTCAGGATTCAAGGGGACTTAATCCCCCAACTTACAACGCGCCAGGGGGCGCGTTTGCAGAGTGGTGGAGAAAGGGGGCATGGCCTTTGTCTACCTCACACCAATCCCTCTGCGTGGGGCTTACTGGAGGTAAAAGGTAGGCTAGTTGGCCCCTAAAGGAACCCCAGCAGTGAAGGGGACTTCAATCCCCATCCAAGAGAGTGCCAGGGAGCGCGTTTGTAGAGTGGTGGGCAAAGTGGGCGTGGTCTGGTACGAGTACTTACCAATGCTGCTGTGTGGGACTGACTGGAGGTAATAGTTTGGGAAGTTGGCCCCCAAGGATGTCCTTGGGGGCCAACTACCCCTCTTGTTACCTCCAGTAAGTCCCACACAGTGGGATTGCTAGGACGTCTTCGGAGGCCATGGCCCCCTTTCTCTACCACTCTGCAAACGTGCCTCGTGGCAGACTACGGGATGGGGGATGAAGTCCAATTTACTCCTGAGGGACTTTGGGGGCCAAGAAGCCCTCCTGGTACCTCCTGTAAGTCCTACGCAGCGGAATTCCTGAGTGATGGTTGGACGCCCAGCACCCTTTCTCCACCACTCTGCAAACGCGACTACTAGTTAAAGTAGCATATTTCTGCAGTTCTGACTTAGAGGTAGTTTTAATCCCCCTGCCCTATTATGTACTAGGGCCTTACAGAGGAGGTCATGCTAATCACAGGGGTACCCCAACGCATAGTGTTCCCTAGTGTATGTAGGTGTTTTCACTGTATTCTAAGTGTCTTTTAGCATAGCACTGGCTCTAGGCCTGGTTAGTCAGAGTCAGTTACCACCAGTACCCGTCTGAAAAAGTTGTGGGCACAGGATGATTTTGCAACAAGGCCTCTTTCTGCTCCTCTGTTGGTTGTTTCTGCACATGTCTTGCTTCTTCCTGCACTTTTCTTCGTCTTTGTGGACTTCTGTTGCTTCTTTCTGCATTTCTTTTGCTTCTTTCTGTGCGTTTTTCTTCTTTCTTCACATGTCCTACCTCTGTAGGCATAGTTAGAAACTAGCATTTAAAAAATCGTAGAAATTCACTTAAAAAACCATAGGTTTCAGGCACGTTATAGTTAGAAATTAGCATTTAAAAAACCTTTGAAATTCACTGAAAAAACCATAGGTTTCAGGCATGTTATAGTTAGAAATTAGCATTTAAAAAACCTTAGAAATTCACTGAAAAAACCATAGGTTTCAGGGGCGTTATAGTTAGTTGGACATTTCACTCGTACAAAACCATAGAAATTCCCCCGTTATAGTTAGTTCAGCTAACTATAACTCGCGCTCCCGCAATGCACTGCTGATGACGTCACATATTACATCACTCATGACATGGTCAGTGACATCACTGATGACATCTCAAATGACATCACTGATGACATCACTGATGACATCATCCATGTGATAATTTCATGCATCTTCTCACACCCTAATATAACTTTTGATACACCCACTCTAAATTACAGACTGCCATTCTCAAAACCATAGACACTCCAACACCAATAACTACATACCCACTCACTGATTCTTAGGTCTACACACACATCCACTCACTCACCCGTACAGTCACTCATACTTACGGTCACTCAGTACAGGACTATCATATGCACTCATACACCTATATAGACACTCACACACCGCCACTCATCCATAGAGGTACTCACACACCTAGTCAGTCATGCAAATAATTAATCACACTCCCATTTACTCACCTATACAGTTATACACACACCAGCTCACTTACTCATACAAATACTAGCACATTCTTACGCTCTTATACAATCACTGATACAAGCACACACTCATCCATACAGCCACTCTCACAATGACACACTCTCACTTATAGCCATTTATATACTCTAACACCCATATATACTGCCTTTCACATATGTAGTTACTCACACATGTACCACTGAGATATACATTCACTCACTAACACACCCATACACACACTCACCCACCCATACAGTCCATCACAGATGCACTCTTGAAACCATGCACCAAGTGAATCATCCACTCACACATCTGTGCACAGAGTCACACACACCCCACCCACACAAACACTCAGGCACCCATACAGATACTCAGACAACCAATCAATAACTCATATAGACACTCATGTAGCTATTCACAAACCCATGCAGCCGCTTACACAGCAACAGACAGACGGATACAGACATTCACACAGTTTAGTCACTAACCCATGCATTCAGTAAGATACATTTAATCACTCACTTATAGAGTCAGTCACGCACCTACTAAATCATCCATTCAGACACTTATACACCCACTCAGTCTTCAATACGCCTTTCCCTATATATATTAAACATATTTAAACTTTACAGAAACACACAGTCACTGGATGATGTCATCAGTGATGTCATCAGTGATGTCATTTGAGATGTCATCAGTGATGTCATCAGTGATGTCACTGACCATGTCATGAGTGATGTAATATGTGACGTCATCAGCAGTGCATTGAGGGGGCGCAAGTTATAGTTAGCTGAACTAACTATAACGGGGGAATTTCACTGGTTTTGTACGAATGAAATGTCCAACTAACTATAACGCCCCTGAAACCTATGGTTTTTTCAGTGAATTTCTAAGGTTTTTTAAATGCTAATTTCTAACTATAACGTGCCTGAAACCTATGGTTTTTTCAGTGAATATATATATATATGTTTTCCTATGCTCTCTCGCTTACCCTGTGAAGATAAGACCTTTGCCTCTCTTCTTGTTATTTATACATAGTCCTGTAGGATATGGAAGGATACATGAATTCCTAAAACTCTAATATTATTTAAATGCTTATTCAAACTTTTTAGACTCCAAATAACATATGACTTTTCTTTTCTTTATAGGGTACTTGCAGTACAGAAGACTGGAGAACACTTCCAGGACGCCTGAACCCTCAAGAAGAACTGGTGAGTGAATTCTTAGTTTGTGAACTCTGTTTCCTTTAGACCTTAGAATGAATACTCAAACTCTTTCACAAACGTAAGTAATACTGACTAACTAAATCGTCGCTCTCGAAACGAAATCTAACCTAATCTAATTCTGAGCAGACTAAGAGACTTGAATTCCCTACTCTAACTTCTGACTGACATCCAAACTGGTGAACAAGCTCTCTCCGTGAATTCGTTGGTGAAGTGCGCGGCTTCGAATGCTGTCAACGCTCTTCACAGACGATCCTGTCCTCGCGCCTGCTCTGGCTTGCGAGAGTCTAGACCGGCAACCACAGAAGTCTTTGTTGAGCGACCGCAATGTAACCAGCATCCTCTCAACCGACTGTGGTAAATGACAGCCGCACATAGCGCAGGGTGAATGTCGGTATGTCGAGCCTTGACAGTAATGCACAGAAGATGATTCTGCATCTGAAATGATTCTGTTGCGGGAACATGTCATGAGGCGGATGCCCTGATATTACCTGAGTGTGAGTTAGTAACCAATAGCAAAGCTGTTATGATACTAGCGGATTTGAGGTCGCGGTACAGCCTTATTAGAGACAAGAATTGGGATAGCATGTTTGATCAAGATAACATACTGTTGTATCCACCTGGTATTAATCCTGGTGAGTACGGTGGATTAAAAATTGATTTCATAGGATATACCACATTGACCATAAAGTTTCTGATTAGAGACTGTGGGGAAAGTATATGTGGCTAAACATGGAGGTAATGTGCCTGGGTGGAGATGCCGACGAGATTGAGGGCTTAGTTTTCACCCAAATTCTCCCAATCAAGTCTTGTCTTTTATGAATCTTACTAATGATAGTGATTTTGTAGACAAGTTCAAAAGTTTTTATAGAGAACTTAGATTTTTTTTTTTTTAAATCAGCACAGAATAATTTTAAAAAACAGTGCCAGCCAAGTGGTGCACAAGGTAAGAAACATACTAAATTTAACGGTGGTCCCATTTGAAGAAGAGTTAGACAAACTGTTAAAAATTGGTGTGATTACGGAGATTGAGGCCTTAGAATGGCTTGTACCTGTGGTACTGGCAGCAGGGGATGGCAATAACAAAATCAGGTTGTGTGTCGACCTCCACTACTGGAACAGAAATATTTGGGGTGATAGTCAGCCTTTGCCCTATATTATCTCTTTCTCTTTTTGGGGATGCTAAATTCTTTAGTGTGATGGATCTTTCTGCTGCGTACCACCAGGTTCTTCTTCACATAAGTTCAAGGGTTCTTCTGATGTCATTTTCACATGATTAGTAACTTTTAGGTTTATTCACTTCCCCTTCAGATTGGCCACTGCAGCGGTGTGTTTTCATAGGGTAATGAAACTGCTGTTGAAGGGTATACATAATGTGTTGTTTTTTCAGAATGACATTTTGATCTGTGTGTGTGATAAGCAGGACATGACAGAACACTCGAGCAGATTTTAGTCAGATTAAAGGGGGACAGTCTAACCTTGAAAAGAGACAAATACAGATTTTGTGTGGATGCTGTGTCGTGTTGAGGCCATACTATATCTGGTGAAGGGATAAGTCCCAAAAGTGAGTTAGTAGATTGTGTTGATGAGGGCACCAAAGTCTGTTAACAAGGGTCAGGTTCCTTCACTGCTAGGCCTCGCCGAGTGTTACTCCAAATTTATCAGTGATTTTGCAAGTGTGGCAAATTCCTTAGGGTGACTACTAAAGAAAGTTACTACATTCGGTCGGTCGGAGGAACATGAGGAGGTTTTCACTGTGCTCAAATATGACATAGGGAAGATGCCCGCTTTGAGATCGTTTAATGCAAGGAGGAAAATGGGGTTAACCACGGCCACCCGTTCAGTACACAGATGGGAAGGAGCGTATGACTGCATTTGCGTCACACTCGCTGAAGGGGGCAAAAGAGCCGTACTCAGTTATGGAGCTAGAGGCTTTCATTGGAAGTGGGTTGCTAACCATTTCAAGTTCTTTCTGTGGGGTCTTCCATTTGTGGTGAGGACTGTCCGTAGACCATTAGTACGGATGATTTCAAACATAGGTTCTAAAAGAGCCATGCCAGGAATCATGAGGTGGACTGAAGTTACCCGAACTTAATCTCGTTATGGAGTATCTGCCCAGTGCAAAGAACACGAAAAGGTGGTCCCCAAGGGGGAACTGTAGCCTTGGACTTGCACGGCAATAGTGATACAAAGAAAGTTGAGCAGATCTTACTTTGACAATGCGTTAAGTGCACTCATTTATTTTTTTAGACAATCGGCCCAAAATGGCACAACATTCATATTTTTTAACTTTTTTGTCTTTTTTCATTTTTCAAGGAATAAATGAATAGTAAGGTGCTCCTATAGTTAAACGGTGCAGTGAAAGTGAATAAAAGTGACTAAGTAGTGAACTTGTGTTATGTACAGGATATACAAGTGACTGATTGTGACAAGAAATTGTTATAGAAGACACTCGCTTTTAGAGTGTCACATGACACACTGAAATGTTTTACAGCCAGTCCACATGAAATCTTTGTCAACGTTTCGACCCTTTACTCTCATGTTTTAAAACAGGAAAGAGTGACACCAGCTACTGCATTTATCGCATTGTCAAAGTACCATATGTTTAACTTTCTTCATATCGCTATTGCCGTCGAAGTCCAAGGTTACACTTTCCCCTTCGAGACCACCTTTTTGCTAATAATTGTCCGGCCCAGGTCCCTGGGTTACTGAGTTACCCCTTTTTTAGGTCTCGCCCTGAAAGCCAGCGCTTCAGCGCTGGCTCTGGGCGAGACATTTTGTAGTGGGCTTGCAGAAATGCGACCACTTTTTTTTGGGCTGGCCTGGAGCATGCGAGTACGCGCACAGTAACGCGCATTCCTCGCATGCTCCAGGCCATCTGCCTTTCCTGTCACGCTCTCCCAAGCGCCTCGCTCTGCCCCTCCCCCACCACAGAGCGAGCGCGTCCCTCACATTGGTTTGCTGCTGTGTGGGCATTGTGGACTGGTATGATGCTGTCTTGGCCAAATGTAAGCAGCAGCGGCAAAATCAAGAAGCAGTGTACTGGCTCGAGCATAGCTTGTGAGACAAACAGTGAGCTCGAATGATTAAAATGTTCCAGTTTGAAACAACCATGCAGCTGTTTTTAACAGGACCCAATTTCCATTTGATACTTTGTGTCATATGTATTTTTTTTAACAATGGTCGGCAATTGATGAGATTTCTTCAGCCTTTATTGCTGCTGCTAGTCTTAGTTATGGACTGTCGTTGGAACAGGATTGTCACAGCTCTCTCAGTGCACCTCAGATCTGTCCCTTATGCTGCACACAGCTCTCCCAGTGCACTTGAGGTCTGTCCCTTACACTTCACGCAGCTCTTCCAGTACACCTCATAGCTGTTCCTTATGCTGCACACAGCTCTCCCAATTCACCTCAGATTTGTCCATCACGCCGCACACAGCTCTCCCACTGCATCTCAGATCTGTCCCTCACGCTGTACATAGCTCTCCCAATGCACCTCAGGTCTGTCCACACTGCACACACCTCTCCCAGTGCATCTCAGATCTGTCTCTCACGCTGCACACCGCTGTCCCACTGCATCCTAGATCTATCCCTCACGCTGCACACAGCTCTGCCAATGCACCTCAGATCTGTCCCTTAAGCCACACACAGCTCTCCCAGTGCACCTCAAATCTGTCCCTTACGCTGCACACACCTCGTTGTGCACCTCACATTTGTTCCTCACGCTGCACACAGCTCTTCCAGTGCACTTCAGGTCTGTCCCTCACACTGCACACAGCTCTTCCAGAAAACACACAAAACAAACATTAGGAAATGGACACTAAACATCCTGGCATTTCATTTAAAACAAAGCACCACATAATTATATGCTACATAATTACACTGCACTCAATGCAACATAAATACACTCCACATAATACCACTCAGTGACATATAATTACACGCCACATACTTACACTCTACTCAATGCAACATAAATACACTCCACATAATACCACATAGTGCCACATAATTATATGCTACATAATTACACTGCACTCAATGCAACATACACTCCAAATACCACTCAGTGCCACATAATTACATGCCAAATAATTACACTCTACTGAATGCTACATACACTCCACACAATACCACTCAGTGCCACATAATTTTATGCTACATAATTACACTGCACTCAATGCAACATACACTCCAAATAATACCACTCAGTGCCACATAATTACACACCACATAATTACACTCCACTGAATACAACATACACTCCCCATAATACCACTCAGTGCCACATAATTACACGCCACATAATTACACTGTACTCAATGCAACATTAATACACTCCACATACCACTCAGTGCCATATAATTACACGCCCCATACTTACACTCTACTCAATGCAACATTAATACACTCCACATAATACCACACAGTGCTACATAATTATATGCTACATAATTACACTGCACTCAATGCAACATACACTCCAAATACCACTCAGTGCCACATAATTACACACCACATAATTACACTCTACTGAATGCAACATACACTCCACACAATACCACTCAGTGCCACATAATTATATGCTATATAATTACACTGCACTCAATGCAACATACACTCCAAATAATACCACTCAATGCCACATAAATACACACCACATAATTACACTGTACTCAATGCAACATAAATGCTCTCCACATAATACCACTCACTGTGACATAGTTACACGCCACATAATTACACTCTACTCAATGTAACAAATACACCCCACATACAACTCAGTACCACATAATTACAAGCCACATAATTACACTCTACTCAATGCAACATAAATACACTCCATTGAATACCACTCAGTGCCACATAATAACACTCTACTCAATACAACATAAATACACTCCACATAATACCACTCAGTGCCACATAATTATACGCCACATAATTGCACTGTACTCAATGCAACATAAACACACTCCACATAAATGCACTCTATACCACATACCACCAATCAACATAAATGCACTCCACACCATGACACAATTTCACTAAGCATAATTTCACTCAACACCACAGTTACAGGCCACACGATTCAACTCCACACATTTCCAATACACACCGCATAATTACACACCAAACAACCTATTTCAACTCTACAATCCACAACGTACCTCCAATCCACCCTAAATAGTGTTACCACCTGAGCACCAAACATCATTAACCACCACCATTTTGCATAAGCGCACCACCTAAGCATCACGTCAGTCTGCCCTTGGAATCTGGCATCTGTTGATTCTCCCCTAGTGTCCGTCCGCTGCTCGTGTTCTAATTAAATTACTGTTTTACAACCTCCACTCCCCCGTTATTTATGTCCCGCTCCCCATAACAATTTTTTTTAAAACAAAAAAGCATGAAAACAGACAGGAAGAAGTTGCCAGCAGTGCAAGTACAAAACAAGCATTGGCATAGCCAATAGGTCTCGCCTTTGGGCCCTTATAAGTATTTAGTTATGCAGCACAATATCCTTGGTGCAACAACATCAACTGTTGCATGGCTAAACACTTATAAGGTCCCAAAGGTGAGACCTATTGGCTATGCCAATGCTTGTTCTAAACTCAGTGTGAAGAACACAGCAGCAGATTGTTCGCCGAGAGTGCCGTTAGAGGACAGTGGTGTACCTAATATGTGAGCAGCTTTGAAAGAGGGAGAGGGGAGCAGGGAGTTTGAGTCTGACGCAATGCTTCAGCAACTCTTATGTTTATCATGGAGGGATGGCCTAGGTTGTCTGACTTGTCAGATTCCTTAAGAGAATATTGGAAAGTGAGGCATTAATTATGTGTTTCTGGAGGTGATTTGTTCTGTGGCAACAGGTTAATACCTCTATATACGTTGAGGAAGAAATTCGTAAACCTTGCCCATGAAGTTTATGTAGGGAGAAATCTCACCAAAGCGAGGGTCGTGAGCGCTACTGGTGGAAAGGATAAAGAGGTGGAATAAGCAGTGAGAGATTGTGTCTTGTGCAAGTAAAGATAAGTCCAAGGTGGTGAAGGAAGCACCTTCAGTACCAGCAGAGATTCCCGAAGAATCCTAAACAAAAGGAGGTCTCAATATTGTTGATCCTTTCGAGCTATTGTTTCTCCCTGACAGATATGTTTTGGTTGATAACACTTCGCTTTGGTTTACGGCAAGCTGGATAAATTGAATTACTACTAAGAGTGTTACTGAATTCCTTGGGCAGGTGTATGCATGTGAAGGGATTCCCATGACCATTATAACTGATAATGGAGTCCAGTTTGTGTCAAAGGAAATGCAGGATTTGTAAAGAATCTTTCCACTGTGCATCACACAACATGCTCTGTACTCGACGCAAGGAAATGGCCTTGTGGAGCTTATGAACAATCTGGCTAAATCTCGTGTTCAAATGGATTTTGATCGCCAGGTGACCTTAAACGAGGTGCTGCGTGAGATTTGTGGGCACATATCTCCTAATGGTGTTATTCGTGTGTTCCCATCTATGTGCCTCGAAGGGTGACCGGACGAACCTACATTGAATTCACTGTGGAAGAGGAATCTCTGAGAAACAGAAGCATCACTGAATAAAGTACAAGGAACGCTCTGATAAACAACTGTCCTGTCAGGGCGAGCAGTGGTTGTTTGGTGAGGAACTTTATGTCAAGAAACCTGGATGGCAAGAAAGGAGGGGATGAAAGTCAGAGCAGGGGGAAGATCCTTCTCCTACATCGCAGCCAAGACCTGGAACGAGCTCCCCACCGACATCAGACGTGCCCCCTCCCTGAACACCTTCAGGAAGGCTCTGAAGACCTGGCTCTTTGAATGAAACGGAACTGCTGACCCCCCCCCCCCAGCGCCTTGAGACCCTCACGGGTGAGTAGTGCGCTTATAGTTCCCCTGATTGATTGATTGAAAGTCAGGGAAGGGGAATGTGGCTGTACTAGAGTCGGGTGAAGTATGGCGCATGTCCAGGTTGGCAAAGTGCAGACTTGGAGCCTTTGTCTGCCCAGAATGAAGAGGGATCTATGCCTGTCCAATCCAGCACTGCCATCTTTACAATTCTCCAGACCACAATGGTGCCCTCTTCTTAGAAGGCCATTGCAACAGGTCCATCCTCGCGATTCTGGACGCCTGAGCTCCAGTCTCTAACACTATTTAAAAAAAAGAAATAGTGAAGACTGATTCACCCCTCCTTAAAAGTAGAGAGACAAGCTTGCATTCCTTAAACACATTTTAATTAATACCATGTTACCATTTGGATGGAAATAAAAAGAAAATCACAATAAAGCTACTTCCCTCAAAAAACAGATAAAAGTCACCAGAAATGAAACCAAGAAACCTTTTATCAATATTAAAGCCCAAACGAAGAATCTCTGTGAATCTGACCGAGCCCCAGCGGAGCACGGTGCAGGCCTGAAGTACTTTAAGAAAAAGATGTAGGACATCAGAAAGGGAATTGCTTCCGCTGGGATCATCGCTGGTTCTAATCCATCTAATCTCCTTCACACAATGCCCACAGGCACTTGGGCAGTCGATCAGTCCTTTCACCACTTGACCAATCCACCCTGCTATCCTCTGGCCCCGTAGAAGCCAACCCTGCACAGTCAATCAGCTCCTCTCTTCTCCTCCTTTGGATGCAGATCTTATATTCCAACATCAACCAGGGTTTTCATCACATCTCCATAAAATAGGTATAATCAGGTATATTCGAAAGGATCTGAAGGCTGATCCAGAGAGCAGTAAAAACTGCAGCCACATCCCCTGCCCATGCTGTGTGCTCAAAGCGAGCCAGCCAAGTACTAACCGGCTTCCACCTGACATCCGCGTAGGCCCAAGCACCGCAGCGGCGATGGTGAACATCCGGGATGAAGCCCTGCTGGGCTAGGGAGATGAGGAACTCCTGACCTGGCTCGACCTCTGAGTGGCCTTGATATAACAGATCATTGCGTGTCTTTTTACTCTCCCTACACACTTTTGTGTTGGTGGAATAGCGCTCCAGATGTTGGCTCCAGTCCTAAGAGGATGAGCGCTGTCAACTGGTCTATTCAAATAACACTTCTCTGACCCCGTAAACCCACCTCTTGAAGTACCACAGGGCTCGGCATCCCCGCCCCATACTACTCAACCTCTACTTTGAATGCCTAAGATCTCTCTGCTGATCTTTCCACCTGTATGTAGGAGATTTACAGGTCCATGTAAAATGAACAGTGAGTGATTCAATACCTGCCCCGCGGACTGACTGCATCTCCAAATACAAAACGGGTTCCCTCGTCAGCAGCTAAACCAAAGCTAGACCGTGAGTGAGTTCCTTCTCATTATTATATAACCCAAGACTTATTCGTTAAAAGCTGCCAAACAAACCTCCAGGGAGCAGCCCTGCTCCTAAAGGGCAAACAATGCCAAGTCCCCCAGGTTTGCCCTGGACAATAAACTCAAGTGAGCTACCCCCATGAATACCATGGCTAAGGACCCTCTCGACAAACTAAACACCTTAAATGTATCAAACACTCCCCGGCCAGATAATCCAGAACGCGTCAGCCAGGTCCTAGTATGGATAATCCATACCTTACCCTTGACGTACCGGACAGGGCTCTCTGCTCCCACCTGAAGAGCGCCATTAAACACAATCATCAGCCAGACTCATCTCAGATACTTAACGCCCCCTTGCGAGTTTCTGATGGGTCCAGGAGTGGGAGTTACCAGGGTCCAAGTTTCACCAGCTGAACCGTTCTGCAATCCCCTGAGTAACTCCTCATCTCACTGGAACCTGCGGCTCACACTAGTAAACCCTGGTAACTCCGCACGCACCCCCAGTGTTACTAGGGACAAATCCAGGGCGCTCGTAACGAGGCCCTGAGATGTTTAACCATCACCCCTGTATTAATCAAGAAGAAATGGTTCCTACTCTAAGGACGATGTACATTCAGGTCAATGTGTGTACTTTTAAAAGTAATACAACCCAGCCCACCTCCCAGCCTGTAGAAGACTACACTATGGGCAGTCAGAGGCAGCTTTCGAACACAGACGACACCTAGAACCCAAGCGATGCAAGGAGACCTCACCTTCTATCACTTCTCCTGCAAAGCTGCAAAGTACATAGAGGGGGGGCACGCTCTGGACCCAGTCAGGAGCTTCCAGCCAGGGGCTTGCCGTCCGTGCACAGTGCTTGAGGGGGACCCCGTGGAGCTCCGCCCCCCCCCCACACACACACCACAGGGTCTGCAGGGGCTATTGTTCTGCCAATGTCGCTTCTGCTCTGGTTTCGCCAGGATCTAGAACAATCCACCCATGAGGAGTGTCGCTTTCAAAGCTCGGCTGAAGCCCATCTGCGCAGACTCTAGACCTGTGAGCTCCCTTCTCCGCCTCCAACTGCTTGGAGCACCTACACGGCAAAGCGGACTGTATATATTCAAGATAGATTCGAATGCACTGTAGTACCGACTGCATGATTGTCAAAATCTTCTCCAATTAGTTTGTTCTGAGGCTGTTCTGGCACAGCTCACGCAACCTTTGTTTCTTGATGTATAAATGTTTATTCTCCCATCTCGTATCGTTTGTAAAGAGCTTTGGTGACCTTAGGGATAAAGCTGCACTATACAAAATAAATAAATAGATACAAGGTCTTCTTAGTCCCCGGGCTTCCTCTTGTGGTCCAGAGGAAGAACAGTACAAGAAGCAGGTCCCCGTGCCAGCCCCCCCCGCGGGTGTCTCCTGTCCAGCTTCCCGCAGTCCCCTACCCTCTTCTGCCTGTCTACCTCCGGCTCTCTGCTGTGCCTCCTCTGCTTGTTTTTCTTCCCTCTGTTTTGCCCTTTCTGCTATTTTTTCTGCCCTCTATTTTTCCCTCTTCTGCTCTGTTTTCCCTGTTTCTGCTTGTTTTTCTGCCCTCTGTTTTGCCTTTTTTGCTTGTTTTTCTAACCTCTGTTGCTCTCTTTTGCCTTTTCTGCTCGTTTTTTTGCCCTCTGTTTTGCCTTTTTATGCTGGTTTTTCTGCCCTCTGTTTTGACTTTTCTGCTTGTTTTTCTAACCTCTGTTTTGACTTTTCTGCTTGTTTTTCTAACCTCTGTTGCTTTCTATTGCCTTTTATGCTCGTTTTTTTGCCCTCTGTTTTGCCTTTTTTTGCTAGTTTTTCTGCTCTCTGTTTGTGCCTCCTCTGCTCGTTCCGTGGTCTGTTTTTCCTTTTCTGCTGATTTTTCTGACCTGTGTTTTGCATTTTCTGCTTGTTTTTATTGTAGGAAGGTGGAATCTGACTGCATGGTTACCCCCACTTTTTTCCTGGTATTTTGCTGGTTTTTGACTAGTCTGACTGGGATCCTGCTAATCAGGACCCCAGTTTATCTGCTTTCTCCCTAAATTGGTTGTGCATGTACTTTAGGTACACTCTAGATTGGATTCTGGCGTACCCTTATCAGTCCCTAGTATATGGTACACCATGTACCCAGGGCATAGGTACCCCAGAGGCCTCCCAGGGGCTGAAGCATGTATTGTGCCACCCCTGAGAGGCCATTCAAAATGACACCACAGGTCTACTACTGCAACCTGTGTAAGGAGGTGCATGCACCCCTTACTTAGATATAGGTTACCTATATCTATTCTAAATTACTGCACATAAAAATCTATCAGTCACCCCTATGGCAGGCCTTATCAATCCTGAAGGCAGGGTGCTGGGTTTTGTGTGAGAGGGTGCCCCTGCATGAGCAGAGCCCCTCTGCAGCCTTCGGAATCTATTCTCTGGGGTTGTCTGTGATGCAGCCAACCATATATACTTAAGTGCATTGTAACCTCGCGGTAAATGCTAACTTTAAAAAGGCTGCTTAGAAACATGTCGTGTTTGGTGTCAAACACCTTGGAATCATACCTCCACACCAGTAACTGGTGTGGGAGGTATGATTCCTCCAATGTAGTACCACTACTATGGGGCACCGGTCTGCCCGGTACCAGCTTTCTCGACCTGGGCATCACAAAATGGATGCTGCCAGTCACAGACACGAGTCTGCCCTCCTGCTGCTGAGCCAAGCTCGAGCAGGGGAAGGCTTGACAATAGGTTTCCTGTCGCAGGGAGGTGTGACCACCTCCCAGACAGGATTTAGTGTATTGGGGCTGGGTGGGTGCACTCTGAGAGTGTTTGAAGTCTGCACTGGAGGCACATTTGGTGTCCCTGTGCATAGTCCAGTTCAAACCGGGTGCAGGAGCCATTTGCTCCTGCTCTGGCGCGAAACTGGACAAAGGACATGGGTGTAGCCACCCCTCTGTCCTGACCCTCACATAGGTGGGTCCCCAAAGTTTGTCCCACCCCTTCCTTGGGTATAAAGTAGGAACCCTGACTACAGGACTTTAGATTTTACCTGGACTAAACTCTGCTACAGAAACCAAGTACCTTCGACGATCTAAACTACGCTGGATGACTGAAGAATCTTCCTTGGAGTAAAGGAGTTACTCCCCTGCAGCAGCAGGCACCTAAACGCATCTGACCGGTTTGCATCTCCCGAGCTCCTGAGGACTCCGAAGATTTCTGCAACACAGGAGGTGGGTTCCCGAGCGTCCCTGAGGTTGATCTGACCTCTCAGCAATTCTGAGACCAGTATCCCTCGTGGGGACCGTGTAACCCGAACCCCTGTGCACCGTGTACTTTTGCAGCAGCATATGCTTTTTGGCAATCTCTGAGGCTGTGCTTTGGGCTACGTGTAGTCCTGACCCCGAGCAGTAATTGCACCGAAGAGTGTTCCGTGGGCTGGTATTTCGTGATTCAGCTCGAGGTCACTTCGCGATCCCTGGTCCGTTGGCCTGTGGGTCCCTGTGAAGGTAATTTTGACTTTCCTTGGGCTTTCCTGGTTGCTCCAGACGTGCCCTGACTCTCCATAGCTTGGAGAGTCCCCAGGACCTTGCTGGTCCTCACCGTGACTTGTTTCCTCTGCCTGCCCGCGTGGATTGCAGTTGCCAAGGCTTGTTGGTGTTCAATCCGGACACTGACCCCCCCCAGCACTCGACATCCTTCGTGGGACAGCTCACCTCCGGACTTTGGTCGTTGTCGACATCTCCTGGTCCCCGTGGCTGCAGAGTCAAGCATCCCGTCATCTCACCTGAAGCACCCGACATCGGTGGGCATTCGTCTACCGAGCCCCTGGTCACCCTGAAGTGACCCAGACTCTGTCCCCTCTGCTTTCAGGTTCTTCTCACCTCGGATCCAGGCTTGGATTCCACCGGACACTTTTCATCTTCCCAACAGCAGCACTTCTTCGCATCACGCCATTGAAAACGACGACGGTTTCCGACACCTCTTGACCCCTATGCACCCGGCTCCTCTGGGATAGGTAACATGGGTCCCTCGGTACTCACAAGGGTGCTGGTCTTAGAACCTTCTATGTTCCAAAGGGTTTGCTTGAAGTCCTCTCCGAATTGTCCTTAAATTGTGATTTTTCAACCGCGACTTTCCCATAGAGTTGTACGGAGCTCGCATCTGTGTTCACACACTGCACCCGTCCTCCGTGGGTCCCCTGTGTCACTACTTTGGGTGGTTCCTTGGGGTCCCAGCGATTCTACGTGCTCTAGGCACTGTGTCTAGTTAAGTCGTGGTTGTTATACCACTTTCTTAGTATATGGTTCGGTCTCCCCCTGGAGCCCGCTGTGTATTGTGCTATTTACTGTTGTTCTATTGATTTAATATTGTGTACTGTGTGCTCTAATCTCATAAAGAGGTTAGTAGAGAGTGTTTAGTAATAAATACATATATTTTATATATCTCTTGTGTGGTTCTCCTTTCATTTGGTCATTCAGGAGGTTCTGATCTGGTAAAACAAGCTGCTTTACATTCCTTCGAGACTTAGCCTGAAGGCTGCTCTCCATAGCTACCACTAGGATAGCTTTCAATAAAGGTTGTCTTTAACCTAATCATCATAAGGGTCGTTTGGACTGGTGCAAGGTGCCCACTTTAATTAGTGGACAGCATATACCAGGCCAACTTCTTACATTGGTGTGCAGCGGTTGGGATTCAAGCTTGCTATTGTTTTACCAGATAAATCTCATTGAGTGATTAACTGAAAACCATTAAAGGTATTAGGTACATATAAATCAAGACTAGAATAAGTAAGTTCTACTGAACTTGGAGTTGGGCAGTCAAGGGTCTAGCACACCCTTTCTCCAACTCAAGAGAGTTTTGTTCCCACTAGGTTAGGTAGGTGCCTACACCACATAACACTAGTATGTCTTCTAAAGGAGAAGCCAGTGGCTCTCTGCCAACTAGATATGATCATCTCTCATTTCAGGAATTGAGAAATATGTGTACATCCGGAAGCTGAGGACAGGGAGAAGTGCAAGCACCCAACGTCTCATAGAGATGTTGCTCTTGGATGACCTCAGAAACACCCCAGGGTCCGATGAAGTAGAAAGAGTGGGTGGGACAGGAGGTGGGGACAGACCAGGAAGTGAACACTTCTTTGATATGGACTCAAACCCTGGCCAGGAGGATCAAGATGATTCCAACCTGGAAAATCCAACTCTTCCTTCAGGTGGGGGAGAAGGCCCCAGTGGCCCTCTCTTTACTCCACCAGGAAGAGTACAAAGTTTACCTAGAAGATCCAGAACTCCTTCTCAGGAATCTAATCATTCTGGTACTTCTGTAGGGACCTCTGCTTCTCATAAAAGGGACTCCTCTTATGAGAAGTGTCAGTTTCTTGAGTATGAGAGAACCAAACTCAGAATCAAGAGGGAACAATTGGCCTTAGACAGGGAATCCCTAGAGCTCCAGAGAGCAACCAGAAGGCTGGGGCTAGAGTCCCATGGTGGCAGCAACAATGTCCCTAGAGGTAGAGAACATACTCATGACCATAGGAACTTGAACAAGATAGTCCCTCCCTACCAGAGTGGGGATGACATCCACAAATGGATAACTGCACTAGAGAGGGCCTGTAAAGTACAGAGGGCCCCTCAGGAGCAGTGGGCAGCAATCTTGTGGCTCTCCTTTGGTGTCAAAGGTAGAGATAAGCTCCTCACTGTAAGAGAAGAGGATGCTGATAATTACAAAGTCTTGAAGAGTGCTCTCATTGATGGGTTTGGCTTAACCACTGAGCAATACAGGATTAAGTTCAGAGACACCCAGAAGACACAGACTCAGGACTGGGTTGACTTTGTAGATTGTGCTACTAAGGCTCTGGAAGGCTGGATACATGGCAGCAAGGTGCATGACTTTTTAGGATTGTACAATTTGATTATGAGGGAGCAGATCCTTAATAATTGTCAAAACCAGCTTTTACACCAGTACCTGGTGGACTCAGATCTGACTTCTCCCCAAGAATTGGGAAAGAAGGCAGATAAATGGGTCAGAACCAGGCTGAAGCCAAAGAATCAGAGTGGTGACCAGAAGAAACATTCTTCCAAGAACCAAGAGAAAGGTGGGGATAAATCAGAAGATAAATCCACTACAGGGTCCCAAAAGTCCTCTTCTAGGGGTGGGTCCCAAACTCCTTCCTCCCCTGTAAAGAAACCATATTACTTTGTTTGCAAAAGACCAGGCCACTGGAAAAATGATCCCATTTGTCCAAAGATCAGCAATAAGGAAAATGTTCCTCCAAACACTACTACCACTCCTCCTGGTACTACAAGTAGTAATCCCCCAGTTGGTAGTAGTGCACCCAAAAGGTTAGGTGGGTTCTCATGGGGAACTGACGTGGACCCTGGCTTAGAGAGGTCCCCCTCACAGGCCTCCTCAGTCTGTGATGGTGGCATGGGATTTGCCACTTTTACTGTCAGTCCTAATTCTTTGGGCAAGTACAGACAGGAGCCACTGATCAATGGTCAGAAAGCTGTGGCCTTTAGGGACACAGGGGCTAGTGTCACCATGGTGACAGGGAACCTAGTACCCCCTCAGCAGCTTTTACCTGAGTTTAAGTACCAGGTGACCAACATTGATGGTATCAGGACAGATCATCCCATGACTATAGTCAATCTCAGCTGGGGAGGGGTCACTGGCCCAAAGAGAGTGGCAGTGTCCCCAAACTTGCCTGTAGATTGCCTGTTGGGTAATGATCTAGAAATTTCAGCCTGGGCTGAAGTTGAATACCAGGCATATTTAAGAATGTTAGGCCTCCCTGAGAAAGTTGGTGGGACCCTTAGGGCCTCAGCCCGACCCCAGGGAAATTTTGGAGTGGTGGAGCCTGAAAGAATGGCCCACTCTACTCCACCAGAGAGCAGAAGGGTTGAAGAAAAGTCTTCTTCCCCCAGACTATAGGTAAGGGTCAGCTTCCTCAGGGAACTGATCCTACCCCTTGTGAAGGAACTGCCCCAGAGGTGGTCAGGCCTGGCCTGGCAACACCCCTGATGGCAGGGGACCCTTCCAAGGTGGTACCCAGTCTGGAGCAGGTATCCTGCCCCTCTCTACCCTACCTCAATCAGCCTAGGGCTGCAGAGGTCAGGGAGGTCAGTGGCCCCTAAGGGCCCACTGTCCAGAGGAACCCCCTCATCAACAGATTAGGGACACCCAGTCTAGTAGCCCTAGCCAGGTGAAAATTTCTCAACACACTGAGGGATCCCTCTTACCATTGGGTAGGGACCTCCCCCAGATGGACTCTATTGGGAAAGGGCAAACCTGGGACCAAATGGTTCCAAACCTACCCTCTCCCTCCACTGTTCCAACCACAGGGACCCAACCCTCAGCTGTAGGCAGCCAGAGGTTGACCCTTAGGGCCAGATACAACTTAGTCATGGAAAGAAAGGCCTACATGGTGACCAGTGCTCTGAGGAAGCTGAGACCAACTTTATTAGGGCCTCACTTCTCTACTCAGACACCCCACCAGCCTTTTACTTTGCCAAAAAACACTACAGGTAGTAATCCCAACTTTTGGAGACAATCCAATACCCTTAAGGGTAGGGACTCCTTAGTGGACCATAAGACAGGGGGTATCCATGCTAGTGCAAGATCTTCCTTATATGGCCACTTAGTCAATAAAGTCTCAACTGGGCAAGGTTAGCCTTATCTCCTTTCGTTTGGGGGGGTTATGTAGGAAGGTGGAATCTGACTGCATGGTTACCCCCACTTTTTTCCTGGTGTTTTGCTGGTTTTTGACTAGTCTGACTGGGATCCCGCTAATCAGGACCCCAGTTTATCTGCTTTCTCCCTAAATTGGTTGTGAATGTACTTTAGGTACACTCCAGATTGGATTCTGGGGTACCCTTATCAGTCCCTAGTATATGGTACATGTACCCAGGGCATAGGTACCCCAGAGGCCTCCCAGGGGCTGAAGCATGTATTGTGCCACCCCTGAGAGGCCATTCAAAATGACACCACAGGTCTGCTACTGCAACCTGTGTAAGGAGGTGCATGCACCCCTTACTTAGATATAGGTTCCCTATATCTATTCTAAATCACTACACCTATAAACCTATCAGTCACCCCTATGGCAGGCCTTATCAATCCTGAAGGCAGGGTGCTGGGTTTTGTGTGAGAGGGTGCCCCTGTATGAGCAGAGCCCCTCTACAGCCTTCGGAATCTATTCTCCGGGGTTGTCTGTGATGCAGCCAACCATATATACTTAAGTGCATTATAACCTTGTGGTAAATGCTAACTTTAAAACGGCTGCTTAGAAACATGTCGTTTTTGGTGTCAAACACCTTGGAATCATACCTCCACACCAGTAACTGGTGTGGGAGGTATGATTCCTCCCACGTAGTACCACTACTATGGGGCACCAGTCTACCCGGTACCAGCTTTCTCGACCTGGGCATCACAAAATGGATGCTGCCAGCCACAGCCACGAGTCTGCCCTCCTGCTGCTGAGCCAAGCTCGAGCAGCGGAAGGCTTGACAATAGGTTTCCTGTCACAGGGAGGTGTGACCACCTCCCAGACAGGATTTAGTGTATTGGGGCTGGGTGGGTGCACTCTGAGAGTGTTTGAAGTCTGCACTGGGGGCACATTTGGTGTCCTTGTGCATAGTCCAGTTCAAACCGGTTGCAGGAGCCATTTGCTCCTGCTCTGGCGCGAAACTGGACAAAGGACATGGGTGTAGCCACCCCTCTGTCCTGACCCTCACATAGGTGGGTCCCCAGAGTTTGTCCCACCCCTTCCTTGGGTATAAAGTAGGAACCCTGACTACAGGACTTGAGATTTTACCTGGACTAAACTCTGCTACAGAAACCAAGGGGCATATTAACAAGGGCTTTATCTCCGCTTTTTTGGCTTAAAAAGCGGAGATAAAACTATTGCCCTATTTACAAGAGGGTGCTAACATGCATAATCGCATGTTAGCACCCTTTTTCCCAACGCCTCCCTTTGCATCTCTAATGAGATTCAAAGTGGGCGTACCCTGGATGGACTACCTTGCAAATATTGCTGATGTTCACATCGCGATATTTACAAGGCTGCCCCAGCTTTTTAGCGCACGTTAGTTTTTGGAGAAAACCGCTGTTTTCTCCAAAAACTAACGTCTGCTAAAATGCAGACTTACCTATCTCTAACATTGGGGTGGATTATGCTGATACGACCCTGTGGGTCGTATCAGCAAGGTTATCGCCGTTTTGCAGGGAACATCGCTGGAAAACCAGCGATGTTCCCTGCAAAATGGCGATAACCTCGCTATCTCTGGAATTTTTATCGCCCTGGAGAAACACGTTGTTAATAACGCGCTACCAGGGCGATAGATTCCAGAGATAGCCTGCGATAACAAAATTATCGCTAAGCACGGCCAGCGATAATTATCGCTGGCCGTTGATAATATGCCCCCAAGTACCTTCGACGATCTACACTACGCTGGATGACTGAAGAATCTCCCTTGGAGTAAAGGAGTTACTCCCCTGCAGCAGCAGGCACCTAAACGCATCTGACCGGTTTGTATCTCCCAAGCTCCTGAGGACTCCGAAGATTTCTGCAACACAGGAGGTGGGTTCCCGAGCATCCCTGAGGTTGATCTGACCTCTCAGCAATTCTGAGATCAGTATCCCTCGTGGGGACCGTGCAACCCGAACCCCTGTGCACCGTGTACTTTTGCAGCAGCATATACTTTTTGGCAATACCTGAGGCTGTGCTTTGGGCTACGTGTAGTCCTGACCCCGAGCAGTAATTGCACCAAAGATTTCCGGCCTACACTTCACGAGTGTTCCGTGGCCTGGTATTTCGTGATTCAGCATGAGGTCCCTTTGCGATCCCTGGTCCGTTGGCCTGTGGGTCCCTGTGAAGGTAACTTTGACTTTCCTTGGGCTTTCCTGGTTTCTCCAGACGTGCCCTGACTCTCCATAGCTTTGAGAGTCCCCAGGACATAGCTGGTCCTCACCGTGACTTGTTTCCTCTGCCCGCATGGGTTGCAGTTGCCAAGGCTTGTTGGTGTTCAATCCGGCCACTGACCCCCCAGCACTCGACATCCTTTGTGGGACAGCTCACCTCCAGACTTTGGTCATCGTCGACGTCTCCTGGTCCCCGTGGCTGCAGAGTCAAGCATCCTATCTTCACACCTGAAGCACCCGACATCGGTGGGCATTCGTCTATCGAGCCCCTGGTCACCCTGAAGTGACCCAGACTCTGTCCCCTCTGCTTTCAGGTTCTTCTCACCTCAGATCCAGGCTTGGATTTCACCGGACACTTTTCATCTTCCCGGCAGCAGCACTTCTTCGCATCACGCCACTTAAAACGACGAGGGTTTCCGACATCACTTGACCCCTAAGCACCCGGCTCCTCTGGGATAGGTAACACGGGTACCTCAGTACTCACAAGGGTGCTGGCCTTAGAACCTTCTATGTTCCAAAGGGTTTGCTTGAAGTCCTCTCCGAAGTGTCCTTAAATTGTGATTTTCCAACCGCGACTTTCCCATAGAGTTGTACGGAGCTCGTGTCTGTGTTCACACACTGCACCCATCCTCCGTGGGTCCCCTGTGTCACTACTTTGGGTGGTTCCTTGGGGTCCCAGCGATTCTACGTGCTCTAGGCACTGTGTCTAGTTAAGTCGTGGTTGTTATACCACTTTTCTAGTATATGGTTCGGTCTCCCCCTGGAGCCCGCTGTGTATTGTGCTATTTACTGTCGTTCTAGTGATTTAATATTGTGTGGCTTGTTCTCTAATCTCATAAAGAGGTTAGTAGAGAGTGTTTAGTAATAAATACATATATTTTATATATACCTGGTGTGGTTCTCCTTTCATTTGGTCATTCAGGAGGTTCTGATCTGGTAAAACAAGCTGCTTTACATTCCTTCGAGACTTAGCCTGAAGGCTGCTCTCCATAGCTACCACTAGGATAGCTTTCAATAAAGGTTGTCTTTAACCTAATCATCATAAGGGTCGTTTGGACTGGTGCAAGGTGCCCACTTTAATTAGTGGACAGCATATACCAGGCCAACTTCTCACATTTATACCCTCCATTTTGCCTTTTCTGCTCGTTTTTCTGCCTTCTGTTCTGCCTTCCTGCTCATTTTTCTGCCCCGTTTTGCCTTTCTGCTTGTTTTTCTCCCCTCTGTTATGTCTTTCTTACTTGTTTTTCTGCCCCCGTTTTGCCTTTCCTGCTTGCTCGTTTTTCTGAACCCTGTTTTGCCTTTTCTGCTTGCTTCTTCCCGCCGTTTCCTCAAGACCTGTCACAGGGTTAGCTGACAGGACAGAGACCTCGCACCCCAATGCCAGCTACCGCCACCACCTCCACGCCCCCAGGTGACAGTGCCACGCTCTACAAATGCTGATTGATTGATCGATTGAAAGTCCCCCCAGCAGAAAAGGATGCTCAGGCCAAAGACAAGATACTGAAGCCGGCAGGTCCTCAGGCAAGAGATCCCCCCCTCAGCACTGGGGCAGGGAGTGGGAACAGAATGTTAAAACATGTCTTTATGTCATCAAACCAAACCTCTCTTCTTGGAGGTGAAGGCACTTCTTTGGCATTGAAAGTATGTACCAGGGCAAATATGTGTGCATGTCAGTTTGCAAAGTTTGTAAGAGTCACATTTACTGAAAAACGAAAGACACCTTCTATTCCTCCATCCAATGAGGACTCCCCCAGCTAGATGTCAGAGGGCAAGGGTCACATATAGCCACTAAGGACTCACCTATCTATATTTCACAGGGAACAATCACACACAGATAATGAGGACTCCCCCAGCCAGATGTCAGAGGGTAAGGGTCATGCACACTTAGGACTCTCCCAGTCAAATGACGCGGGACAGTGGTTGTCCTCTCATACAGATGTGAAAAGGCACAACCAGCGAAGACTAACTCAGACGGATATCACAAGTAAAAGGGTACTCACCCAGACTGATGTAGCTCCCTTCAAAGTTGAGGTCCTTCAGCACTACTATCAGCCTGCTGCCCTCAGGGGTTGGGGCTGTCCAGCGACTCACTTGGCATCCCTTAATGTCGTACCTGAGGATCAAAGAGAACTCTTGAATAAGGAGCAGGTGCCATATAACCCTCGAAGTCCACCCTTCATTTATGAAAACCTTCACTCGGTGTGCCAATATTATCCTTCCAGTGATTGCTACCAGTGTTCCCAAGAAGAAATGCATTTCTTCAGAGAAAATGATAAGTGGCAATACCACATCTAGTCAACCTCATCTTTACGGCATCATTGACATCATGAGTATTCCAGGATCCCACTTATAGAGTGTGTGTTTTATGTTATATGTATTGTATGTCGAAAGTCTGTCCTTTTACATAAAAATCAAAGGGATAGCACAACACTCACAGATCATTGATAAGAGTAGTTGGGCACGAGTGAAAAATATATCACGTTTTCCTTCCACTTATTTTGGGGATGAAAGTATCCAATGTGTGTACAATTCAACAGTAACTATTGTTTTTTATCTTTCCAGATTGCATAGCAAAGTTATGCCGATTGGGTATTGTATTTATGCATGCTTATAGGCACATTATACCTGGAAATTATTCGGGGACACTTATTAGGATAACCAAGAGTGGTTAGAGGGATCATCTATTTTGGTCCTGAAGAAAAGCCTAGGGGAAGGCTTGAAACATGTAGACCAGGGAGAGGTTCACTCATTATAGTGCACAGTTCTCCAACCCCCATTTTGCAATGCCAGCTATAGGAATTAATAAAGTATAGGTTCCTTGTAGCCAGCTATAGGAATTAATAAAGTATAGGTTCCTTGTAGCCAGCTATAGGAATTAATAAAGTATAGGTTCTGTGTAGCCAGGTATTTTTTAGAATCTATTCTTTTTGACCCTTCCACTCTCCCAACATCACATAGTATTATCTCACGAAAAGTGCTCTCACGTCTCCGTTGGTCGTAGTACGCCCGTCCGGCAGCAGGGCGGGAAGAGCCCGATGATGAAGTATGCCACCAAAGGACTCGTTGGTGGGTGAGGGTTATTTTAGGAAAATGTAGAATTTTCCCTGAAGAAATGCATTTCTTCTTGGGAACACTGGTAGCGATCACTGGAAGGATAATATTGGTACACCGAGTGAAGGTTTTCATAAATGAAGGGTGGACTTCCTTTGTTTTTTCCATAATTTCTTAAGGAGGCTGAGTCCACAGCATCCCTAACCTCTTTCTCCCTTCCTTGTTCATTGAGCCATATAACCCTCAACACAAGCCACTGTGGCCTCTGAGAGGCCCACAACTTCAGGCGGGGCCAGCCACTGTGGCCTCTGAGAGGCCCACAGCTTCAGGGGGGGCCAGCCACTGTGGCCTCTGAGAGGCCCACAGCTTCAGGCGGGGCCAGCCACTGTGGCCTCTGAGAGGCCCACAGCTTCAGGGGGGGCCAGCCACTGTGGCCTCTGAGAGGCCCACAGCTTCAAGGGGGGGGCAGCCACTGTGGCCTCAGAGAGGCCCAGAGCTTCAAGGGGGGCAGCCACTGTGGGGGCAGGCACTGTGGCCTCTGAGAGGCCCACAGCTTCAGGGGGCAGCCACTGTGGCCTCTGAGAGGCCCACAGCTTCAAGGGGGCAGCCACGGTGGCCTCTGAGAGGCCCAGATCTTCCGGGGGCAGACACTGTGGCCTCTGAGAGGCCCACAGCTTTGGGGGGGCAACCACGGTGGCCTCTGAGAGGCCCAGATCTTGGGGGGGGCAGCCACTGTGGCCTCTGAGAGGCCCACAGCTTCAAGGGGGGGCAGCCACTGTGGCCTCTGAGAGGCCCAGAGCTTCAAGGGGGGGCAGCCACAGTGGCCTCTGAGAGGCCCACAGCTTCAAGGGGGCAGCCACGGTGGCCTCTGAGAGGCCCAGATCTTCCGGGGGCAGACACTGTGGCCTCTGAGAGGCCCACAGCTTCGGGGGCAACCACGGTGGCCTCTGAGAGGCCCAGATCTTCGGGGGCAGCCACTGTGGCCTCTGAGAAGCCCACAGCTTCAGGGGGGCAGCCACTGTAGCCTCTGAGAGGCCCAGAGCTTCAGGGGGGGCAGCTACTGTGGCCTCTGAGAGGCCCAGGGCTTCAGGGGGCAGCCACTGTGGCCTCTGAGAGGCCCACAGCTTCATGGGGGGCAGCCACTGTGGCCTCAGAGGCCCACAGCTTCGGGGGGCAGCCACTGTGGCCTCTGAGAGGCCCAGGGCTTCAGGGGGCAGCCACTGTGGCCTCTGAGAGGCCCACAGCTTCGGGGGGGCAGCCACGGTGGCCTCTGAGAGGCCCAGGGCTTCAGGGGGGCAGCCACTGTGGCCTCTGAGAGGCCCACAGCTTCAGGGGGGCAGCCACTGTGGCCTCTGAGAGGCCCACAGCTTCGGGGGGCAGCCACTGTGGCCTCTGAGAGGCCCACAGTTTCAAGGGGGGGGGCAGCCACTGTGGCCTCTGAGAGGCCCACAGCTTCAAGGAGGGGGGGCAACCACTGTGGCCTCTGAGAGGCCCACAGCTTCAGGGGGGCAGCCGCTGTAGCCTCTGAGAGGCCCAGGGCTTCAGGGGGCAGCCACTGTGGCCTCTGAGAGGCCCACAGCTTCAGGGGGCAGCCACTGTGGCCTCTGAGAGGCCCACAGCTTCAAGGGGGCAGCCATGGTGGCCTCTGAGAGGCCCAGATCTTCCGGGGGCAGACACTGTGGCCTCTGAGAGGCCCACAGCTTTGGGGGGGCAACCACGGTGGCCTCTGAGAGGCCCAGATCTTGGGGGGCAGCCACTGTGGCCTCTGAGAGGCCCACAGCTTCAAGGGGGCAGCCACTGTGGCCTCTGAGAGGCCCAGAGCTTCAAGGGGGCAGCCACAGTGGCCTCTGAGAGGCCCACAGCTTCAAGGGGGGCAGCCACGGTGGCCTCTGAGAGGCCCTGATCTTCCGGGGGCAGACACTGTGGCCTCTGAGAGGCCCACAGCTTCGGGGGGCAACCACGGTGGCCTCTGAGAGGCCCAGATCTTCGGGGGGGGCAGCCACTGTGGCCTCTGAGAGGCCCACAGCTTCAGGGGGGGCAGCCACTGTGGCCTCTGAGAGGCCCAGGGCTTCAGGGGGCAGCTACTGTGGCCTCTGAGAGGCCCAGGGCTTCAGGGGGCAGCCACTGTGGCCTCTGAGAGGCCCACAGCTTCATGGGGGGCAGCCACTGTGGCCTCAGAGGCCCACAGCTTCGGGGGGCAGCCACTGTGGCCTCTGAGAGGCCCACAGCTTCGGGGGGCAGCCACGGTGGCCTCTGAGAGGCCCAGGGTTTCAGGGGGGCAGCCACTGTGGCCTCTGAGAGGCCCACAGCTTCAAGGAGGGGGGCAGCCACTGTGGCCTCTGAGAGGCCCACAGCTTCAGGGGGCAGCCGCTGTAGCCTCCTGAGAGGCCCAGGGCTTCAGGGGCAGCCACTGTGGCCTCTGAGAGGCCCACAGCTTCAGGGGGCAGCCACTGTGGCCTCTGAGAGGCCCACAGCTTCAAGGGGGCAGCCACGGTGGCCTCTGAGAGGCCCAGATCTTCCGGGGGCAGACACTGTGGCCTCTGAGAGGCCCACAGCTTTGGGGGGCAACCACGGTGGCCTCTGAGAGGCCCAGATCTTGGGGGAAGCCACTGTGGCCTCTGAGAGGCCCACAGCTTCAAGGGGGCAGCCACTGTGGCCTCTGAGAGGCCCAGAGCTTCAAGGGGGCAGCCACAGTGGCCTCTGAGAGGCCCACAGCTTCAAGGGGGCAGCCACGGTGGCCTCTGAGAGGCCCAGATCTTCCGGGGGCAGACACTGTGGCCTCTGAGAGGCCCACAGCTTCGGGGGGCAACCACGGTGGCCTCTGAGAGGCCCAGATCTTCGGGGGGCAGCCACTGTGGCCTCTGAGAGACCCACAGCTTCAGGGGGGCAGCCACTGTGGCCTCTGAGAGGCCCAGGGCTTCAGGGGGGCAGCTACTGTGGCCTCTGAGAGGCCCAGGGCTTCAGGGGGGCAGCCACTGTGGCTTCTGAGAGGCCCACAGCTTCATGGGGGGGCAGCCTCTGTGGCCTCAGAGGCCCACAGCTTCGGGGGGGGCAGCCACTGTGGCCTCTGAGAGGCCCAGGGCTTCAGGGGGCAGCCACTGTGGCCTCTGAGAGGCCCACAGCTTCGGGGGTAGCCACGGTGGCCTCTGAGAGGCCCAGGGCTTCAGGGGGGCAGCCACTGTGGCCTCTGAGAGGCCCACAGCTTCAGGGGGCAGCCACTGTGGCCTCTGAGAGGCCCACAGCTTCGGGGGCAGCCACTGTGGCCTCTGAGGAGGCCCACAGTTTCAAGGGGGCAGCCACTGTGGCCTCTGAGAGGCCCACAGCTTCAAGGAGGGGGGGCAGCCACTGTGGCCTCTGAGAGGCCCACAGCTTCAGGGGGGCAGCCGCTGTAGCCTCTGAGAGGCCCAGGGCTTCAGGGGGCAGCCACTGTGGCCTCTGAGAGGCCCACAGCTTCAGGGGGCAGCCACTGTGGCCTCTGAGAGGCTGACAGCTTCAAGGGGGGGGCAGCCACGGTGGCCTCTGAGAGGCCCAGATCTTCCGGGGGCAGACACTGTGGCCTCTGAGAGGCCCACAGCTTTGGGGGGCAACCACGGTGGCCTCTGAGAGGCCCAGATCTTGGGGGGGCAGCCACTGTGGCCTCTGAGAGGCCCACAGCTTCAAGGGGGCAGCCACGGTGGCCTCTGAGAGGCCCAGATCTTCCGGGGGCAGACACTGTGGCCTCTGAGAGGCCCACAGCTTTGGGGGGCAACCACGGTGGCCTCTGAGAGGCCCAGATCTTCGGGGGCAGCCACTGTGGCCTCTGAGAGGCCCACAGCTTCAGGGGGCAGCCACTGTGGCCTCTGAGAGGCCCAGGGCTTCAGGGGGCAGCTACTGTGGCCTCTGAGAGGCCCAGGGCTTCAGGGGGCAGCCACTGTGGCCTCTGAGAGGCCCACAGCTTCATGGGGGGGCAGCCACTGTGGCCTCAGAGGCCCACAGCTTCGGGGGGGGGCAGCCACTGTGTCCTCTGAGAGGCCCAGGGCTTCAGGGGGGCAGCCACTGTGGCCTCTGAGAGGCCCACAGCTTCGGGGGGCAGCCACGGTGGCCTCTGAGAGGCCCAGGGCTTCAGGGGGGCAGCCACTGTGGCCTCTGAGAGGCCCACAGCTTCAGGGGGCAGCCACTGTGGCCTCTGAGAGGCCCACAGCTTCGGGGGCAGCCACTGTGGCCTCTGAGATGCCCACAGCTTCAGGGGGCAGCCACTGTGGCCTCTGAGAGGCCCACAGCTTCGGGGGCAGCCACTGTGGCCTCTGAGAGGCCCACAGTTTCAAGGGGGCAGCCACTGTGGCCTCTGAGAGGCCCACAGCTTCAGGGGGCAGCCGCTGTAGCCTCTGAGAGGCCCAGGGCTTCAGGGGGCAGCCACTGTGGCCTCTGAGAGGCCCACAGCTTCGGGGGGGGCAGCCACTGTGGCCTCTGAGAGGCCTACAGCTTCGGGGGGGGGGCAGCCACTGTAGCCTCTGAGAGGCCCAGAGCTTCAAGGGGGGCAGCCACAGTAGCCTCTGAGAGGCCCAGTGTAGGAGAGTAGGATCTGCTTCTTATATTTACCCCCACTTTTTTGCTGATGTTTCACTGTTTTCGACTTAGTCTGACTGGGATCCTGCTATTCAGGACCCCAGTCTATCTGCTTTCTCCTCTAAATTGTAATAAATACACTCCTGATTGGATTCTGGGGTACCCTTATAAGTCCCTAGTATATGGTATACTATGTACCCAGGGCATAGGTACCCCAGAGGCCTCCCAGGGGCTGCAGCATGTATTATGCCACCCCTAAGAGACCATTTAAAGTGACACCACAGGTCTGCTACTGCAGCCTGTGTAAGGTGGTGCATGCACCCCTTACTTAGATATAGGTTCACTATATCTATCCTAATCACTGCACATATAAACCTATCAGTCACCCCTATGGCAGGCCTTATCAATCCTGAAGGCAGGGTGCTGGGTTTTATGTGAGAGGCTGCCCATGCATGAGCAGAGCCCCTCTGCAGCCTTCGGAACCTATTCTCCGGGGTTGTTTGTGATGCAGCCAACCATATATACTTTAGTGCATTATAACCTCGCGGTAAATGCTAACTTTAAAACGGCTGCATGGAAACATGTCGTGTTTGGTGTCAAACACCTTGGAATCATACCTCCACACCAGTAACTGGTGTTGGAGGTATGATTCCACCCTCCTAGAGGAGAAATATGACAACACCGGTACACCCGGTACCAGCTTCACAGAGCCCTGGCATCACAAAATGGATGCTGCCAGCCACAGACACGAGTCTGCCCTCCTGCTGCTGGACGAAACTCCGGCAGGGGAAGGTTTGACAATAGGTTTCCTGTCACAGGGAGGTGTGACCACCTCCCAGACAGGCTTTAGTGTATTGGGGCTGGGTGGGTGCACTCTGAGAGTGCTTTGATGTCTGCACTGGGGGCACATTTGGTGTCCCTGTGCATAGTCCAGCTCAAACCGGTTGCAGGAGCCATTTGTTCCTGCTCTGGCGTGAAACTGGACAAAGGACATGGGTGTAGCCACCCCTCTGTCCTGACCCTCCCATAGGTGGGTCCCCAGAGTTTGTCCCACCCCTTCCTTGGGTATAAAATAGGAACCCCTGACTACAGGACTTTGGATTTACCTGGACTAAACTCTGCTACAGAAACCAAGTACCTTCGACGATCTACACTACGCTGGATGACTGAAGAATCTCCCTTGGAGTAAAGGAGTTACTCCCCTGCAGCAGCAGGCACCTAAATGCATCTGACCGGTTTGCATCTCCCGAGCTCCTGAGGACTCCGAAGATTTCTGCAACACAGGAGGTGGGTTCCCGAGCGTCTCTGAGGTTGATCTGCACTCTCAGCAATCCTGAGCCCAGTATCCCTCGTGGGGACCGTGCAACCCGAACCCCTGTGCACTGTATACTTTTGCAGCAGCATATGCTTTTTGGCAATCCCTGAGGCTGTGCTTTGGGCTACGTGTAGTCCTGACCCCAAGCAGTATTTCCACTGAAGATTTCTGGCCTACACTCCATGAGTGTTCCGTGGGCTGGTATTTAGTGATTCAGCTCGAGGTCCCTTCGCGATCCCTAGTCCGTTGGCCTGTGGGTCCCTGTGAAGGTAACTTTAACTTTCAGTGGGCTTTCCTGGTTGCTCCAGACGTGTCCTGACTCTCCATTGCTTGGAGAGTCCCCAGGACCTTGCTGGTCCTCACAGAAGCATCTTTCCTCTGTCCGCGTGGGTTGCCGTTGCCAAGGCTTATTGGTGTTCAATGCGGACACTGACCCCCCAGCACTCGACATCTTTCGTGGGACAGCTCACCTCTGGACTTTGGTCATCATCAGCGCCTCCTGGTCCCCGTGGCTGCAGAGTCAAGCTTCACCTCTTCTCACCTAAAGCACCCGACATCGGTGGGCATTCGATTGCTCCGCTCCTGGTCACGTGAAGTGACCCAGACTTTGTCCCCTCTGCTTTCAGGTTCTTCTCATCTCCGATCAATCAATCAATCAATCAATCATTTGTATAGCGCGCTACTCACCCGGAGGGTCTCAAGGCGCTTGGGGGAGGGGGGTCCGCTACTGTTCGAACAGCCAGGTCTTGAGTTGCTTCCTGAAGGAGAGGTGGTCTTGGGTAAGGCGGAGGTGGATGGGTAGGGAGTTCCACGTCTTGGCAGCCAGGTAGGAGAAGGATCTTCCTCCCGTTGTGGCTCTTCGGATGCGGGGGACGGCGGCGAGGGCGTGGTTGGTCGATCGTAGCTGGCGGGTGGGAGTGTAGAAGGTCAGACGGTCGTTGAGGTATCTGGGGCCTTGGTTGTGGAGGGCTTTGTGTGCGTGGGTGAGGAGTCGGAACGTGATTCTCTTGCTGACGGGGAGCCAGTGCAGGTCTCTCAGGTGTCTGGCGATGTGGCTGTGTCGGGGGATGTCCAGGATGAGTCGAGCTGCAGCGTTCTGGATGCGTTGGAGTCTTTTATCCAGGCTTGGATCACACCGGACACTTTTCTTCTCCACTGCAGCAGTACTTTTTCGCATCACGCCATTGAAAACGACGAGGGTTTCCGACACCACTTGACCCCTATGCACCTGGCTCCTCTGGGATAGGTAACACGGGTACCTCAGTACTCTCAAGGGTGCTGGCCTTAGAACCTTCTATGATTAGCTGGGTTTGCTTAAAGTCTTCTCCTAAGTGTCCTTAATCTTTAAATTTCCAACCGCGACTTTCCCATAGAGTTGTACGGAGCTCGCGCCTGTGTTCACACACTGCACCGTCCTCCGTGGGTCCCCTGTGTCACTACCTTGGGTGGTTCCTTGGGGTCCCAGCGATTCTACGTGCTCTAGGCACTGTGTCTAGTCAAGTCGTGGTTGTTATACCACTTTCTTAGTATATGGTTTGGTCTCCCCCTGGAGCCCACTGTGTATTGTGCTATTTACTGTCGTTCTAGTGATTTCATATTGTGTGCTTTGTTCTCTAATCTCATAAAGAGGTTAGTAAAGAGTGTTTAGTAATAAATACATATATTTTATATATACCTGGTGTGGTTCTCCTTTCATTTGGTCATTCAGGAGGTTATATACTGGTAAAACAAGCTGCTTTACATTCCTTCGAGACTTAGCCTGAAGGCTGCTCTCCATAGCTACCACTAGGATAGCTTTCAATAAAGGTTGTCTTTAACCTAATCATCAATAAAGGTAATTTGGACTGGTGCAAGGTGCCCACTTTAATTAGTGGACGGCATATACCAGGCCAACTTCTCACATTGGTGTGCAGCGGTTGGGATTCAAGCGTGCTATTGTTTTACCAGATAATCTCATTGAGTGACTAACTGAAAACCACTAAAGGTACTTAGGTACATATAAATCAAGACTAGAATAAAGTAAGTTCTACTGAACTTAGAGTTGGGTAAGTCAAGGGCCTAGCACACCCTTTCTCCAACTCAAGAGAGTTTCAGTTCCCACTAGGGTAGGTAGGTGCCTACACCACACCACACTAGTATGTCTTCTAGGCCAGAAGCCAGTGGGCCTCTGCCAACTAAGTATGACCACATCTCATTTCAAGAATTGAGAACTATATGTACATCTAGAAAACTGAAGACAGGGAAAAACCCAAACACCCAACGCCTCATAGAGGCTTCACTTTTACATGACCTCAGAAAGACCCCAGGGTCTGATGAGGCAGGCAAAGGGGGTGGGGCAGCAGAAGAGGAAAGGCCAGGAAGTGAAAACTTCTATGACCTGGACTCTGATGCTGGCCAGGAGGATCACACTGATCCTAACCTGGACAATCCAATTCTTCCTGAAGGTGAGGAAGGAGGCCTCAGTGGCCCTCTCTTTACACCACCTGGAAGGGTTAACAGTTTACCAAGAAGATCAAGATCTCCTTCTCAGGAATCTAATCATTCTGGTACATCTGTAGGGAGCTCTGTTTCTCATAGGACCTCTGCCTCTCATAAAAGGGAGTCCTCTTATGAGAGGAAGTGCCAACTGCTTGAGTTTGAGAGAGCTAAGCTCAGAATCAAGAGAGAGCAATTGGCCTTAGATAGGAAATCCCTGGAGCTTCGGAGAGCTTCTAAAAAGTTGGGGCTAGAGCCCCATGGTGGCAGCAACAGTGTCCCTAGAGGTAGAGAACATACTCATGACCATAGGAACCTGAACAAGATTGTCCCTTCCTACCAGAGTGGGGATGACATCCACAAATGGATAACTGCACTGGAGAGGGCCTGTAAAGTACAGAGGGTCCCTCGGGAGCAGTGGGCAGCAATCTTGTGGCTCTCCTTTGCAGACAAAGGTAGAGACAAGCTCCTCACTGTAAGAGAAGAGGATGCTGATAATTACAAAGTCCTGAAGAGTGCTCTGATTGATGGGTTTGGCCTAACCACTGAACAATACAGGTTAAAGTTCAGAGACACCCAAAAGGCACAGACTCAGGACTGGGTTGACTTTGTGGATTGTGCTACTAAGGCTCTGGAAAGCTGGTTACTTGGCAGTAAGGTGTGTGACTTTAAAGGATTGTATAATTTAATTATGAGAGAGCAAATCCTTAATAACTGTCAAAATCAGCTGTTGCATCAGTACCTGGTGGACTCTGATCTGACCTCTCCCCAAGAATTGGGCCAGAAGGCAGACAAATGGGTCAGAACCAGGGTGAGGCAGAAGGTTCAGAACCAAGGTGGTGACTCCAAGAAGCAAGATTCTAAAAACTCTGATAAGGGTTGGGAGAAGGATAAAGACCAGAAGTCCTCTCAAGGGCCCCAAAAATCTGCATCAGGTGGGGAGTCACAATCAAACAAGGGTAAAGGCAAGAAGAAGCCATGGTGTCAAATCTGTAAACAGAAGACCCATTGGACAAGTGATTGTACCAAGTCCAAGGACTCAACTCCAACCACCACTGCCTCTAAGGCAACTGTTCCCCCTAGTCCAGCTCCAAGTGGTCGTACTCAGAATAAGGGTGTAGTAGGGTTAACCCTGGGATCTGAGATGGACTCTGGCCTAGTCAGAGTTCCAACTCAGGCTGTGTTGGTCTGTGATGGAGGCATGGATATGGCCTCCTTATTTGTAAGTCCCAGTAATCTGGGCAAATACAGACAGCAGCCTTTGATAAATGGAAAAGAGGCCTTGGCATTCAGGGACACAGGAGCAAGTGTCACAATGGTGGCAAAAGATCTTGTGGCTCCTGAGCAAATCATACTTGTTGAGATGTAACAAGTGACCAATGCTAGCAATGTCAGGACAGACCATTCCTTGGCAGTTGTTAATTTCACCTGGGGAGGGGTAACTGGCCCTAAGAAGATTGTGGTAAGTGCAGACCTCCCTGTTGAATGCTTGTTGGGCAATGATTTGGAAACTTCAGCTTGGGCTGAAGTGGAACTCAAGACTCATGTAGAAATGTTGGGTATCCCTGCAGATGTGTTTGCTATGACTAGGTCACAGGCAAAAATGTCTAACACTGAACAGGCCCTGGATCCTGGAAAAATGGACCAGGCGCCTTCCAAGAGAAGGAGCAGTAGGGTTAAGGCAGTGTCTTCCCCCCTGCCTCAGAATCCAGACCAGTCTCTTGAGGGAGCTGATCTTAGTCCTGAAGAAGGAACTGTCCCAGATGAGCTTGAACCTGATCAGGTTGAGTTCTTGGGGACAGAGGGCCCTTCCAGGGCCCATCTGAGCCAGGAGCAGCTGAGCTGCCCCTCTCTTGAACCCCTCAGACAGCAAGCTGCTGCTGAGGCTGCTGGGAGTGCTAGTGGGTCCCATAGGATCTACTGGGATGATGGACTCCTTTACTCAGAGAATAGAGACCCCAAGCCTGGTGCCACCAGGAGGTTGGTTATACCTCTGAAGTTTAGGGGCTTCCTATTGACACTAGCACATGACATCCCTTTAGCAGGTCACCTAGGCCAAAACAAGACTTGGGACAGAATTGTCCCTCACTTTCATTGGCCTCACATGTCTGAAGACACCAAGGAGTTTTGTTGCTCCTTTGTCACCTGTCATGCCAGTGGTAAGGCAGGTGGTACTACAAAGGCCCCCCTGATACCACTACCTGTGGTGGGGGTTCCCTTTGAGAGGGTTGGGATTGATATTGTTGTTCCCATGGATCCTCAAACTGCATCTGGGCACAGATTTATACTGGTGGTGGTGGACCATGCCACTAGGTATCCAGAGGCAATTCCCCTTAGAACTACCACAGCTCCTGTGGTGGCAAGGGCCCTCCTGGGAATCTTTTCCAGGGTGGGTTTTCCTAAGGAGGTAGTATCAGACCGAGATGCAAACTTCATGTCTAGTTACTTAACTGCTATGTGGAAGGAGTGTGGTGTAAATTACAAATGTACCACCCCTTATCACCCACAATGCAATGGGTTAGTTGAAAGGTTCAACAAAACCCTAAAGGGCATGATTAAAGGTCTCCCAGAAAAGCTTAGGCGCAGATGGGACATACTTTTGCCCTGCCTTCTCTTTGCCTGCAGAGAGGTTCCTCAGAAGGGGGTTGGTTACAGCCCATTTGAACTCCTGTTTGGACATCCAGTTAGGGGTCCATTATGTCTAGTGAAGGAGGGATGGGAGTTACCTCTCAAACCCCCTAAACAGGATATTGTGGACTATGTACTTGGTCTCCGCTCCAGGATGGCTGAGTACATGAAGAAGGCAACTAAAAACCTTGAGGCTAGCCAGGAATTGCAAAAGGCCTGGCATGACCAAAAGGCTGTGTTGACTGTTTATCAGCCAGGACAGAAAGTATGGGTGTTGGAGCCTGTGGCCCCAGCAGCCCTCCAAGACAAGTGGAGTGGCCCTCATACCATTGTTGAGCAAAAGGGAGAGGTTACCTACCTGGTGGAACTTGGAACTCCCAGGAGCCCCCATAGGGTGCTCCATGTCAACAGGCTCAAACCATATGTTGACAGGGCAGACATGGGCCTTGCTCATGGCTACTGATGAGGGACAGGAGGAAGAGAGTGATCCACTCCCTGACCTGCTCTCACAGAACCCTGATGATGGTTCAGTAGATGGTGTAGCCTTGGCAGGCAGCCTCACTGCCCAGCAGCAAACTGATTGCAGAAAAGTTCTCAACCAGTTAAGACATATGTTTTCACTGACTCCAAGTCAGACTACCTGGTGCACTCATGAAGTGGACACTGGGGACAGTCTGCCTGTTAAAAATAAGATTTACAGGCAACCTGACCATATCAGGGACTGCATCAGGACTGAGGTCCAAAAGATGTTGGATTTGGGAGTGATTGAACCCTCAGATAGCCCTTGGGCTAATCCAGTAGTCTTGGTACCTAAACCTCACACCCAGGGTGGTAAGAGAGAGTTGAGGTTTTCTGTTGACTACAGGGGTCTCAATGCAGTCACTAGGACTGATGCCCATCCAATACCTAGGGCAGATGAGCTTATAGATACTTTGGCCTCAGCCAAGTTTCTGAGCACATTTGACCTGACAGCTGGCTACTGGCAGATCAGACTAGCTGAGGAGGCAAAAGCCAACACAGCATTCTCAACCCCTAGTGGGCATTATCAATTTGTGGTAATGCCCTTTGGTTTGAAGAATGCACCTGTCACTTTTTAAAGGTTGGTGAATAAAGTCCTTACAGGCTTGGAAGCCTATAGTGTAGCTTATCTGGATGATATTGCTGTCTTTAGCTCCACCTGGGAGGATCACCTGGTCCGCCTGAGAAATGTTTTGGAGGCCCTGCAGAAAGCAGGCCTCACTCTAAAGGCCACCAAGTGCCAGATAGGGCAGAGTCAAGTTGTGTACCTGGGCCACCTTGCGGGTGGAGGCCAGGTTCAACCATTGCAGAGCAAAATCCAGACCATCATGGACTGGGTTGCTCCAACCACCCAGACTCAGGTCAGAGCTTTCTTGGGCCTGACTGGGTACTATAGGAGGTTTGTCAAAGGATATGGATCCATAGTGACCCCTTTGAATGACTTAACTTCCAAGAGAATGCCAAAGAAAGTTCAGTGGACAGTTAGCTGTCAAAAGGCATTTGATGACCTGAAGCAGGCCATGTGCACTGCTCCCATTCTGCAAAGTCCTGACTACTCCAAACAATTCATTGTCCAAGCAGATGCATCTGAGTTGGGGGTAGGGGCTGTGTTATCACAATTGAATGATGAAGGTCAGGGTCAGCCAGTAGCTTTTATTAGCAGAAGGCTGACCCCCAGAGAGAAACGTTGGTCAGCTATTGAGAGGGAGGCCTTTGCTGTGGTTTGGGCTCTGAAGAAGCTGAGGCCATACTTGTTTGGCACTCACTTCATTGTTCAGACAGACCATAAGCCCCTCTTATGGCTAAAACAGATGAAGGGTGAAAACCCCAAACTTTTGAGGTGGTCCATTTCCCTACAGGGGATGGACTATACAGTGGAACATAGACCTGGGAGTAACCATGCCAATGCAGATGGACTCTCCAGATATTTCCACTTAGAACATGAAGACTCAACTGGTCAAGGTTAGTTTAATGTCCTGACGTTGGGGGGGGGGTTGTGTAGGAGAGTAGGATCTGCTTCTTATAGTTACACCCACGTTTTTGCTGATGTTTCACTGTTTTCGACTTAGTCTGACTGGGATCCTGCTATTCAGGACCCCAGTCTATCTGCTTTCTCCTCTAAATTGACTGCATGTACTTTAGGTACACTCCAGATTGGATTCTGGGGTACCCTTATAAGTCCCTAGCATATGGTATACTATGTACCCAGGGCATAGGTACCCCAGAGGCCTCCCAGGGGCTGCAGCATGTATTATGCCACCCCTAAGAGACCATTTAAAGTGACACCACAGGTCTGCTACTGCAGCCTGTGTAAGGTGGTGCATGCACCCCTTACTTAGATATAGGTTCACTATATCTATCCTAATCACTGCACATATAAACCTATCAGTCACCCCTATGGCAGGCCTTATCAATCCTGAAGGCAGGGTGCTGGGTTTTATGTGAGAGGCTGCCCATGCATGAGCAGAGGCCCTCTGCAGCCTTCGGGAACCTATTCTCCGGGGTTGTTTGAGATGCAGCCAACCATATATACTTTAGTGCATTATAACCTCGCGGTAAATGCTAACTTTAAAACGGCTGCATGGAAACATGTCGTGTTTGGTGTCAAACACCTTGGAATCATACCTCCACACCAGTAACTGGTGTTGGAGGTATGATTCCACCCTCCTAGAGGAGAAATATGACAACACCGGTACACCCGGTACCAGCTTCACAGAGCCCTGGCATCACAAAATGGATGCTGCCAGCCACAGACACGAGTCTGCCCTCCTGCTGCTGGACGAAACTCCGGCAGGGGAAGGTTTGACAATAGGTTTCCTGTCACAGGGAGGTGTGACCACCTCCCAGACAGGCTTTAGTGTATTGGGGCTGGGTGGGTGCACTCTGAGAGTGCTTTGATGTCTGCACTGGGGGCACATTTGGTGTCCCTGTGCATAGTCCAGCTCAAACCGGTTGCAGGAGCCATTTGTTCCTGCTCTGGCGCAAAACTGGACAAAGGACATGGGTGTAGCCACCCCTCTGTCCTGACCCTCCCATAGGTGGGTCCCCAGAGTTTGTCCCACCCCTTCCTTGGGCATAAAATAGGAACCCCTGACTACAGGACTTTGGATTTACCTGGACTAAACTCTGCTACAGAAACCAAGTACTTTTGACGATCTACACTTCGTTGGACGACAGAAGAATCTCCCTTGGAGTAAAGGAGTTACTCCCCTGCTGAGCAGGCAGCTAAATGCATCTGACCGGTTTGCATCTACAAAGCTCCTGAAGGACTCCGAAGATTTCTGCAACACAGGAGGTGGGTTCCCAAGGTCTCTGAGGTCGATCTGCGCTCTCAGCAATTCTGAGGCCCGTATCCCTCGTGGGGACCGTGAAAGCCGTACCCCTGGGCACCATGTACATTTGCAGCAGCATATGCTTTTTGGCAATCCCTGAAGCTGTGCTTTGGGCTACTTGTAGTCCTGACCCCGAGCAGTAATTCCACTGAAGATTTCCGGCCTACACTCCATGAGTGCTCTGTGGGCTGGTGCTTTGTGATTCAGCTTGAGGTCCCTTCGCGATCCCTGGTCCGTTGGCCTGTGGGTCCCTGTGAAGGTAACTTTAACTTTCAGTGGGCTTCCCTGGTTGCTCCAGACGTGCCCTGACTCTCCATTGCTTGGAGAGTCCCCAGGACCTTGCTGGTCCTCACAGAAGCATCTTTCCTCTGACCGCGTGGGTTGTTGTTGCCAAGGCTTGTTGGTGTTCAATCCGGACACTGACCCCCCAGCACTCGACATCCTTCATGGGACAGCTCACCTCCGGACTTTGGTCATTGTCAGCACCTCCTGGTCCCCGTGGCTGCAGAGTCAGGCTTCACCTCTTCTCACCTGAAGCACCCGACATCGGTGGGCATTTGATTGCTCCGCTCCTGGTCATGTGAAGTGACCCAGACTTTGTCCCCTCTGCTTTCAGGTTCTTCTCATCTCCGATCCAGGCTTGGATCACACCGGACACTTTTCTTCTCCACGGCAGCAGTACTTTTTGCATCACGCCATTGAAAACGACGAGGGTTTCCGACACCACTTGACCCCTATGCACCCGGCTCCTCTGGGATAGGTAACACGGGTACCTCGGTACTCTCAAGGGTGCTGGACTTAGAACCTTCTATGTTTAGCTGGGTTTGCTTAAAGTCCTCTCCTAAGTGTCCTTAATCTTTAAATTTCCAACCGCGACTTTCCCATAGAGTTGTACGGAGCTCGCACCTGTGTTCACACACTGCACCCGTCCTCCGTGGGTCCCCTGTGTCACTACCTTGGGTGGTTCCTTGGGGTCCCAGCGATTCTACGTGCTCTAGGCACTGTGTCTAGTCAAGTCGTGGTTGTTATACCACTTTCTTAGTATATGGTTTGGTCTCCCCTGGAGCCCACTGTGTATTGTGCTATTTACTGTCGTTCTAGTGATTTCATATTGTGTGCTTTGTTCTCTAATCTCATAAAGAGGTTAGTAGAGAGTGTTTAGTAATAAATACATATATTTTATATATACCTGGTGTGGTTCTCCTTTCATTTGGTCATTCAGGAGGTTATATACTGGTAAAACAAGCTGCTTTACATTCCTTCGAGACTTAGCCTGAAGGCTGCTCTCCATAGCTACCACTAGGATAGCTTTCAATAAAGGTTGTCTTTAACCTAATCATCAATAAAGGTAGTTTGGACTGGTGCAAGGTGCCCACTTTAATTTTTGGACGGCATATACCAGGCCAACTTCAGGGGCAGCCACTGTGGCCTCTGAGAGGCCCAGGGCTTCAGGGGGCAGCCACAGTGGCCTCTGAGAGGCCCACAGCTTCGGGGGGCAGCCATGCCCACATCTGAAAGGCTGGTGGGGCTGGAAAGAATTAGTTATGTTTAGGGCTCTCCTTCAAGAGCCATGTCCGGCTTCTGGAGTAGTTTGTGTTTTAAATATATCCGTACAAAAATATCATAGCCAGAATATTGACTCCTGCAGGATCTTGAAGATTAGCAAACATCGGGTTCAACACCCCCCGTCGGTCTCTTCTCTTCCCACGGGTCACAATGTCATCCTTGTTTCGTCGGCGGTGCAGGTGAGCAGCAACCGGTACTGACAACCTTTGCAAAACTTCCATCCCTCTGTGAGAGATATCCTCACCAACTCAGACACTCACACTGCACAGGAGCTTACAAGGGACAGCTCAGTTTAATGATATGAAAGACACATTCATGAAAGATTAGCTAATTGTAGAAGGCTCAAGCAAGAAGGCGAGCCAACATCTGGGGCTGCAAGGAATCATTCTCCAAAGAAGCAGAGCAAACATTGCTGAGGAATCAAACTTTCCATTAAAGAACTTGAGAAAGTTGAGAGGAGGAAAGGTGGTGAGGGGGCAACAGCTGGAGAGGGAACTGATGAGGTAAGTGGCACAGGTGGGGAATAAGGCATCGGAACAAAGAGATCAAACCTTAAAGCCAATAGGGGGAGGTGAAACGTAATACAAAGAATTGTAACAGGTGTGGGAGCATTTATCACATTGCAGATTCAAACATTGCTCCACAATGAGCAAAGATTGCAGGAGATGCGGGCGAAGAGAGCATTCGCCAGGAAGTGCAGGGAAAAGATACGGAGTGGCGTTGCTTCGGTTAGTGAGGAAGGGGAGGACGTGCGGAGTATCAAGTGTTGGATGTGGTGAAGAAGCACCTGGTGGAAGTGTCGGTCTAAAGCAACCTTCAGGATAAGGGACAAAGATCTACACTTGATGGTAGAACCAGGATCCAGGTGCACCATCTCACCAGAGGGCTCTGTAGAGAGCTTGTGGGGGCAATTCTTCTAGAGCTGAAGGACATTAACCCTGTGGTTACCAGACTATTGCAGCAAACTTTATAGAGTGCACGTGCGTGGAAACAACGCTCAGGGAGAGGCGGATCAGACAAGGTGTATGTTGCAAAGTCTGGACCACCAATTTTGGGCTGGGTGCATCAATGTTACGTACATGTCATCATCAACCCCAGGGCAAGGGTCAGATCATGGTAGTGGGGAATACCAATGAGGAATAATTTGTGAAGGAAACTAAAGTTTTTTTTTAAGCGAAACCGGGGCTATTGAGATGGTACAGGAAACAGCACTTACAACGCTGTCTCCACAACGCAGTTCCTTTACAACGCGGTCGTTACAGCGACCGCGTTGTTACCACGCGTACCATGACATCGCAAGTCAATTCAACGACTTGCTGTAGGGGGCGCGCTGGTGTTGGATTTACAATCCAACACCTTCCCTGCTGTTGCACAAACTGGAGTAGGACTAGTAAATAATACTATTCCTAAGTCCAGCGCGCCCCCAACAGCAAGTAGTTGAAATGACTTGCAATGTAATGGTTCGCGTTGAAACAACGCGGTCGTTGTAACAACCGCGTTGAAATGGAATGCGTGAACAACGCATTTGTTGTAAAGAGCCATATTCAGATGGTACATCTGTGCGATAATACTGATCGAGGGAGCAGTCCCGGTTAAAACCCAGTGCCAGGAAAATTACGATTTTGACCAGACAAGAGGTCAAAAATATGATAAAGAAAAAATACATGGTTCATAAGGGGATGATACAACTTATAAAGGCAGCAGAATGGGTTTCGCTGGTAGTGATCTCAAAAACAAAAAAAACAGATAGCAAGTTAAGGTTCTGTGTGGATCTTCGCAGTTTAAATCAGAACATAGTACTGGACAGCTTTCCTTTGGATGCTAAGTACTTCTCAAAGATAGATTTGAGATGTGCTTATAACCAGATCAAATTACAGCCAGATCCAAAATCACAGCTTTCATCAGACCGGAAGTGTGTTCCAATTCACCCCGGAAGCCGTTAGGTCTCGATGGACGGCGAGGTTGCTCCAGTGAATGACATCTGATACACTAAAGATAAGAGCCAAGTTGTGTCCTCCATAATTACATCCTCATTTTCAGTGGGACTGTGGAGGAAAACAGCACGTCATTGCAGGAAGTCCTGGACAAGCTGAGAAGGGCAGGATTCCCTCTACATAGAGAGAAATATGAATTCCTGGAAGAGAAGGTGGAATAGGCAGTATGTACCATTTCTGCTCACTGGGGGAGACCAAAGGCAAACTTGGCGAGGCTGCTGAGGGGGATCTAGAATATCAAGATAAAGAACAATTAAGGTCCTTTACGCAGTTTTTCAGAGGGTCTGCGGACAAAACGGAGTCATTGAGAGTGGTACTGTCTAAAGTATATATATTTGAAAGATCATAAGTGCAGAAAGAAACATACAAGAAAAACAACATGGAAGCATGAGAAGGGGGTGGGGCGTGGCTGGACGTCAAACATGGTGGTCGCAATGTGAGCGAGCTTGGCTTACAGCCCTAAACATCCAACCACATCAGGCCAGAGCACCCCCAAGGGCTGTGGTGCCTGCATCTGCAGAAAGGTGCCATGGAGAGGCGTACATCAGCCCAAATTGAGCGGGATCTGGAGCAGGCAGTGGTGGCTAAGTAGGAGCAGGTGAGCCCTACACAAAGCCCGGCACACCACTGGACCCCTGGGGGAGTGGGACACAGAGGGAGTAGGGGTGCAGACAGGAGGCAGCTCAACGCCTCTGGTGACCCCCAACAGTGCCAGGTACTGTACAGAGCCAGTGGCCTTTGACCCCGGGGTACTGCAGAAAGGAGCAGGGGCCCTGCCCTTGACAAGCAAAAGGCGATGATCAAGCACAGGTTGGGACCTTGAATAACAAAAGGACCGAGCAGGGACGCGCTGACCACTGTCCCCCACGAACCTGCCCCGCTGTATCTGAAGCAGAAGAGCAGGCCGTGCAGTGCGGCCGCCGGTGGGGGTATTGAGCACTTGGCAGGTACCACACTACCAGAGACCCTTAGAGAGAAAGGACAGACGAATGCAGCAGGACAAAATCCCGGGAAAGTAGCTCCCTGTGACTTAAGAAGGGGACAGTAAACTGACTGAAGCACTACTGGACCCCGGTTTCCAAAAGGGGTGCAGGTTACGGAAAGAGGTGAGATCCCCCAGGGCAACACAACATCCGGTTGACAAGGATTTCGACAGCACACCTCTCAAAAGAGTGAGATGTATGCATCTGCGGGGGGATGAAAAACATCCGAACGGTGAAACGAGATAGCACTGGCAATGAGTGGATTTTAGGCCCTAAAGTGGTAAGTGGGCGTCAACTTGCAGGCACCCTGTTGGCCCTACACCAGGTGTCCACGAGGCGCAGGAACGCAGGCGGTCGCCTCTTCGGGGCCCAGCAGGGAAGGGACCTATTCCTGGCACTGGCTGCGAAGGAGCATCATGATAACACTGTTCGTGAGACTTGCAACTATACGGGAAGAAGCCCCTAAACCCCACCTTGATATAAAGAACTGCCTTCCCCATTCGGAGATAATGGCTTCTCGTGCCAGCCAGATGGAGCTTAGGGACTGACGTCCTCCCCTTGAGGCACCTGGCAGGCTGTGTGAAAGTGAAAAACAACAGAACTCGATGACAAGCATCCTTCCACGTGTCAGCGTAGCGGCCACTGATGCCGCGCCCCAGCATTACAAATGGGCTGACTGAGAGGTCTCAAAGCTTCCGCACGTGGAGATGGAGTGCCACTAGAAGATGAATCCCGGAGAAGTCCCTTGCTTACTGTGCCACTGGAGTTAAGCTAGCCTGGCTGATGAAGGGTGTTATTTATTTATTTATTTTATTTATTTAATGAGATTTATATAGCGTGGCTAGACCCGAAGGTATCAGAGCGCTTTACATGAGGATCGGAGAGTTGCAGGTTACAAGTTACATTTGTTACAAGAGCATAGACAAGCATAGGATAAAAAAAACAATGTTAAGGAAATTCGTCAAGGGAGGGAGAGGAAGGAGACAGAACAGGGAGACGGGGAGAAACTGTGTCCAATGTCCGGCTGGGTAGGTGACGGCCGGCAGGATTAACCAAGGCCAATCTCCTCTATAGCTGTCAAGGCAGCTCCACCGGGCATTGGCCATAATGCTCAGACTCCACTGTCTGGATGGTGGTCAGGTGTGATCAGAGAATGTCGTAGTAGAGCAGGGGAGTTGGAGTGGTGAGAAATTACAGTCCGAGCAAAGTCCAGATGACATGTTGAGGTCAGGCACTGTCCTGAGAGGGCTTTACACAGAATATTTCAGCTTCGAACAAAGTCTCCCGGGCCAGATCGATTTGTCAGGGGGGAGGTCCCCCGTAACCGGTCCCAGGATGCTTGTGTCCAGTCCAGGGAAGACCTGGCTTGACAGTTCGGGCTAGACTGTTCCCATGAGGCACAGGGTCAAGACTGATTTGCATATAGCTGTGTCTGAACTCGGGTGGCGAAGTGAGCTAAAGAACGATGATGGATTCAACCCAGATCTGTGACTGAGGGTGAGTGTCTGAAAAGTTTCAGCGCTCCGCCCATCATCTCCTTGTGTTTGCTTTGTTTGCCCTAAGTTGGCAGGGTATGCCCAGACGTGGGTCCCTTGCTCACTTTGCCACTGGAGTCAAGCTAGCCTGGCTGATGAAGGGTGTTAACCCGAAACCAGTCTCAGGATGCTTGTTTCCAGTTCAGAGAAGACCTGGCTTGGCAGTTCAGGCTCGACTGTTCCCATGAGGCACAGGGTCAAGACTGATTTGCATATGGCTGGGTCTGAACTGGGGTGGCGAAGTTAGCTAAAGAATGATGATGGATTCAACCCAGATCTGTGACTGGGGGTGAGTGTCTGAAAAGTTTCAGCGTTCCGTCCATCATCTCCTTGTGTTTGCTTTCTTCACCCTAAGGTGACAGGGTATGCCCAGACGTGGGTTACTTGCTCACTTTGCCACTGGAGTCAAACTAGCTTGGCTGATGAGGGGTGTGACCCCGAAACCGGTCCCAGGATGCTTGTTTCCAGTCCAGGGAAGACCTGGCCTGGCAGTTCAGGCTGGACTGTTCCCATAAGGAACAGGGTCAAGACTGATTTCCATATAGCTGGGTCTGAACTGAGGTGGTGAAGTGAGCTAAAGAACGATGATGGATTCAACCCAGATCTGTGACTGGGGGTGAGTGTCTGAAAAGTTTCAGCGCTCCGTCCATCATCTCCTTGTGTTTGCTTTGTTTGCCCTAAGTTGGCAAGGTATGCCCAGACATGGGTCCCTTGCTCACTTTGCCATTGGAGTCAAGCTAGCCTGGCTGATGAGGGGTGTTACTCCGAAACCAGTCTCAGGATGCTTGTTTCCAGTCAAGGGAAGACCTGGCTTGGCAGTTCAGGCTGGACTGTTCCCATGAGGCACAGGGTCAAGACTGATTTGCATAGAGCTGGGTCTGAACTGGGGTGGCGAAGTGAGCTAGATAATGATGATAAATTCAACCCAGATCTTTGACTGGGGGTGAGTGTCTGAAAAGTTTCAGCGCTCCGTCCATCATCTCCTTCTGTTTGCTTTGTTTGCCCTACGTTGGCAGGGTAAGCGCAGACGCGGGTCCCTTGCTCACTTTGCCACTGGATTCAAGCTACCTGGCTGATGAGGGGTGTTACCCCGAAACCGGTCCCAGGATGCTTGTTTACAGTTCAGGGAAGACCTGGCTTGGAGGTGCGGATTGGACTGTTCCCATGAAGCACAGGGTCAAGACTGATTTGCATAGAGCTGGGTCTGAAATGGGGTGGCAAAGTGAGCAAAAGAATGATGATGCATTCAACCCACATCTGTGACTGGGGGTGAGTGTCTGAAAAGTTTCAGCGCTCCGTCCATCATCTCCCTGTGTTTGCTTTGTTCTCCCTAAGTTGGCAGGGTATGCCCAGACGTGGGTCCCTTGCTCACTTTGCCACTGGAGTCAAGCTAGCCTGGCTGATGAGGGGTGTGCCCCCGAAACTGGTCCCAGGATGCTTGTTTCCGGTCCAGGGAAGACCTGGGCTGGCAGTTCAGGCTGGACTGTTCCCATAAGGAACAGGGTCAAGACTGATTTACATATAGCTGGGTTTGAACTGAGGTGGCAAAGTGAGCTAAAGAACAATGATGGTTTTAACCAATATCTGTGACTGGGGGTGAGTGTCTGAAAAGTTTCAGCGCTCCGTCCATCATCTCCTTGTGTTTGCTTTGTTCGCCCTAAGTTGGCAGGGTATGCCCAGATGTGGGTCTCTTGCTCACTTTGCCACTGGATTCAAGCTAGCCTGGCTGATGAGAGGTGTTACCCCGAAACCGGTCCCAGAATGCTTGTTTCCGGTCAAGGGAAGACCTGACTTGGCAGTGCGGGCTGGACTGTTCACATGAGGCACAGGGTCAAGACTGATTTGCATAGAGCTGGGTCTGAACTGGGGTGGCGAAGTTGGCTAAAGAATGATGATGCATTCAACTCACATCTGTGACTCTGGGTGAGTGTCTGAAAAGTTTCAGCGCTCTGTCCATCATCTCCTTGTGTTTGCTTTGTTTGCCCTAAGTTGGCAAGGTATGCCCAGACGTGGGTCTCTTGCTCACTTTGCCACTGGATTCAAGCTAGCCTGGCTGATGAGAGGTGTTACCCCGAAACGAGTCCCAGGATGCTTGTTTCCAGTCCAGGGAAGACCTGGCTTGGCAGTTTGGGCTGGACTATTCCCATGAGGCTCAGGGTCAAGACTGATTTGCATAGAGTTGGGTCTGAACTGGGTTGGTGAAGTGAGCTAAAGAACGATGATGGATTCAACCAGATCTGTGACTGGGGGTGAGTGTCTGAAATATTCAGCTCTCCGTCCATCATCTCCTTGTGTTTGCTTTGTTCGCCCTAAGTTGGCAGGTTATTCCCAGACGTGGGTCTCTTGCTCACTTTGCCACTGGAGTCAAGCTAGCCTAGCTGATGAGGGGTGTTACTCCGAAACCAGTCTCAGGATGCTTGTTTTTAGTACAGGGAAGACGTGGCTTGGCAGTTTGGGCTGGACTGTTCCCATGAGGCACAGGGTCAAGACTGATTTGCATATAGCTGGGTCTGAATTGGGGTGGCAAAGTGAGCTAAAGAATGATGATGGATTCAACCCAGATCTGTGACTGGGGGTGAGTGTCTGAAACGTTTCAGCGCTCTGTCCATCATCTCCTTGTGTTTGCTTTGTTTGCCCTAAGTTGGCAGGGTATGCCCAGACGTGGGTCTCTTGCTCACTTTGCCACTGGATTCAAGCTAACCTGGCTGATGAGGGGTGCTACCCCGAAACCGGTCAAAGGATGCTTGTTTCCGGTCCAGGGAAGACCTGGCCTGGCAGTTCAGGCTGGACTGTTCCCATAAGGAACAGGGTGAAGACTGATTTACATATAGCTGGGTCTGAACTGAGGTGGCGAAGTGAGCTAAAGAACGATGATGGATTCAACCCAGATCTGTGACTGGGGGTGAGTGTCTGAAAAGTTTCAGCGCTCTGTCCATCATCTCCTTGTGTTTGCTTTGTTTGCCCTAAGTTGGCAGGGTATGCCCTCACGTGGGTCTCTTGCTCACTTTGCCACAGGATTCAAGCTAGCCTGGCTGATGAGAGGTGTTAACCCAAAACCGATCCCAGGATGCTTGTTTCCGGTCAAGGGAAGACCTGACTTGGCAGTTTGGGCTGGACTGTTCCCATGAGGCTCAGGGTCAAGACTGATTTGAATAGAGTTTGGTCGTAACCGGGGTGGCGAAGTGAGCTAAAGAGCGATGATGGATTCAACCAGATCTGTGACTGGGGGTGAGTGTCTGAAAAGGTTCAGCGCTTCGTCCATCATCTCCTTGTGTTTGCCTTGTTTGCCCTAAGTTGGCAGGGTGTTCCCAGACGTGGGTCCCTTGCTCACTTTGCCACTGGATTTAAGCTAGCCTGGCTGATGAGGGGTGTTACCCTGAAACCAGTCCCAGGATGCTTGTTTCCGGTCCAGTAAAGACCTGGCTTGGTAGTTCGGGCTGGACTGTTCCCATGAGGAACAGGGTCAAGACTGATTTGCATATAGCTATGTCTGAACTGGGGTTGTGAAGTGAGCTTAAGAATGATGATGGATTCAACCCAGATCTGTGACTGGGGGTGAGTGTCTGAAAAGTTTCAGCGCTCCGTCCATCAGCTCCTTTTGTTTGCTTTGTTCACCCTAAATTGGCAGGGTATGCGCAGACGTGGGTCCCATGCTCACTTTGCCATTGGATTCAAACTAGCCTGGCTGATGAGAGGTGTTACTCCGAAACGAGTCCCAGGATGCTTGTTTCCAGTCCAGGGAAGACCTGGCTTGGCAGTTTGGGCTGGACTATTCCCATGAGGCTCAGGGTCAAGACTGATTTGCATAGAGTTGGGTCTGAACTAGGGTGGCGAAGTGAGCTAAAGAACGATGATGGATTCAACCAGATCTGTGACTGGGGGTGAGTGTCTGAAATGTTTCAGCACTCCGTCCATCATCTCCTTGTGTTTGCTTTGTTTTCCCTAAGTTGGCAGGGTATGCCCACACATGGGTCTCTTGCTCACTTTGCCACTGGATTCAAGCTAGCCTGGCTGATGAGAGGTGTTACCCCAAAACCGATCCCAGGATGCTGGTTTCTGGTCAAGGGAAGACCTGACTTGGCAGTTTGGGCTGGACTGTTCCCATGCGGCTCAGGGTCAAGACTGATTTGCATAGAGTTGGGTCCGAACTGGGGTGGTGAAGTGAGCTAAAGAATGATGATGGATTCAACCCAGATCTGTGACTGGGGGTGAGTGTCTGAAAAGTTTCAGCGCTCTGTCCATCATCTCCTTGTGTTTGCTTTGTTTTCCCTAAGTTGGCAGGATATGCCCACACGTGGGTCTCTTGCTCACTTTGCCACTGGATTCAAGCTAGCCTGGCTGATGAGAGGTGTTAACCCAAAACCGATGCCAGGATGCTTGTTTCCATTCAAGGGAAGACCTGACTTGGCAGTTTGGGCTGGACTGTTCCCATGAGGCTCAGGGTCAAGACTGATTTGAATAGAGTTAGGTCGTAACCGGGGTGGCGAAGTGAGCTAAAGAACGATGATGGATTCAACCAGATCTGTGACTGGGGGTGAGTGTCTGAAATGTTTCAGCGCTCCGTCCATCATCTCCTTGTATTTGCTTTGTTCGCCCTAAGTTGGCAGGGAATTCCCAGACGTGGGTCCCTTGCTCACTTTGCCACTGGAGTCAAGCTAGTCTGGCTGATGAGGGGTGTTACCCCGAAACCAGTCTCAGGATGCTTGTTTCTAGTCCAGGGAAGACGTGGCTTGGCAGTTTGGGCTGGACTGTTCCCATGAGGCACAGGGTCAAGACTGATTTGCATAGAGCTGGGTCTGACCTGGGGTGGCGAAGTGAGCTAAAGAATGATGATGGATTCAACCCAGATCTGTGACTGGGACTGAGCGTGTGAAAAGTTTTAGCACTCCGTGCATCATCTCCTTGTGTTTGCTTTGTTTGCCCTACGTTGGCAGGGTATGCCCAGACGTGGGTCCCTTGCTCACTTTGCCACTGGATTCAAGCTACCTGGCTGATGAGGGGTGTTCCCCCGAAATGGGTCCCAGGATGCTTGTTTCCAGTCCAGGGAAGACCTGGTTTGGCAGTTCAGGCTGGACTGTTCCCATGAGGCACAGGGTCAAGGCTGATTTACACAGAGCTGGGTATGAACTGGGGTGGCGAAGTGAGCTAAAGAATGATGGATTCAACCCAGATCTCTGACTGGGGGTGAGTGTCTGAAAAGGTTCAGCGCTCCGTCCATCATCTCCTTGTGTTTGCCTTGTTTGCCCTAAGCTGGCAGGGTATGCCCAGACTTGGGTCCCTTGCTCACTTTGCCACTGGATCTAAGCTAGCCTGGCTGATGAGGGGTGTTACCCTGAAACCAGTCCCAGGATGCTTGTTTCCGGTCCAGGAAAGACCTGGCTTGGCAGTTCGGGCTGGACTGTTCCCATGAGGAACAGGGTCAAGACTGAATTGCATACAGCTATGTCTGAACTGGGGTGGTGAAGTGAGCTAAAGAATGATGATGGATTCAACCCAGATCTGTGACTGGGGGTGAGTGTCTGAAAAGGTTCAGCGCTCCGTCCATCATCTCCTTGTGTTTGCCTTGTTTGCCCTAAGTTGGCAGGGTATGCCCACACGTGGGTCTCTTGCTCACTTTGCCACTGGATTCAAGCTAGCCTGGCTGATGAGAGGTGTTACCCCAAAACCGATCCCAGGATGCTGGTTTCCGGTCAAGGGAAGACCTGACTTGGCAGTTTGGGCTGGACTGTTCCCATGCGGCTCAGGGTCAAGACTGATTTGCATAGAGTTGGGTCTGAACTGGGGTGGCGAAGTGAGCTAAAGAACGATGATGGATTTAACCAGATCTGTGACTGGGGTGGGTGTCTGAAATGTTTCAGCGCTCCGTCCATCATCTCCTTGTGTTTGCTTTGTTCGCCCTAAGTTGGCAGGGTATTCCCAGATGTGGGTCCCTTGCTCAATTTGCCACTGGAGTCAAGCTAGCCTGGCTGATGAGGGGTGCTACCCCGAAACCGGTCCCAGGATGCTTGTTTCCGGTCCAGGGAAGACCTGGCCTGGCAGTTCAGGCTGGACTGTTCCCATAAGGAACAGGGTCAAGACTGATTTACATATAGCTGGGTCTGAACTGAGGTGGCGAAGTGAGCTAAAGAACGATGATGGATTCAACTCAGATCTGTGACTGGGGTTGAGTGTCTGAAAAGTTTCAGCGCTCTGTGCATCATCTCCTTGTGTTTGCTTTGTTTGCCCTATATTGGCAGGGTATGCCCAGACGTGAGTCCCTTGCTCACTTTGCCACTGGATTAAAGCTACCTGGCTGATGAGGGGTGTTCCCCCGAAATGGGTCCCAGGATGCTTGTTTCCAGTCCAGGAAAGACCTGGTTTGGCAGTTCGGGCTGGACTGTTCCCATGAGGCACAGGGTCAAGGCTGATTTGCATATAGCTATGTCTGAACTGGGGTTGTGAAGTGAGCTAAAGAATGAGGGATTCAACCCAGATCTGTGATTGAGGGTGAGTGTCTGAAAAGGTTCAGCGCTTCGTCCATCATCTCCTTGTGTTTGCCTTGTTTGCCCTAAGTTGGCAGGGTATGCCCAGACTTGGGTCCCTTGCTCACTTTGCCACTGGATTTAAGCTAGCCTGGCTGATGAGGGGTGTTACCCTGAAACCAGTCCCAGGTTGCTTGTTTCCGGTCCAGGAAAGACCTGGCTTGGCAGTTCGGGCTGGACTGTTCCCATGAGGAACAGGGTCAAGACTGATTTGCATATAGCTATGTCTGAACTGGGGTTGTGAAGTGAGCTTAAGAATGATGATGGATTCAACCCAGATCTGTGACTGGGGGTGAGTGTCTGAAAGGTTTCAGCGCTCCGTCCATCAGCTCCTTTTGTTTGCTTTGTTCACCCTAAATTGGCAGGGTATGCGCAGACGTGGGTCCCATGCTCACTTTGCCATTGGATTCAAACTAGCCTGGCTGATGAGAGGTGTTACTCCGAAACGAGTCCCAGGATGCTTGTTTCCAGTCCAAGGAAGACCTGGCTTGGCAGTTTGGGCTGGACTATTCCCATGAGGCTCAGGGTCAAGACTGATTTGCATAGAGTTGGGTCTGAACTAGGGTGGCGAAGTGAGCTAAAGAACGATGACGGATTCAACCAGATCTGTGACTGGGGGTGAGTGTCTGAAATGTTTCAGCACTCCGTCCATCATCTCCTTGTGTTTGCTTTGTTTTCCCTAAGTTGGCAGGGTATGCCCACACATGGGTCTCTTGCTCACTTTGCCACTGGATGCAAGCTAGCCTGGCTGATGAGAGGTGTTACCCCAAAACCGATGCCAGGATGCTGGTTTCCGGTCAAGGGAAGACCTGACTTGGCAGTTTGGGCTGGACTGTTCCCATGAGGCTCAGGGTCAAGACTGATTTGAATAGAGCTGGGTCTGACCTGGGGTGGCGAAGTGAGCTAAAGAATGATGATGGATTCAACCCAGATCTGTGACTGGGACTGAGCGTCTGAAAAGTTTTAGCACTCCGTGCATCATCTCCTTGTGTTTGCCCTACGTTGGCAGGGTATGCCCAGACGTGGGTCCCTTGCTCACTTTGCCACTGGATCTAAGCTAGCCTGGCTGATGAGGGGTGTTACCCTGAAACCAGTCCCAGGATGCTTGTTTCCGGTCCAGGAAAGACCTGGCTTGGCAGTTCGGGCTGGACTGTTCCCATGAGGAACAGGGTCAAGACTGAATTGCATACAGCTATGTCTGAACTGGGGTGGTGAAGTGAGCTAAAGAATGATGATGGATTCAACCCAGATCTGTGACTGGGGGTGAGTGTCTGAAAAGGTTCAGCGCTCCGTCCATCATCTCCTTGTGTTTGCCTTGTTTGCCCTAAGTTGGCAGGGTATGCCCACACGTGGGTCTCTTGCTCACTTTGCCACTGGATTCAAGCTAGCCTGGCTGATGAGAGGTGTTACCCCAAAACCGATTCCAGGATGCTGGTTTCCGGTCAAGGGAAGACCTGACTTGGCAGTTTGGGCTGGACTGTTCCAATGCGGCTCAGGGTCAAGACTGATTTGCATAGAGTTGGGTCTGAACTGGGGTGGCGAAGTGAGCTAAAGAACGATGATGGATTTAACCAGATCTGTGACTGGGGTGGGTGTCTGAAATGTTTCAGCGCTCCGTCCATCATCTCCTTGTGTTTGCTTTGTTCGCCCTAAGTTGGCAGGGTATTCCCAGATGTGGGTCCCTTGCTCACTTTGCCACTGGAGTCAAGCTAGCCTGGCTGATGAGGGGTGCTACCCCGAAACCGGTCCCAGGATGCTTGTTTCCGGTCCAGGGAAGACCTGGCCTGGCAGTTCAGGCTGGACTGTTCCCATAAGGAACAGGGTCAAGACTGATTTACATATAGCTGGGTCTGAACTGAGGTGGCGAAGTGAGCTAAAGAACGATGATGGATTCAACTCAGATCTGTGACTGGGGTTGAGTGTCTGAAAAGTTTCAGTGCTCTGTGCATCATCTCCTTGTGTTTGCTTTGTTTGCCCTATGTTGGCAGGGTATGCCCAGACGTGGGTCTCTTGCTCACTTTGCCACTGGATTCAAGCTAGCCTGGCTGATGAGGGGTGTTACCCGAAACCGGTCCCAGGATGCTTGTTTCCATTCCAGGGAAGACGTGGCTTGACAGTTTGGGCTGGAATGTTCCCATGAAGCACAGGGTCAAGACTGATTTGCATAGAGCTTGGTCTGAACTGGGGTGGCGAAGTGAGCTAAAGAATGATGATGGATTCAACCCAGAACTGTGACTGGGACTGAGTGTCTGAAAAGTTTTAGCGCTCCGTGCATCATCTCCTTGTGTTTGCTTTGTTTGCCCTACATTGGCAGGGTATGCCCAGACGTGGGTCCCTTGCTCACTTTGCCACTGGATTCAAGCTACCTGGCTGATGAGGGGTGTTACCCCGAAACAGGTCCCAGAATGCTTGTTTTCAGTCCAGGGAAGACCTGGTTTGGCAGTTTGGCTGGACTGTTCCCATGAGGCACAGGGTCAAAGCTGATTTGCATAGAGCTGGGTATGAACTGGGGTGCCGAAGTGAGCTAAAGAATGATGGATTCAACCCAGATCTGTGACTGGGGTTGAGTGTCTGAAAAGTTTCAGCGCTCTGTGCATCATCTCATTGTGTTTGCTTTGTTTGCCCTATATTGGCAGGGTATGCCCAGACGTGAGTCCCTTGCTCACTTTGCCACTGGATTAAAGCTACCTGGCTGATGAGGGGTGTTCCCCCGAAATGGGTCCCAGGATGCTTGTTTCCAGTCCAGGAAAGACCTGGTTTGGCAGTTCGGGCTGGACTGTTCCCATGAGGCACAGGGTCAAGGCTGATTTGCATATAGCTATGTCTGAACTGGGGTTGTGAAGTGAGCTAAAGAATGAGGGATTCAACCCAGATCTGTGACTGAGGGTGAGTGTCTGAAAAGGTTCAGCGCTTCGTCCATCATCTCCTTGTGTTTGCCTTGTTTGCCCTAAGTTGGCAGGGTATGCCCAGACTTGGGTCCCTTGCTCACTTTGCCACTGGATTTAAGCTAGCCTGGCTGATGAGGGTGTTACCCTGAAACCAGTCCCAGGTTGCTTGTTTCCGGTCCAGGAAAGACCTGGCTTGGCAGTTCGGGCTGGACTGTTCCCATGAGGAACAGGGTCAAGACTGATTTGCATATAGCTATGTCTGAACTGGGGTTGTGAAGTGAGCTTAAGAATGATGATGGATTCAACCCAGATCTGTGACTGGGGGTGAGTGTCTGAAAGGTTTCAGCGCTCCGTCCATCAGCTCCTTTTGTTTGCTTTGTTCACCCTAAATTGGCAGGGTATGCGCAGACGTGGGTCCCATGCTCACTTTGCCATTGGATTCAAACTAGCCTGGCTGATGAGAGGTGTTACTCCGAAACGAGTCCCAGGATGCTTGTTTCCAGTCCAAGGAAGACCTGGCTTGGCAGTTTGGGCTGGACTATTCCCATGAGGCTCAGGGTCAAGACTGATTTGCATAGAGTTGGGTCTGAACTAGGGTGGCGAAGTGAGCTAAAGAACGATGACGGATTCAACCAGATCTGTGACTGGGGGTGAGTGTCTGAAATGTTTCAGCACTCCGTCCATCATCTCCTTGTGTTTGCTTTGTTTTCCCTAAGTTGGCAGGGTATGCCCACACATGGGTCTCTTGCTCACTTTGCCACTGGATTCAAGCTAGCCTGGCTGATGAGAGGTGTTACCCCAAAACCGATGCCAGGATGCTGGTTTCCGGTCAAGGGAAGACCTGACTTGGCAGTTTGGGCTGGACTGTTCCCATGAGGCTCAGGGTCAAGACTGATTTGAATAGAGCTGGGTCTGACCTGGGGTGGCGAAGTGAGCTAAAGAATGATGATGGATTCAACCCAGATCTGTGACTGGGACTGAGCGTCTGAAAAGTTTTAGCACTCCGTGCATCATCTCCTTGTGTTTGCTTTGTTTGCCCTACGTTGGCAGGGTATGCCCAGACGTGGGTCCCTTGCTCACTTTGCCACTGGATCTAAGCTAGCCTGGCTGATGAGGGGTGTTACCCTGAAACCAGTCCCAGGATGCTTGTTTCCGGTCCAGGAAAGACCTGGCTTGGCAGTTCGGGCTGGACTGTTCCCATGAGGAACAGGGTCAAGACTGAATTGCATACAGCTATGTCTGAACTGGGGTGGTGAAGTGAGCTAAAGAATGATGATGGATTCAACCCAGATCTGTGACTGGGGGTGAGTGTCTGAAAAGGTTCAGCGCTCCGTCCATCATCTCCTTGTGTTTGCCTTGTTTGCCCTAAGTTGGCAGGGTATGCCCACACGTGGGTCTCTTGCTCACTTTGCCACTGGATTCAAGCTAGCCTGGCTGATGAGAGGTGTTACCCCAAAACCGATTCCAGGATGCTGGTTTCCGGTCAAGGGAAGACCTGACTTGGCAGTTTGGGCTGGACTGTTCCAATGCGGCTCAGGGTCAAGACTGATTTGCATAGAGTTGGGTCTGAACTGGGGTGGCGAAGTGAGCTAAAGAACGATGATGGATTTAACCAGATCTGTGACTGGGGTGGGTGTCTGAAATGTTTCAGCGCTCCGTCCATCATCTCCTTGTGTTTGCTTTGTTCGCCCTAAGTTGGCAGGGTATTCCCAGATGTGGGTCCCTTGCTCACTTTGCCACTGGAGTCAAGCTAGCCTGGCTGATGAGGGGTGCTACCCCGAAACCGGTCCCAGGATGCTTGTTTCCGGTCCAGGGAAGACCTGGCCTGGCAGTTCAGGCTGGACTGTTCCCATAAGGAACAGGGTCAAGACTGATTTACATATAGCTGGGTCTGAACTGAGGTGGCGAAGTGAGCTAAAGAACGATGATGGATTCAACTCAGATCTGTGACTGGGGTTGAGTGTCTGAAAAGTTTCAGTGCTCTGTGCATCATCTCCTTGTGTTTGCTTTGTTTGCCCTATGTTGGCAGGGTATGCCCAGACGTGGGTCTCTTGCTCACTTTGCCACTGGATTCAAGCTAGCCTGGGCTGATGAGGGGTGTTACCCCGAAACCGGTCCCAGGATGCTTGTTTCCATTCCAGGGAAGACGTGGCTTGACAGTTTGGGCTGGAATGTTCCCATGAAGCACAGGGTCAAGACTGATTTGCATAGAGCTGGGTCTGAACTGGGGTGGCGAAGTGAGCTAAAGAATGATGATGGATTCAACCCAGAACTGTGACTGGGACTGAGTGTCTGAAAAGTTTTAGCGCTCCGTGCATCATCTCCTTGTGTTTGCTTTGTTTGCCCTACATTGGCAGGGTATGCCCAGACGTGGGTCCCTTGCTCACTTTGCCACTGGATTCAAGCTACCTGGCTGATGAGGGGTGTTACCCCGAAACAGGTCCCAGAATGCTTGTTTTCAGTCCAGGGAAGACCTGGTTTGGCAGTTTGGCTGGACTGTTCCCATGAGGCACAGGGTCAAAGCTGATTTGCATAGAGCTGGGTATGAACTGGGGTGCCGAAGTGAGCTAAAGAATGATGGATTCAACCCAGATCTGTGACTGGGGGTGAGTGTCTGAAAAGGTTCAGTGCTCAGTCCATCATCTCCTTGTGTTTGCCTTGTTTGCCCTAAGTTGGCAGTTTATGCCCAGACTTGGGTCCCTTGCTCACTTTGCCACTGGATTTAAGCTAGCCTGGCTGATGAGGGGTGTTACCCCGAAACCAGTCCCAGGATGCTTGTTTCCGGTCCAGGGAAGACCTGGCTTGGCAATTTGGGCTGGACTGTTCCCATGAGGAACAGAGTCAAGACTGATTTGCATATAGCTATGTCTAAACTGGGGTGGTGAAGTGAGCTAAAGAATGATGATGGATTCAACCCAGATCTGTGACTGGGGGTGAGTGTCTGAAAGGTTTCAGCGCTCCGTCCATCATCTCCTTGTGTTTGCTTTGTTCACCCTAAATTGGCAGGGTATGCGCAGACGTGGGTCCCTTGCTCACTTTGCCATTGGATTCAAACTAGCCTGGCTGTTGAGGGGTGTTACCCCAAAACCGATACCAGGATGCTTGTTTCTGATCCAGGAAAGACCTGGCTTGGCAGTTTGGGCTGGAATGTTCCCATGAGGCACAGGGTCAAGACTGATTTGCATATAGTAGTGTCTGAACTGGGGTGGTAAAGTGAGCTAAAGAACGATGATGGATTCAACCCAGATCTGTTACTGGGGATGAGGGTCTGAAAAGTTTCAGCGCTCCGTCCATCATCTCTTTGTGCTTGCTTTGTTCTCCGTAAGTTGGCAGGGTATGCCCAGATGTGGTTCCCTTGCTCACTTTGCCACTGGATTCAAGCTACTTGGCTGATGATGGGTGTTACCCCGAAACGGGTCCTAGGATGCTTGTTTCCAGTCCAGGGAAGACCTGGCTTGGCAGTTCTGGCTGGACTGTTCCCATGAGGAACAGGGTCAAGACTGATTTGCATATAGCTATATCTGAACTGGGGTGGTGAAGTGAGCTAAAGAATGATGATGGTTTCAACCAAGATCTGTGACTGGGGATGAGTGTCTGAAAAGTTTCAGTGCTCCGTCCATCATCTCCTTGTGTTTTCTTTTTTCACCCTAAATTGGCAGGGTATGCGCAGACGTGGGTCCCTTGCTCACTTTGCCATTGGATTCAAGCTAGCCTGGCTGTTGAGGGGTGTTACCCCAAAACCGATCCTAGGATGCTTGTTTCTGGTCCAGGAAAGACCTGGCTTGGCAGTTTGGGCTGGAATGTTCCCATGAGGCACAGGGTCAAGACTGATTTGCATATAGTTGTGTCTGAACTGGGGTGGTAAAGTGAGTTAAAGAATGATGATGGAGTCAACCCAGATCTGTGACTGGGGATGAGGGTCTGAAAAGTTTCAGTGCTCCGTCCACCATCTCTTTGTGTTTGCTTAGTTCTCCCTAAGTTGGCAGGGTATGCCCAGACGTGGTTCCCTTGCTCACTTTGTCACTGGATTCAAGCTACCTGGCTGATGAGGGGTGTTATCCCGACACGGGTCCCAGGATGCTTGTTTCCAGTCCAGGGAAGACCTGGCTTGGCAGTTCGGGCTGGACTGTTCCCATGAGGCACAGGGTCAAGGCTGATTTGCATAGAGCTGGGTCTGAACTGGGGTGCCGAAGTGAGCTAAAGAATGATGGATTCAACCCAGATCTGTGACTGGGGGTGAGTGTCTGAAAAGGTTTAGCGCTCCCTCCATCATCTCCTTGTGTTTGCCTTGTTTGCCCTAAGTTCTCAGGGTATGCCCAGACTTGGTTCCCTTGCTCACTTTGCCACTGGATTTAAGGTAGCCTGGCAGATGAGGGGTGTTACCCCAAAACCAGTCCCAGGATGCTTGTTTCCGGTACAGGGAAGACCTGGCTTGGCAGTTCGGGCTGGACTGTTCCAATGAGGAACAAGGTCAAGACTGATTTGCATATAGCTATGTCTCAACTGGGGTGGCGAAGTGAGCTAAAGAATGATGATGGATTCAACCCAGATCTGTGACTGGGGGTGAGTGTCTGAAAAGTTTCAGCGCTCCGTCCATCATCTCCTTGTGTTTGCTTTGTTCACCCTAAATTGGCAGGGTATGTGCAGACGTCGGTCCCTTGCTCACTTTGCCATTGGATTCAAGCTAGCCTGGATGTTGAGGGGTGTTACCCTAAAACCGATCCCAGGATGCTTGTTTCTGCTCCAGGAAAGACCTGGCTTGGCAGTTTGGGCTGGAATGTGCCCATGAGGCACAGGGTCAAGACTGATTTGCATATAGTTGTGTCTGAACTGGGGTGGTAAAGTGAGGTAGAGAACGATGATGGAGTCAACCCAGATTTGTGACTGGGGATGAGGGTCTGAAAAGTTTCAGTGCTCCGTCCACCATCTCTTTGTGTTTGCTTTGTTCTCCCTAAGTTGGGAGGGTATGCCCAGACGTGGTTCCCTTGCTAACTCTGCCCCTGGATTCAAGCTACCTGGCTGATGAGGGGTGTTACCCCGAAACGGGTCCCAGGATCCTTGTTTCCAGTCCAGGGAAGACCTGGCTTGGCAGTTCGGGCTGGACTGTTCCCATGAGGCACATTGTCAAGGCTGATTTGCATAGAGCTGGGGTGGCGATGTGAGCTAAAGAATGATGGATGCAACTCAGATCTGTGACTGGGGGTGAGTGTCTGAAAAGATTTAGCGCTCCGTCCATCATCTCCTTGTGTTTGCCTTGTTTGCCCTAAGTTGGCAGGGTATGCCCAGACTTGGGTCCCTTGCTCACTTTGCCACTGGATTTAAGCTAGCCTAGCGGATGAGGGGTGTTACCCCGAAACCAGTCCCAGGATGTGTGTTTCCGGTCCAGGGAAGACCTGGCTTGGCAGTTCGGGCTGGACTATTCCCACGAGGAACAGGGTCAAGACTGATTTACATATAGCTATGTCTGAACTGGGGTGGCGAAGTGAGCTAAAGAATGATGATGGATTCAACCCAGATCTGTGACTGGGTGTGAGTGTCTGAAAAGTTTCAGCGCTCAGTCCATCATCTCCTTGTGTTTGCTTTGTTCACCCTAAATTGGCAGGGGATGCGCAGACGTGGGTCCCTTGCTCACTTTGCCATTGGATTCAAGCTAGCCTGGCTGTTTTGGGGTGTTACACCAAAACTAATCCCAGGATGCTTGTTTCTGTTCCAGAAAAGACCTGGATTGCCAGTTTGGGCTGGAATGTTCCCCTGAGGCACAGTGTCAAGACTGATTTGCATATAGCTGTGTTTGAACTGGGGTGGTAAAGTGAGCTAAAGAACGATGATGGATTCAACCCAGATCTGTGACTGGGGATGAGGGTCTGAAAAGTTTCAGCGCTCCGTCCATCATCTCTTTCTGTTTGCTTTGTTCTCCCTAAGTTGGCAGGGTAAGCCCAGATGTGGTTCCCTTGCTCACTTTGCCACTGGATTCAAGCTAGCCTGGCTGATGAGGGGTGTTACCTCGAAACCGGTCCCGGGATGCTTGTTTCCGGTCCAGGGAAGACATGGGTTGGCAGTTCAAGCTGGACTGTTCCGTTGAAGCACAGGGTCAAGACTGATTTGCAGATAGCTGTGTCTGAACTGGGCTGGCGAAGTGAGCTAAAGAACGATGATGGATTCAACCCAGATCTGTGACTGGGGGTGAGTGTCTGAAAAGTTTCAGCGCTCCGTCCATCATCTCCTTGTGTTTGCCTTGTTTGCCCAAATTTGGCAGGGTATGCCCAGACTTGGGTCCCTTGCTCACTTTGCCACTGGATTTAAGCTAGCCTGGCTGATGAGGGATGTTACCCCGAATCCGGTCCCAGGATGCTTGTTTCCGGTCCAGGGAAGACCTGGCTTGGCAGTTCGGGCTGGACTGTTCCCATGAGGCACAGGGTCAAGTCTGATTTGCACAGAGCTGGGTCTGAACTTGGGTTGCGAAGTGAGCTATAGAATGATGATGGATTCAACCCAGATCTGTGACTGGGGGTGGGTGTCTGAAAAGTTTCAGCGCTCCCTCCATCATCTCCTTGTGTTTGCTTTGTTCGCCCTAAGTTGGCAGGGTATGCCCAGACGTGGGTCCCTTGCTCACTTTGCCACTGGATTTAAGCTAGCCTGGCTGATGAGAGTTGTTACATTGAAACCGGTCCGAGGATGCTTGTTTCCGGTCCAGGGAAGACATGGGTTGGCAGTTCAAGCTGGACTGTTCCGTTGAGGCACAGGGTCAAGATTGATTTGCATATAGCTGTGTCTGAACTGGGGTGGCATGGTGAGCAAAAGAATGATGATGGATTCAACCCAGATCTGTGACTGGGGGTGAGTGTCTGAAAAGTTTCAGTACTCCGTCCACCGTCTCCTTGTGTTTGCTTTGTTCACCCTAACTTGGCAGAGTTTACCCAGACCTCGGTTCCTTGCTCACTTTGCCACTGGATTCTTGCTAGCCTGGCTGATGAGGGGTGCTACCCCAAACCAGTCCCAGGATGCTTGTTTCCGGTCCAGGGAAGACCTGGCTTGGCAGTTCGGGCTGGACTGTTCCCATGAGGAACAGGGTCAAGACTGAATTGCATGTAGCTGGGTCTGAACTGGGGGGGCGAAGTGAGCTAAAGAACGATGATGGATTCAACCCAGATCTGTGACTGGGGGTGAGTGTCTGAAAAGTTTCAGCGCTCCGTCCATCATCTCCTTGTGTTTGCTTTGTTCGTCCTAAGTTGGCAAGGTATGCTCAGACATGGGTCCCTTGCTCACTTTGCCACTGGATTCAAGCTAGCGTGGCTGATGAGGGGTGTTACCCCGAAACCGGTCCCAGAATGCTTGTTTCCAGTCCAGGGAAGACCTGGCTTGGCAGTTTGGGCCAGACTGTTCCCATGAGGCACAGGGTCAAGACTGATTTGCATAGAGCTGGGTCTGAACTGGGGTGGTGAAGTGAGCTAAAGAACGATGATGGATTCAACCAGATCTGTGACTGGGGCTGAGTGTCTGAAAAGTTTCAGTGCTCCGTCCATCATCTCCTTGTGTTTGCTTTGTTTGCCCTAAATTGGCAGGGTATTTCCGGACGTGGGCCCCTTGCTCACTTTGCCACTGGAGTCAAGCTAGCCTGGCTGATGAGGGGTGTTGACCCAAGAAGACATTGCCACTAAGATGGTTCAAATCCTGACAGCGAGGATAGCTTTAGAAGCTAAGATCGTCAGTTTCAACAAACCTCAACATATTGCGCTAAGACCAGCAAAAGTTGAGCAACCGTGTCCACCAGAATGAAGTCATCTTGAGGGAACTGCAACCTCATACCGCTGGCATTACTAAAGTCTAGACTCCGTGTGCTGGGTGAGCGGGAGGTCAGTCATGGCGTAATAACCTGCGAATAAAAGGCATGTCAGAAAATATAGAGGGTACCAGCGCTACACAATTTATAGAACCTTGGCTGTGGAATGAGATTGCTCCTCAGGCAATATCAGCCTACTACAATGTGGAGCGTGTGCATGGGTGCCAGCGCGGATCCCGCCACCAAGGACCCTGCTGACACCCATCATTGAGAGGATCTTGAACTATCGTGACAGGGACTCAGTATTGCACAAAGCCTGGAGCCGAAGCCCCACAATGATTGAGAATACTACAGTAATTATGTTGTTTGCCTTTACGCTGCAAGCGCAGAGGCGACGTGCCTCCTTTATGGCAGTGAAAAAGAGATTATGTGAACTTGGCCTTATATATGCAATGGTTTTTCTGGCCCACTTGAAGATAATGACTGAACAGAAAGACTGATTTTTTATTGAGCCGGAAGACACTTGGCTCTGGGTCAAACAATACCTTACAGGGAATCTAATCAACCGCCCGGAGGCTGGGACCACAGGCTCACGGCCGAGGATGCATCGCAGACTGCAGAGGTGGTTACAGAGGTGGACCATGTATGCATCCGTTCCTTCACAATTACAGTTTCAAGGAGACCACCAGTCAGCAATTGCAATGGCAGCTGCTCCTCAGTCAAAGGACACTTACTCCTCGGAAGATGACAAAGAAGGCGCCACCGGGAACAGCAGCTTGCCAGGGACTCTGGATCCTTGCCGCTGGTGACACTGCAAACTATGGATGATATCCTTTGACCTTCCAGACATTGCAACTGTAGTGTTGGTGAACCTGTTTGGTGCCTCTCTGATCTGATGCATGATTTGCATGATCTGATGCATGATTTGCATAATCTCATGCATGATTTGCATTATCTGATGCATGACTTGCATAATCTCATGCATGATTTGCATGATCTGATTCATGATTTTCATGATCTGATGCATGATTTGCATAATCTCATGCATGATATACATGATCTGATGCATGATTTGCATGATTTGATGCATGATTTTCTTGATCTGATGCATGATTTGCATAATCTCATGAGATATTCGCTTGATCTGATGCATGATTTGCATAATCTCATGAATGATTTGCATAATCTCATGGATACATTTCATAATCTCACGGATGACTTGCATGATCTGATGCATGATTTGCATAATCTGATCCATGATTTGCATGATCTGATGCATGATTTTCATGATCTGATGCATGATTTGCATAATCTGATGGATAATTTTCATAATCTCATGGATGACTTGCATGATCTGATGCATGATTTGCATAATCTCATGCATGATTTGCATGATCTGATGCATGATTTGCATGATATCATGCATGAGTTGCATAATCTCATGCATGATTTGCATAATCTCATGGATAATTTGCATGATCCAGATACATGCTGTTGACTGGGCTTCCTGCCTGATTGCGGTAGGGATGCAGAGATGGCAACTTCTTGAAGGGTAGAGTAGGGCCGTACTGGGTGAAGAGCAATGGAAGCCAGATTGTGTCCACGACTAGAAATGTATGCACACTATGGTCTGAGCATTGCAAAACAATACACATGCCATCACACACGCAGATTGAGGTCGGCCCAGAAGGTAAGCGGCAAATGAACTGCGTAACCAGATCACCTCGCATGAGATACGGGCAGGGTCCATGAAGGGATAACTATTTGTTACCACACCAACATTTTTTTTGTTGGGGTGCAGCCGAGAGACTGCCCAGGAGCTGTGGGGAAGGAAAAGGCACTCTGGAGAAAAGATTTCCAAGGAGTCTAGAGTAGACCCCGGTACGGCTGGGGCAGATGGCGTGAGTTACAGGATGTGACATTTAGGAATACCTACATGCCTATAACTATGGGACCAGCGGATAAGATAAAATCCACCACATGGAATGTCAGGGGTATTACCTTGACGAGTAAACATTACAAAATTCATGCTCAACTGAAACGACAGGGCACGCACATCACTTCTCCAAGAGAGGTGCTTAACTGATGCCGAGGTTGGCAAACTGAAAAGAAAATGGAGGGGTTAATTAAACAGCACAGTTTAATCTGCAAATTATTTATTATTATTATTATTAATAGAGTTTTATAAAGCATGACCGTGACCCATCAGGGTATCAGAGCGCTGTACATAAAGCAGTCAGGTCATACATAGAAGGGAAAACATGCAGGAAGGACCATGATCCAAAGGAGTCCAGTGGAGGAGTCCACATGGGAGTGATCAAGCAGAGTGATCACGTATAACTAGTGGAGGAGTCCACATGGGAGTGATCAAGCAGAGTGATCACGTATAACTAGTGGAGGAGTCCACATGGGAGTGATCAAGCAGAGTGATCACGTATAACTAGTGGAGGAGTCCACATGGGAGTGATCACGTATAACTAGTGGAGGAGTCCACATGGGAGTGATCAAGCAGAGTGATCACGTATAACTAGTGGAGGAGTCCACATGGGAGTGATCAAGCAGAGTGATCACGTATAACTAGTGGAGGAGTCCACATGGGAGTGATCAAGTATAACTAGTGGAGGAGTCCACATGGGAGTGATCAAGCAGAGTGATCAAGTATAACTAGTGGAGGAGTCCACATGGGAGTGATCAAGCAGAGTGATCACGTATAACTAGTGGAGGAGTCCACATGGGAGTGATCAAGCAGAGTGATCACGTATAACTAGTGGAGGAGTCCACATGGGAGTGATCAAGCAGAGTGATCACGTATAACTAGTGGAGGAGTCCACATGGGAGTGATCAAGCAGAGTGATCACGTATAACTAGTGGAGGAGTCCACATGGGAGTGATCACGTATAACTAGTGGAGGAGTCCACATGGGAGTGATCAAGCAGAGTGATCACGTATAACTAGTGGAGGAGTCCACATGGGAGTGATCAAGCAGAGTGATCACGTATAACTAGTGGAGGAGTCCACATGGGAGTGATCAAGTATAACTAGTGGAGGAGTCCACATGGGAGTGATCAAGCAGAGTGATCAAGTATAACTAGTGGAGGAGTCCACATGGGAGTGATCAAGCAGAGTGATCACGTATAACTAGTGGAGGAGTCCACATGGGAGTGATCAAGCAGAGTGATCACGTATAACTAGTGGAGGAGTCCACATGGGAGTGATCAAGCAGAGTGATCACGTATAACTAGTGGAGGAGTCCACATGGGAGTGATCAAGCAGAGTGATCACGTATAACTAGTGGAGGAGTCCACATGGGAGTGATCAAGTATAACTAGTGGAGGAGTCCACATGGGAGTGATCAAGCAGAGTGATCAAGTATAACTAGTGGAGGAGTCCACATGGGAGTGATCAAGCAGAGTGATCACGTATAACTAGTGGAGGAGTCCACATGGGAGTGATCAAGCAGAGTGATCAAGTATAACTAGTGGAGGAGTCCACATGGGAGTGATCAAGCAGAGTGATCACGTATAACTAGTGGAGGAGTCCACATGGGAGTGATCAAGCAGAGTGATCACGTATAACTAGTGGAGGAGTCCACATGGGAGTGATCAAGCAGAGTGATCACGTATAACTAGTGGAGGAGTCCACATGGGAGTGATCAAGCAGAGTGATCACGTATAACTAGTGGAGGAGTCCACATGGGAGTGATCAAGCAGAGTGATCACGTATAACTAGTGGAGGAGTCCACATGGGAGTGATCAAGCAGAGTGATCAAGTATAACTAGTGGAGGAGTCCACATGGGAGTGATCAAGCAGAGTGATCAAGTATAACTAGTGGAGGAGTCCACATGGGAGTGATCAAGCAGAGTGATCACGTATAACTAGTGGAGGAGTCCACATGGGAGTGATCAAGCAGAGTGATCACGTATAACTAGTGGAGGAGTCCACATGGGAGTGATCAAGCAGAGTGATCACGTATAACTAGTGGAGGAGTCCACATGGGAGTGATCAAGCAGAGTGATCACGTATAACTAGTGGAGGAGTCCACATGGGAGTGATCAAGCAGAGTGATCACGTATAACTAGTGGAGGAGTCCACATAGGAGTGATCAAGCAGAGTGATCACGTATAACTAGTGGAGGAGTCCACATGGGAGTGATCAAGTATAACTAGTGGAGGAGTCCACATGGGAGTGATCAAGCAGAGTGATCAAGTATAACTAGTGGAGGAGTCCACATGGGAGTGATCAAGCAGAGTGATCACGTATAACTAGTGGAGGAGTCCACATGGGAGTGATCAAGCAGAGTGATCAAGTATAACTAGTGGAGGAGTCCACATGGGAGTGATCAAGCAGAGTGATCACGTATAACTAGTGGAGGAGTCCACATGGGAGTGATCAAGCAGAGTGATCACGTATAACTAGTGGAGGAGTCCACATGGGAGTGATCAAGCAGAGTGATCACGTATAACTAGTGGAGGAGTCCACATGGGAGTGATCAAGCAGAGTGATCACGTATAACTAGTGGAGGAGTCCACATGGGAGTGATCAAGCAGAGTGATCACGTATAACTAGTGGAGGAGTCCACATGGGAGTGATCAAGCAGAGTGATCACGTATAACTAGTGGAGGAGTCCACATGGGAGTGATCAAGCAGAGTGATCAAGTATAACTAGTGGAGGAGTCCACATGGGAGTGATCAAGCAGAGTGATCAAGTATAACTAGTGGAGGAGTCCACATGGGAGTGATCAAGCAGAGTGATCACGTATAACTAGTGGAGGAGTCCACATGGGAGTGATCAAGCAGAGTGATCACGTATAACTAGTGGAGGAGTCCACATGGGAGTGATCAAGCAGAGTGATCACGTATAACTAGTGGAGGAGTCCACATGGGAGTGATCAAGCAGAGTGATCACGTATAACTAGTGGAGGAGTCCACATGGGAGTGATCAAGCAGAGTGATCAAGTATAACTAGTGGAGGAGTCCACATGGGAGTGATCAAGCAGAGTGATCAAGTATAACTAGTGGAGGAGTCCACATGGGAGTGATCAAGCAGAGTGATCACGTATAACTAGTGGAGGAGTCCACATGGGAGTGATCAAGCAGAGTGATCACGTATAACTAGTGGAGGAGTCCACATGGGAGTGATCAAGCAGAGTGATCACGTATAACTAGTGGAGGAGTCCACATGGGAGTGATCAAGTATAACTAGTGGAGGAGTCCACATGGGAGTGATCAAGCAGAGTGATCACGTATAACTAGTGGAGGAGTCCACATGGGAGTGATCAAGCAGAGTGATCAAGTATAACTAGTGGAGGAGTCCACATGGGAGTGATCAAGCAGAGTGATCACGTATAACTAGTGGAGGAGTCCACATGGGAGTGATCAAGCAGAGTGATCACGTATAACTAGTGGAGGAGTCCACATGGGAGTGATCAAGCAGAGTGATCACGTATAACTAGTGGAGGAGTCCACATGGGAGTGATCAAGCAGAGTGATCACGTATAACTAGTGGAGGAGTCCACATGGGAGTGATCAAGCAGAGTGATCAAGTATAACTAGTGGAGGAGTCCACATGGGAGTGATCAAGCAGAGTGATCAGTATAACTAGTGGAGGAGTCCACATGGGAGTGATCAAGCAGAGTGATCACGTATAACTAGTGGAGGAGTCCACATGGGAGTGATCAAGCAGAGTGATCACGTATAACTAGTGGAGGAGTCCACATGGGAGTGATCAAGCAGAGTGATCACGTATAACTAGTGGAGGAGTCCACATGGGAGTGATCAAGCAGAGTGATCACGTATAACTAGTGGAGGAGTCCACATGGGAGTGATCAAGCAGAGTGATCACGTATAACTAGCGGAGGAGTCCACATGGGAGTGATCAAGCAGAGTGATCACGTATAACTAGCGGAGGAGTCCACATGGGAGTGATCAAGCAGAGTGATCACGTATAACTAGCGGAGGAGTCCACATGGGAGTGATCAAGCAGAGTGATCACGTATAACTAGCGGAGGAGTCCACATGGGAGTGATCAAGCAGAGTGATCACGTATAACTAGCGGAGGAGTCCACATGGGAGTGATCAAGCAGAGTGATCACGTATAACTAGCGGAGGAGTCCACATGGGAGTGATCAAGCAGAGTGATCACGTATAACTAGCGGAGGAGTCCACATGGGAGTGATCAAGCAGAGTGATCAAGTATAACTAGCGGAGGAGTCCACATGGGAGTGATCAAGCAGAGTGATCACGTATAACTAGCGGAGGAGTCCACATGGGAGTGATCAAGCAGAGTGATCACGTATAACTAGCGGAGGAGTCCACATGGGAGTGATCAAGCAGAGTGATCACGTATAACTAGCGGAGGAGTCCACATGGGAGTGATCAAGCAGAGTGATCACGTATAACTAGCGGAGGAGTCCACATGGGAGTGATCAAGCAGAGTGATCACGTATAACTAGCGGAGGAGTCCACATGGGAGTGATCAAGCAGAGTGATCACGTATAACTAGCGGAGGAGTCCACATGGGAGTGATCAAGCAGAGTGATCACGTATAACTAGTGGAGGAGTCCACATGGGAGTGATCAAGCAGAGTGATCACGTATAACTAGTGGAGGAGTCCACATGGGAGTGATCAAGCAGAGTGATCACGTATAACTAGTGGAGGAGTCCACATGGGAGTGATCAAGCAGAGTGATCAAGTATAACTAGTGGAGGAGTCCACATGGGAGTGATCAAGCAGAGTGATCACGTATAACTAGTGGAGGAGTCCACATGGGAGTGATCAAGCAGAGTGATCACGTATAACTAGTGGAGGAGTCCACATGGGAGTGATCAAGCAGAGTGATCACGTATAACTAGTGGAGGAGTCCACATGGGAGTGATCAAGCAGAGTGATCACGTATAACTAGCGGAGGAGTCCACATGGGAGTGATCAAGCAGAGTGATCACGTATAACTAGCGGAGGAGTCCACATGGGAGTGATCAAGCAGAGTGATCACGTATAACTAGCGGAGGAGTCCACATGGGAGTGATCAAGCAGAGTGATCACGTATAACTAGCGGAGGAGTCCACATGGGAGTGATCAAGCAGAGTGATCACGTATAACTAGCGGAGGAGTCCACATGGGAGTGATCAAGCAGAGTGATCACGTATAACTAGCGGAGGAGTCCACATGGGAGTGATCAAGCAGAGTGATCACGTATAACTAGCGGAGGAGTCCACATGGGAGTGATCAAGCAGAGTGATCACGTATAACTAGCGGAGGAGTCCACATGGGAGTGATCAAGCAGAGTGATCACGTATAACTAGCGGAGGAGTCCACATGGGAGTGATCAAGCAGAGTGATCACGTATAACTAGCGGAGGAGTCCACATGGGAGTGATCAAGCAGAGTGATCAAGTATAACTAGCGGAGGAGTCCACATGGGAGTGATCAAGCAGAGTGATCACGTATAACTAGCGGAGGAGTCCACATGGGAGTGATCAAGCAGAGTGATCACGTATAACTAGCGGAGGAGTCCACATGGGAGTGATCAAGCAGAGTGATCACGTATAACTAGCGGAGGAGTCCACATGGGAGTGATCAAGCAGAGTGATCACGTATAACTAGCGGAGGAGTCCACATGGGAGTGATCAAGCAGAGTGATCACGTATAACTAGCGGAGGAGTCCACATGGGAGTGATCAAGCAGAGTGATCACGTATAACTAGCGGAGGAGTCCACATGGGAGTGATCAAGCAGAGTGATCAAGTATAACTAGCGGAGGAGTCCACATGGGAGTGATCAAGCAGAGTGATCAAGTATAACTAGCGGAGGAGTCCACATGGGAGTGATCAAGCAGAGTGATCACGTATAACTAGCGGAGGAGTCCACATGGGAGTGATCAAGCAGAGTGATCACGTATAACTAGCGGAGGAGTCCACATGGGAGTGATCAAGCAGAGTGATCACGTATAACTAGCGGAGGAGTCCACATGGGAGTGATCAAGCAGAGTGATCAAGTATAACTAGCGGAGGAGTCCACATGGGAGTGATCAAGCAGAGTGATCACGTATAACTAGCGGAGGAGTCCACATGGGAGTGATCAAGCAGAGTGATCACGTATAACTAGCGGAGGAGTCCACATGGGAGTGATCAAGCAGAGTGATCACGTATAACTAGCGGAGGAGTCCACATGGGAGTGATCAAGCAGAGTGATCACGTATAACTAGCGGAGGAGTCCACATGGGAGTGATCAAGCAGAGTGATCACGTATAACTAGCGGAGGAGTCCACATTGGAGTGATCAAGCAGAGTGATCACGTATAACTAGCGGAGGAGTCCACATGGGAGTGATCAAGCAGAGTGATCAAGTATAACTAGCGGAGGAGTCCACATGGGAGTGATCAAGCAGAGTGATCAAGTATAATGGGAGTGATCAAGCAGAGTGATCAAGTATAACTAGTGGAGGAGTCCACATGGGAGTGATCAAGCAGAGTGATCAAGTATAACTAGTGGAGGAGTCCACATGGGAGTGATCAAGCAGAGTGATCAAGTATAATGGGAGTGATCAAGCAGAGTGATCAAGTATAACTAGTGGAGGAGTCCACATGGGAGTGATCAAGCAGAGTGATCACGTATAACTAGTGGAGGAGTCCACATGGGAGTGATCAAGCAGAGTGATCAAGTATAACTAGTGGAGGAGTCCACATGGGAGTGATCAAGCAGAGTGATCAAGTATAACTAGTGGAGGAGTCCACATGGGAGTGATCAAGTATAACTAGTGGAGGAGTCCACATGGGAGTGATCAAGCAGAGTGATCAAGTATAACTAGTGGAGGAGTCCACATGGGAGTGATCAAGCAGAGTGATCAAGTATAACTAGTGGAGGAGTCCACATGGGAGTGATCAAGCAGAGTGATCAAGTATAATGGGAGTGATCAAGCAGAGTGATCAAGTATAACTAGTGGAGGAGTCCACATGGGAGTGATCAAGCAGAGTGATCAAGTATAACTAGTGGAGGAGTCCACATGGGAGTGATCAAGCAGAGTGATCACGTATAACTAGTGGAGGAGTCCACATGGGAGTGATCAAGCAGAGTGATCACGTATAACTAGTGGAGGAGTCCACATGGGAGTGATCAAGCAGAGTGATCAAGTATAACTAGTGGAGGAGTCCACATGGGAGTGATCAAGCAGAGTGATCAAGTATAACTAGTTGAGGAGTCCACATGGGAGTGATCAAGCAGAGTGATCAAGTATAACTAGTGGAGGAGTCCACATGGGAGTGATCAAGCAGAGTGATCAAGTATAACTAGTGGAGGAGTCCACATGGGAGTGATCAAGCAGAGTGATCAAGTATAACTAGTGGAGGAGTCCACATGGGAGTGATCAAGCAGAGTGATCACGTATAACTAGTGGAGGAGTCCACATGGGAGTGATCAAGCAGAGTGATCAAGTATAACTAGTGGAGGAGTCCACATGGGAGTGATCAAGCAGAGTGATCAAGTATAACTAGTGGAGGAGTCCACATGGGAGTGATCAAGCAGAGTGATCACGTATAACTAGTGGAGGAGTCCACATGGGAGTGATCAAGCAGAGTGATCAAGTATAACTAGTGGAGGAGTCCACATGGGAGTGATCAAGCAGAGTGATCAAGTATAATGGGAGTGATCAAGCAGAGTGATCAAGTATAACTAGTGGAGGAGTCCACATGGGAGTGATCAAGCAGAGTGATCACGTATAACTAGTGGAGGAGTCCACATGGGAGTGATCAAGCAGAGTGATCACGTATAACTAGTGGAGGAGTCCACATGGGAGTGATCAAGCAGAGTGATCAAGTATAACTAGTGGAGGAGTCCACATGGGAGTGATCAAGCAGAGTGATCACGTATAACTAGTGGAGGAGTCCACATGGGAGTGATCAAGCAGAGTGATCACGTATAACTAGTGGAGGAGTCCACATGGGAGTGATCAAGCAGAGTGATCACGTATAACTAGTGGAGGAGTCCACATGGGAGTGATCAAGCAGAGTGATCACGTATAACTAGTGGAGGAGTCCACATGGGAGTGATCAAGCAGAGTGATCACGTATAACTAGTGGAGGAGTCCACATGGGAGTGATCAAGCAGAGTGATCACGTATAACTAGTGGAGGAGTCCACATGGGAGTGATCAAGCAGAGTGATCACGTATAACTAGTGGAGGAGTCCACATGGGAGTGATCAAGCAGAGTGATCACGTATAACTAGTGGAGGAGTCCACATGGGAGTGATCAAGCAGAGTGATCACGTATAACTAGTGGAGGAGTCCACATGGGAGTGATCAAGCAGAGTGATCACGTATAACTAGTGGAGGAGTCCACATGGGAGTGATCAAGCAGAGTGATCAAGTATAACTAGTGGAGGAGTCCACATGGGAGTGATCAAGCAGAGTGATCACGTATAACTAGTGGAGGAGTCCACATGGGAGTGATCAAGCAGAGTGATCACGTATAACTAGTGGAGGAGTCCACATGGGAGTGATCAAGCAGAGTGATCACGTATAACTAGTGGAGGAGTCCACATGGGAGTGATCAAGCAGAGTGATCAAGTATAACTAGCGGAGGAGTCCACATGGGAGTGATCAAGCAGAGTGATCACGTATAACTAGCGGAGGAGTCCACATGGGAGTGATCAAGCAGAGTGATCACGTATAACTAGCGGAGGAGTCCACATGGGAGTGATCAAGCAGAGTGATCAAGTATAACTAGCGGAGGAGTCCACATGGGAGTGATCAAGCAGAGTGATCACGTATAACTAGCGGAGGAGTCCACATGGGAGTGATCAAGCAGAGTGATCAAGTATAACTAGCGGAGGAGTCCACATGGGAGTGATCAAGCAGAGTGATCAAGTATAACTAGCGGAGGAGTCCACATGGGAGTGATCAAGCAGAGTGATCAAGTATAACTAGCGGAGGAGTCCACATGGGAGTGATCAAGCAGAGTGATCACGTATAACTAGCGGAGGAGTCCACATGGGAGTGATCAAGCAGAGTGATCAAGTATAACTAGCGGAGGAGTCCACATGGGAGTGATCAAGCAGAGTGATCACGTATAACTAGCGGAGGAGTCCACATGGGAGTGATCAAGCAGAGTGATCACGTATAACTAGCGGAGGAGTCCACATGGGAGTGATCAAGCAGAGTGATCAAGTATAACTAGTGGAGGAGTCCATGCAGCAGAAGCAATCTGGATCCGGGGGTAGCAGTGGAATCAGATAGACCCCAAGGGGCGGTATGATCTGCTCAAGGGCAGATTAGATGGGAGGCTAGTTATACGTGATCACTCTGCATAACTAGTGGAGGAGTCCACATGGGAGTGATCAAGCAGAGTGATCACGTATAACTAGTGGAGGAGTCCACATGGGAGTGATCAAGCAGAGTGATCAAGTATAATGGGAGTGATCAAGCAGAGTGATCAAGTATAACTAGTGGAGGAGTCCACATGGGAGTGATCAAGCAGAGTGATCACGTATAACTAGTGGAGGAGTCCACATGGGAGTGATCAAGCAGAGTGATCAAGTATAACTAGTGGAGGAGTCCACATGGGAGTGATCAAGCAGAGTGATCACATATAACTAGTGGAGGAGTCCACATGGGAGTGATCAAGCAGAGTGATCACGTATAACTAGTGGAGGAGTCCACATGGGAGTGATCAAGCAGAGTGATCAAGTATAACTAGTGGAGGAGTCCACATGGGAGTGATCAAGCAGAGTGATCAAGTATAACTAGTGGAGGAGTCCACATGGGAGTGATCAAGCAGAGTGATCAAGTATAACTAGTGGAGGAGTCCAAATGGGAGTGATCAAGCATAGTGATCACGTATAAGTAGTGGAGGAGTCCACATGGGAGTGATCAAGCAGAGTGATCAAGTATAACTAGTGGAGGAGTCCACATGGGAGTGATCAAGCAGAGTGATCAAGTATAACTAGTGGAGGAGTCCACATGGGAGTGATCAAGCAGAGTGATCAAGTATAACTAGTGGAGGAGTCCATGCAGCAGAAGCAATCTGGATCCGGGGGTAGCAGTGGAATCAGATAGACCCCAAGGGGCGGTATGATCTGCTCAAGGGCAGATTAGATGGGAGGCTAGTTATACGTGATCACTCTGCATAACTAGTGGAGGAGTCCACATGGGAGTGATCAAGCAGAGTGATCACGTATAACTAGTGGAGGAGTCCACATGGGAGTGATCAAGCAGAGTGATCACGTATAACTAGTGGAGGAGTCCACATGGGAGTGATCAAACAGAGTGATCAGGTATAACTAGTGGAGGAGTCCACATGGGAGTGATCAAGCAGAGTGATCAAGTATAACTAGTGGAGGAGTCCACATGGGAGTGATCAAGCAGAGTGATCACGTATAACTAGTGGAGGAGTCCACATGGGAGTGATCAAGCAGAGTGATCAAGTATAACTAGCGGAGGAGTCCACATGGGAGTGATCAAGCAGAGTGATCACGTATAACTAGCGGAGGAGTCCACATGGGAGTGATCAAGCAGAGTGATCACGTATAACTAGCGGAGGAGTCCACATGGGAGTGATCAAGCAGAGTGATCACGTATAACTAGTGGAGGAGTCCACATGGGAGTGATCAAGCAGAGTGATCAAGTATAACTAGTGGAGGAGTCCACATGGGAGTGATCAAGCAGAGTGATCACGTATAACTAGTGGAGGAGTCCACATGGGAGTGATCAAGCAGAGTGATCAAGTATAACTAGTGGAGGAGTCCACATGGGAGTGATCAAGCAGAGTGATCACGTATAACTAGTGGAGGAGTCCATGCAGCAGAAGCAATCTGGATCCGGGGGTAGCAGTGGAATCAGATAGACCCCAAGGGGCGGTATGATCTGCTCAAGGGCAGATTAGATGGGAGGCAGGTAGTGCTCAGCAGCATCTACTGCCCCAACATTGAACTTTCCGGTTTTTTAGACAAATGATCACTGAAACTAGCGACATGGGTGGACATGCCATGGGTACTTGGAGGAGACTTTAATTGTGGACTGGATGTTGCCTTGGACTGATTGCACCACCCACTCCCACATACACCGGCGACTCATAACGCTAAGGCGCTAAGTAAATGGTTAACTGACTGGAAGTTGGTGGACGCATGGCATTGTGATCATGGAGGCCTCAAAGAACATACTTTTTTACTCCATCCCGCATAAACTTCATACTAGGTTTGGAGCGAGTGCTATGCTCAGAAACACTCAGATCAGTCTAATGCCAAGAGACGTACCTATAGAAGACACTATCTGATCATACAAGAGACGTACCTATAGAAGACACTATCTGATCATACAAGAGACGTACCTATAGAAGACACTATCTGATCATACAAGAGACGTACCTATAGAAGACACTATCTGATCATACAAGAGACGTACCTATAGAAGACACTATCTGATCATACAAGAGACGTACCTATAGAAGACACTATCTGATCATACAAGAGACGTACCTATAGAAGACACTATCTGATCATACAAGAGACGTACCTATAGAAGACACTATCTGATCATACAAGAGACGTACCTATAGAAGACACTATCTGATCATACAAGAGACGTACCTATAGAAGACACTATCTGATCATACAAGAGACGTACCTATAGAAGACACTATCTGATCATACAAGAGACGTACCTATAGAAGACACTATCTGATCATACAAGAGACGTACCTATAGAAGACACTATCTGATCATACAAGAGACGTACCTATAGAAGACACTATCTGATCATACAAGAGACGTACCTATAGAAGACACTATCTGATCATACAAGAGACGTACCTATAGAAGACACTATCTGATCATACAAGAGACGTACCTATAGAAGACACTATCTGATCATACAAGAGACGTACCTATAGAAGACACTATCTGATCATACAAGAGACGTACCTATAGAAGACACTATCTGATCATACAAAGAGACGTACCTATAGAAGACACTATCTGATCATACAAGAGACGTACCTATAGAAGACACTATCTGATCATACAAGAGACGTACCTATAGAAGACACTATCTGATCATACAAGAGACGTACCTATAGAAGACACTATCTGATCATACAAGAGACGTACCTATAGAAGACACTATCTGATCATACAAGAGACGTACCTATAGAAGACACTATCTGATCATACAAGAGACGTACCTATAGAAGAGACTATCTGATCATACAAGAGACGTACCTATAGAAGAGACTATCTGATCATACAAGAGACGTACCTATAGAAGACACTATCTGATCATACAAGAGACGTACCTATAGAAGACACTATCTGATCATACAAGAGACGTACCTATAGAAGACACTATCTGATCATACAAGAGACGTACCTATAGAAGACACTATCTGATCATACAAGAGACGTACCTATAGAAGACACTATCTGATCATACAAGAGACGTACCTATAGAAGACACTATCTGATCATACAAGAGACGTACCTATAGAAGACACTATCTGATCATACAAGAGACGTACCTATAGAAGACACTATCTGATCATACAAGAGACGTACCTATAGAAGACACTATCTGATCATACAAGAGACGTACCTATAGAAGACACTATCTGATCATACAAGAGACGTACCTATAGAAGACACTATCTGATCATACAAGAGACGTACCTATAGAAGACACTATCTGATCATACAAGAGACGTACCTATAGAAGACACTATCTGATCATACAAGAGACGTACCTATAGAAGACACTATCTGATCATACAAGAGACGTACCTATAGAAGACACTATCTGATCATACAAGAGACGTACCTATAGAAGACACTATCTGATCATACAAGAGACGTACCTATAGAAGACACTATCTGATCATACAAGAGACGTACCTATAGAAGACACTATCTGATCATACAAGAGACGTACTCTATAGAAGACACTATCTGATCATACAAGAGACGTACCTATAGAAGACACTATCTGATCATACAAGAGACGTACCTATAGAAGACACTATCTGATCATACAAGAGACGTACCTATAGAAGACACTATCTGATCATACAAGAGACGTACCTATAGAAGACACTATCTGATCATACAAGAGACGTACCTATAGAAGACACTATCTGATCATACAAGAGACGTACCTATAGAAGACACTATCTGATCATACAAGAGACGTACCTATAGAAGAGCACTATCTGATCATACAAGAGACGTACCTATAGAAGAGACTATCTGATCATACAAGAGACGTACCTATAGAAGAGACCATCTGATCATACAAGAGACGTACCTATAGAAGAGACCATCTGATCATACAAGAGACGTACCTATAGAAGACACTATCTGATCATACAAGAGACGTACCTATAGAAGACACTATCTGATCATACAAGAGACGTACCTATAGAAGACACTATCTGATCATACAAGAGACGTACCTATAGAAGACACTATCTGATCATACAAGAGACGTACCTATAGAAGACACTATCTGATCATACAAGAGACGTACCTATAGAAGAGACTATCTGAACATACAAGAGACGTACCTATAGAAGAGACTATCTGATCATACAAGAGACGTACCTATAGAAGACACTATCTGATCATACAAGAGACGTACCTATAGAAGACACTATCTGATCATACAAGAGACGTACCTATAGAAGACACTATCTGATCATACAAGAGACGTACCTATAGAAGACACTATCTGATCATACAAGAGACGTACCTATAGAAGACACTATCTGATCATACAAGAGACGTACCTATAGAAGACACTATCTGATCATACAAGAGACGTACCTATAGAAGACACTATCTGATCATACAAGAGACGTACCTATAGAAGACACTATCTGATCATACAAGAGACGTACCTATAGAAGACACTATCTGATCATACAAGAGACGTACCTATAGAAGACACTATCTGATCATACAAGAGACGTACCTATAGAAGACACTATCTGATCATACAAGAGACGTACCTATAGAAGACACTATCTGATCATACAAGAGACGTACCTATAGAAGACACTATCTGATCATACAAGAGACGTACCTATAGAAGAGACTATCTGATCATACAAGAGACGTACCTATAGAAGAGACTATCTGATCATACAAGAGACGTACCTATAGAAGAGACTATCTGATCATACAAGAGACGTACCTATAGAAGACACTATCTGATCATACAAGAGACGTACCTATAGAAGACACTATCTGATCATACAAGAGACGTACCTATAGAAGACACTATCTGATCATACAAGAGACGTACCTATAGAAGACACTATCTGATCATACAAGAGACGTACCTATAGAAGACACTATCTGATCATACAAGAGACGTACCTATAGAAGACACTATCTGATCATACAAGAGACGTACCTATAGAAGACACTATCTGATCATACAAGAGACGTACCTATAGAAGACACTATCTGATCATACAAGAGACGTACCTATAGAAGACACTATCTGATCATACAAGAGACGTACCTATAGAAGACACTATCTGATCATACAAGAGACGTACCTATAGAAGACACTATCTGATCATACAAGAGACGTACCTATAGAAGACACTATCTGATCATACAAGAGACGTACCTATAGAAGACACTATCTGATCATACAAGAGACGTACCTATAGAAGACACTATCTGATCATACAAGAGACGTACCTATAGAAGACACTATCTGATCATACAAGAGACGTACCTATAGAAGACACTATCTGATCATACAAGAGACGTACCTATAGAAGACACTATCTGATCATACAAGAGACGTACCTATAGAAGACACTATCTGATCATACAAGAGACGTACCTATAGAAGACACTATCTGATCATACAAGAGACGTACCTATAGAAGACACTATCTGATCATACAAGAGACGTACCTATAGAAGACACTATCTGATCATACAAGAGACGTACCTATAGAAGACACTATCTGATCATACAAGAGACGTACCTATAGAAGACACTATCTGATCATACAAGAGACGTACCTATAGAAGACACTATCTGATCATACAAGAGACGTACCTATAGAAGACACTATCTGATCATACAAGAGACGTACCTATAGAAGACACTATCTGATCATACAAGAGACGTACCTATAGAAGACACTATCTGATCATACAAGAGACGTACCTATAGAAGACACTATCTGATCATACAAGAGACGTACCTATAGAAGACACTATCTGATCATACAAGAGACGTACCTATAGAAGACACTATCTGATCATACAAGAGACGTACCTATAGAAGACACTATCTGATCATACAAGAGACGTACCTATAGAAGACACTATCTGATCATACAAGAGACGTACCTATAGAAGACACTATCTGATCATACAAGAGACGTACCTATAGAAGACACTATCTGATTAGAAACTGGCAGCACTGGCGTCGGATACTCACACTGATACCCTCCTGGATATTGCAGTCCATTTGGCTAGAAGAACCGGTTATCGGGGAAGACGGTAAGCGAGTAATTCATAAATACATCTGCCCAACAAGGGCACAGCCTCATCCTATTGAACAGAATGGGAGGCTCTCAAGGTCGTGCTAAGGGGGGCATGCATCCGTACCACAAAGGGAGTGCGAGGAGCGCTACACTCAAGCCTCAGTCAGAGGGTGGGCTCAGGAGTAGCATATCCTACCACAGGTAAGGAACTCAATAATGATCAATAAGGATCGGGCCGGTAAGCAGACCTACAAGGGCACTTGCATCAGCTAGACGGACTGCACCATGCAGACACTATGCATACGGAAGGGGCTAAAGCGGGCAGGTTACCGGCATGACTAACAAAGCCCCAAGCACTCCACACCCCAACATCAGCCATAAACACCCTTCAGTGAGGAATGGTTTGCTCACAGCCTGATGTTGCTAAGGCTTTCAGAGAATATTATGCACATTTGTATACGGATGCCACCACTCTAGACAGAAAGGATCGGGGCACATTCCCAAGAGATGTCCAGTCTCCCATCCAACTCATGAGCAAGTGGAGCTTTTGGAAGTGCCCATCACTGAGCAAGAAATTAGAAATTAGATATATACCTTGACAAGGGAGAAGGCCCCTGTGACTGACAGTATTCTATGCCACCTGCAAATCTTTAATGATACCAAAGCTGCTGAAATAATGAGGCGGCGAGGGATGGGGTAAGCCTGGCGGCCACGACTAGGAAGGCAAAAGTCACCTCAATATTTAAAAACAGATTGAGAGCTGACAGATATGGCTTCTTATAGGCTGCCTACAAGGAGTAAGATCTTGGCTGACAGACTTATGCTATGCAGATTTGTAGACCGCACTATCACCTGGGAGGGTATCCTGGCACTGAGCAGGTGTGAGTCTAGGCACACCAAAGGCCTAGTGGGACTACTCGAAGAGCCAGGTCTTCTGCTTCTTGTAGAATTCAAGAAGTGAGGAGGAGGCTCTTAGGTGTAGTGGCAGGTCATTCCACGCTTTGAGAATGATGTAGGAGAAGGCTCGACCACCGGATCTGGTTTTCAATATGTATGGGATTTGTACAAATCGGAGTCTGAATGAGCAGAGGTGTCTGGAAGGTTTGTGAAAGCAGATGCCATTTTGGATGTATGCAGAGCTAGTGTTGTGGAGTACCTTGAAAATGCGGGTGAGGAGTTTGAATAGTGCTCTTTGGATCTCCTTCAGGTGTGGTGTGATGTGAGTGCGGCATGGGAGGTTGAGAGTGAATCTGACCACTGAGTTCTGGATGGTCTGCAGCCTTCTAGTGAGTTTTTTGTTGATCCTGGCATGGAGGGTGTTCCCGTAGTCCAGCTTGCTTGTGACCCAGGAGCCTGTGATGGTTTTCCGGGTGCTGATTGGGAGCCATTTGCAAATCTTCCTCAGCATCTTCAGGGTATGGAAGCATGAGGCAATGGCGGAATTGACCTGGACGGTCATGTCGAGTTTGCTGTTGATGATGATCCCAAGGTTCTTGGCGTGGGTGATGGAAGTGGGTGTCGGTCGTAGCTCTGTTGTCCACCAGGTGGAGTCCCGCAGTAAAATGCTCTTCCTGGAGATCATGATTTCAGTCTTGTCGGTGTGCAGCTTCAGACAGCTGGTCTTCAACCAAAGGGTGATTTCAGTCATTGAACTTGGTCCAGGTACTGGGCATCTTCTCCATAAGGGACCGAATGTGTTGGGCGTTGATGTAGGAGAGGACGTTGATATCGTGAGAGTGGATGATGCTAGCTAGAAGGATCATGTATGTGTCAAAGAGGGTTGGGCATACGTAGGATCCCTGCAGAACTCTGCAGATGAGGTTGCGGGCGCCCGAGGTGTATGGTGCTAGGCTGACTGACCCGATCTGGATCCTTCCAGTCAGGCAGGGACAGATCCATCGGACTGCATATCCATGGATTCCATGTTGTGTTGGCGGCGGATGAGGATAAGTTGCGAGACTGTGTCAAATGCTGCAGACGTCATCCGTGGCAGCGATGAGGGCATTTCCGTACTGTGGTTGGGCCTGAAACCAGACTGAATGATGTCGAGGGGTTGGTGGTTGTTGAGGTATTCAGTGAGGTGTCTGTTGATGATTTTCTCTAAGACCATGGCAGGCCATGGCCGGGAATGGTAGCAGGGAGATCTGTCTGTAGTTGGTGAGCATTGAAGGGTCCACAGAGGGTTTCTTCAGCAATGGGAGAACAGATGCATGTTTCCAAGCATCTGGGAAGGTCGCGGAAGAGGTAGAAACTTTCAAAATGGGTGTGACTGGTGGTGGTGGGTGTGCCTTAGACCGGGATAGGAATGCTGAACTTGCTGAGGGCCTTGTGTGTCGAGGGAACCGGTGTGGGCTTGTTGCCTCGGATGTTGCCGACGTTGGTGAAGGCAGGATCCAGGAGGTGTCCGATGACAAGAGCAGGCCCCTTTACACACTGGGTGAGGCTCAGGCTTCCAAGAACTTCAATGAGTGCTCTTGAGTTGGGGTCTTGTGGGAGGCTTTTAAGACCACCATCTGGGGAGTCTGCATTTCTAAACATGGTGGAACCCAGAGAGCGCTAAGGGCGCATTTAAGTAGATTGGAACAGGAGCGGAAATTATTGGAGGGAGCGCTGGAGACGACGCATAAGTCCAGGTGAGTATCGAGGATAAAGTCACTGAATATCCAGACATAGCTGAGAGGGAATCAGAGTTCAGCGAAAAGCATGCCCAAGCATGCAGGGAGGGGGAACGCCCAGGGGGATCACTAGTGAATATGATGGGGCGACCAGGGGCAGCCAATAGCATTGCAGACATAGTAGATGAGGGTGGCACAACAAGGCACACTACACCCCAGATCTAACAAACTTTTCATATCTATTACTCTAAGCTCTATTCTCTAAGCCCGTGGTAATCATAGTACGGCCCGCGGGCCACCAGCGGCCCGGCAGGCCTTCATTGGCAGCCCACAGACCTTGCCTTGCCGTTTCTACGTTTCCAGTGAGGCTGGTAGTAAACACTGAAGATGACCACAGGAGCATACACAGTGAATACGTATTAAAAAGGTATTCACTACGTATGCTCCTGCGGCCATCTTCTGTGTTTACTGCCGGCCTCTGTGACATCACAGCACCCTCGGAAAGCTTCCCAAAAGGCCCTTTAAAAGTCTGCTGTAAGCGCTTTCACAGCTGACTTTTAAAGGGCGTTTTGGAAAGCTTCCTGTTTGGACAGAGACAGATAGAGGCAGAGACAGAGATGCCGACAGAGACAGAGATAGAGACAGATAGAGATAGAGACAGATAGAGATAGAGACAGAGAGAGAGATAGACAGACAGAGACAGAGAGACAGACAGAGACAGACAGAGACAGAGAGACAGACAGACAGAGACAGATAGAGACAGAGAGAGACAGGGACAGACAAAGACAGATAGAGAAAGAGACAGATACTGACAGAGACAGATAGAGACAGAGATACAGACAGAGACAGATAGAGACAGAGACAGAGAGAGACAGGGACAGACAGAGACAGATAGAGACAGAGACAGACAAAGACAGAGATACAGACAGAGACAGATAGAGACAGAGAGAGATAGAGACAAATACAGATAGAGACAGATAGAGACAGAGAGAGACAGGGACAGACAGAAGGATAGAGACAGATACTGATAGAGACAGATAGACAGAGACAGATAGAAATAGAGACAGAGACAGATAGAGACAGAGGCAGATAGAGACAGAGATAGAGATAGAGACAGAGAGAGACAGGGACAGACAGAGACAGATAGAGACAGAGACAGATAGAGACAGAGATGAATACAGATAGAGACAGATAGAGACAGAGATAGAGACAGAGAGAGACGGGGAGAGACAGAGACAGATAGAGACAGAGACAGCTAGGGAGAGAGACAGATAGAGACAGAGATAGAGATAGAGACAGGGACAGACAGAGAAAGATAGAGACAGAGACAGATAGAGACAGAGACAGATAGAGATAGAGACAGATAGAGACAAATACAGATAGAGGCAGATAGAGACAGAGATAGCGATAGAGACAGGGACAGACAGAGACATATAGAGACAGAGACAAATACAGATAGATACAGATCGAGACAGATAGAGACAGAGATAGAGATAAAGACAGAGATAGAAACAGAGCGAGACAGGGAGAGACAGAGACAGATAGAGACAGGGAGACAGAGACAGAAACAGATAGAAACAGAGGCAGATAGAGACAGAGGCAGATAGAGACAGAGGCAGATAGAGACAGAGAAAGATGGAGAAAGAGACAGATAGAGAGAGAGAGAGAGAGAGAGAGAGAGAGAGATAGAGCGAGAGAAAGAGAGAGAGAGAGAGGGAGATAGAGATAGAGAGAGAGCGAGAGACAGAGAGAGAGAGAGAGATAGAGAGAGATGGAGAGAGAGATAGAGATAGACAGATAGAGAGAGCGATAGAGACAGATAGAGAGAGATAGATAGAGAGAGCGATAGAGACAGATAGAGATAGATAGATAGAGAGAGCGATAGAGACAGATAGAGAGAGATAGATAGATAGAGAGAGCGATAGAGACAGATAGAGAGAGAGAGAGAGAGAGATAGATAGAGAGAGCGATAGAGACAGATAGAGAGATAGATATTTATTTAGAAAGTTTTATACAGCGCGAACATGACCACCGAGGGTATCAGAGCACTTTACAGTTTATGCATCAAGAAGGGTACAAGCAAACAAACAGAATCAACAAAGCGAAAAATTCACAGTCTCATAATGTCCTACATTCTCGTGAGCCAGGCAGCTGGGCCACAAATCAACGCCTATGGCCTCAGAGTCCAATGGAGCAGCCTGACTGAGGCAGAAATTTCTTCCTCAAGAGCCCTTTGACTTCTTTTTTGAAGAGTACCGTGGAGGAGTTCACCCTGACTTCGGGGGGAAGGGAGTTCCAGATCCTCGGAGCCATCCCCGAGAAGGCTCGGTTATTGGTCTTTTTTCTTCTTGAATTTTTGTGGTTTGAGCAGTAGGGTGCTGGCGCTTCTGGAGGCTCTCGAGCCACATGAGAGCTCAAGTTTCTGAGCAAAGTACGGCGGGGTATTGAAGTGGATGGCTTTGTGAGCCATGCATGCAATTTTTAACTGTATCCAAGCTTCATAAGGAAGCCGATTCAGGGCCAGCAAGTCCGGAGAAATATGGTTGTATTTTTTAGTGCCAGTTATGAGCTTAGCAGCCGAATTGAGGGCAACCCTAAGAGGAGCCGTCCTCACTCTAGGCAAACCGCACAACGTTGCGCTGCCATAGTCCAGCTTTGATATCACTAAGGCTTGCACTGCAACCTTTAGGTCATGAGCAGGGAGATAGGGTTTGAGTTTTCTTAGGATGCTGAGTTGGAAGTTCGCTCCCTTGGTGAGGGAACTGATGTGCTTTTGCATGTTCAGACTTTTGTCTAATAAAATACCCAGAGAGGATGCCGAATCAACGAGGTGAGGTCTACAGTTAAGAGCAGTGAGATGGTTCAACCATTGTTCCAAGACCTGAGATTGTTTGAGGGGTGAGATTAGGAGGAATTCCGTTTTTAGAGCATTAAGCTGTCAGCCAGCTTTGTGTTTCCAGCAGGACTGAGTTGAGGGACTGAATGTCCTCGGGGGAAGCTATCTTCAGGTATAGTTGGGTATCGTCCGCATACATGTGATAGTGAATGCTGGATGATTTCAGAATTTCTGTCAGAGGCTCCATGAACAGGTTACAGAGCGTGGGGGACAGTGCTGAACCTTGGGGGACCCCCAAGGTGACCGGTGCAGGATGGTACAGGGTTTGGTTCACCATGAAGCTTTGGGATCTATTCTGAAGGAACGAAGAGAACCAGTTTAGAACAGGCCCAGACAGCCCCATCCTGTGTTCCAGGAGGTCAATTGGGTTATCGTGTTTGAGAGTATCGAACGCTGACGAAAGGTCAAGAAGGATCAATAGGCATGACTCATTATGGTCCAACATTCTTAGCGCATCATCGACAATGTGTGTTAGCGCAGACTCTGTACTATGGCCCGGGCGGAATCCAGATTGGCATTGGTCCAGGAGTTGGAAATGGTCGATGTGGTTACAGAGTTGTGCAAGCACACATTTCTCCAGGAGCTTTGCCAAGGTGGGGATGTTGGAGATTGGGTGAAAGTTATGAAGGTCCGTGGGATCAGCAGAAGGTTTCTTCAGAATCGGGGTAACTTAACCCGATTTTAGGCAATCCGGAATAGCACCTTGTCGAATTGATGCATTGACGATCGTAGTCCAAATTGTTAGTAAGGAGGATCTAAAATCCGGGAAAAGGTTCGATGGCAAAGGGTCGTTGTAGTGATTGGAAGGTTTCAAAGTCGACAGGATTTTGCATATAGTGCATTCTTCCAAGGTTTGGAACTGACTCCAGGAAGCATTGTTTTTGGGGAGGTAGGGCAGCGCAGGGTCAGTGGTGTCCCACCCTGGGGGATGTAGGGTGTTCAGTGGACTGATCAACAGGTGATCAAGGGCAGAGCATAATTCAGTTTCAATCTTAGTAGTCTTATCCGTGAAGAAATCAGCTAATTCTTCACTGTTCGGCAATGTCCCTTAACCCAGTGACGAGAGATTAGGATGACTGGTAGCTTGGGACTTGATGAGTTCGAACAGGTTTTTAGGATGGTTTTTTGCTTGCTCTAGTTGAGTTCTGAAGAAGGTGGCCTTCGAGCATCTGAAGCGTTTGTTGTATATGCTCCTCAGGGATCTCAAATGGTAGAGATGTTCAAGGGAGGGATGGGATCTATACAACCTTTCTGCAAGTCTTAAATTTCTTCTTTCGGAATTAAGACTATCATTGAACCACGGTTTGGAGAGTTTAGAGGACATTCTTTTAAGCTGTAGTGGTGCAACCGAGTCTAGTACTTTAAGCATTGAGTGGTTATAGTGGGCCGTAAGGTCGTGGACATCCGACATGTTCAAGGGAGGGGGCAGGGTGTTATCGCAGAGAGCAGTCATATCTTGTGAGTTGATGTTCCGTAGACATCTTTTCAACTGTTTTGGGTTCTTAGGCTGGGCTCTACTAGCTCTTACTGACTCCAGGATGAGGAAGGTGATGCAATAGTGGTCTGTCCAATCACATGGGAGGATCGACTCCAGGAGGATAGAGTTGGACTTACCAATGACAAGATCTAAGGTAGCTCCTTTAATATGAGTAGGGCTGTCACAGATTTGGATTAGATTGAGGTCAAGTAGGAAGAATTTGAGGCTATTGACCACCAGATAGATGTGTGTATGCCGGGTCTGGTGGCTCAGTGGACTAATGCGTCCGCTGCAGGGGCCTATGTTCAACCTCATGGTCACAGTTTTTTTTTTTGCTCTAGCCCCGCCCCCTACTGACCCCGCCCCCACCGGTGCTGCCCTCGACCACAAACCACACTGTAAATTTAGCCCCCGAGAGAAAGTTTGTGAGTAGCCATACTCTAAGCGGATTGCATGCCCTCATACATATGCCTGAGTATCTGAATGAGACGGCGCTGGCCTTGCTTCGCGATATCATATGCAAGTTTCTTGCGCAGACTTTCACGCCTGATGAAGTCCAGGATGTTATCTGTGAGCTTCCCACATGTAAGACAGCTAGATTGGATGGGTTTCCTGCAGAATTTTACAAATGTTACCAGATCTTCTAGTCCCTCACTTGTTGGTTTGTTCGAGGAATTCCGTGCACAAACCACGCCCCCCTCTCCCTGCACGAGGCTGTCCTAGTGACTCTTGACAACAGGTCAGCAGGCGCAGTCCTGTGACTCGCATCATCCATTATCCCTCCTAAACTGTGAGAACAAAATATTAGCCAAACGAATTAAAACCGGTTGAACCATGTCCCCCATATTTTAGTGAGGCTGGCTCAATCCAGTTTGTTCTGGGTCCCTCCACATCCCACAATCTCCATACCCTGTTTGCACTTCTACAGCATTTAAACTGGAACTAGATGCAGCTGCAATATTCGCAGGTACCTGAAGGCCTTCGATTCCCCGAAAGAGGATATGTATTTTCCATTCGGACATGAATGGGCGTTCCCTGCAATCTCTTTGGATCAGACGACCACTCCCCAAGCTCTAGAATACACCCCAAAGACTCCCTCTCTCTCCCCTTGTGATCTCCAGGGGCACGGGTGCCCCCCTCACCAATCTAGTTCAATCCTGCCCTGGAGCCCTTAGCAGCCAAGCAGTGCCAGCCCTATGCAGACCATGCATCTGAAACACAACACGATCAATCCTGACATATATCGCTCCACGCAGGCGATATGGCCCTCTGTGGAACCCTGGCAACTGCCTTAATGACACTACAGGATATATAGGCTTCGGCACATTGTCAGGGATCAGTACCAATGGGGCAAATCTGGAATATTTCTGCTAATCGCTGGCACGAAACACATTGTCCCAGACTTCCCCCTTGAAAGGTGTGAGGGCTCACGGAATACCTGGGAGTGAGGACCGACCGTGACGTGGATACGGTGATAAGAGGGAAGTATGGCTGGACAGTAAGCAAAGTAACTGACGGACCTTGTGTCACGCCGGAGAACTCTCCGCAGCCTTGAGCTGGTGGAACAGGGCTAGTAAAACTACTCTACATGTTCCTCAACATCCCACTACCGCTTCCACCAGACCTCACTCGTCAGATCCGCTCTTCCTTCATAAGGTGAACTTGGCTAATGAGCAGCCAAGAATGACAGTGAAATAGATGCCATGGCACCGAGACCTCAGAGCGGTGACTGGAAGCTAGGTCCGGAGGTAAATAGAAGTGACTACAGCAGCCTGCATACTCAGGGGTAACTACACGTTGACGGGTGTGCGTGAACTCTCTACTCCTCGGCTGTTCCACTCTGCCAATACCAACCCGCAGATACCCACCACCAGATATCCACCCGCAGAAACCCACCAGCCGATATTCACCTGCAGATACCCACCAGCAGATATCCACCTGCAGATACCCACCAGCAGATACCCAGCTGCAGATACCCACCAGCAGATATCCACCTACAGATACCCACCAGCAGATATCCACCTGCAGATACCCACCAGCAGATACCCTCCTGCAGATACCCACCAGCAGATATCCACCTGCAGATACCCACCAGCAGATATCCACCTGCAGATACCCACCAGCAGATATCCACCTGCAGATACCCACCCAAAGATATCCACCTGCAGATACCCACCAGCAGATACCCACCAGCAGATACCCAGCTGCAGATACCCACCAGCAGATATCCACCTACAGATACCCACCAGCAGATATCCACCTGCAGATACCCACCAGCAGATACCCACCAGCAGATATCCACGTAGATACCCACCCGCAGATACCCACTAGCAGAGACCCACCTGCAGATACCCACCCGCAGATACCCACCCACAGATACGGGCCACACAAACCAAAGGAACTCTCTCAAGTTTACCAAAAAGGGCGTCTGAAATGGGTAGACATACATAAATAAAATATTCCTGTCGCTGGTACTACACATAGAACCCCTTTAGATATCTTCCTGTATCATATATTGAAAGGTCATTCAGGGAAATGACCCAGTTCCCGGCGGAGCCAGTGCCCTGTAGGGCGTTGGACTCGCCTCTCACAGCCACCTCAACAACACAGCCAATCTCTATGCTACACCGAGCTGCATATGTGGAAATACCGACACAACACACTCATGAGGGCACCCCTGCCCAACACACACATGAGGACCCCCCTGCCCAACACACACATGAGGACACCCCAGCACAACAACAGCATGATGACACCCCGGCACAACACACGCATGAGGACATCCCAGCACAACACACACATGAGGACACCCCAGCACAACAACACGAATGATGACACCCCAGCACAACACACGCATGAGGACATCCCAGCACAACAACACGCATGATGACACCCCAGCCCAACGCACGCACGAGGACACCCCTGCCCACCACACACATGAAGACACCCCAGCACAACACACACATGAGGACACCCCAGCACAACACACACATGAGGACACCCCAGCACAACACATGCATGAGGACACCCCGGCACCAAAACACGCATGAGGACACCCCGGCACAACACACCCATGAGGACACCCCATCACAACACACGCATGAGGACATCCCAGCACAACAACATGCATGATGACTCCCCAGCACAACACACGCATGAGGACATACCGACACAACACATGCATGAGGACACCCAGCACAACAACACGCATGATGACACCCTAGCCCAACGCACGCATGAGGACACCCCAGCACAACACACACATGAGGACACCCCAGCACAACACATGCATGAGGACACCCCGGCACCAAAACACGCATGAGGACACCCCGGCACAACACACCCATGAGGACACCCCAGCACAACACACGCATGAGGACATCCCATCACAACAACATGCATGATGACACCCCGGCACAACACATGCATGAGGACATACCGACACAACACATGCATGAGGACACCCAGCACAACAACACACATGATGACACCCCAGACCAACGCATGCATGAGGACACCCCTGCCCAACACACACATGAGGACACACCAGCACAACACACGCATGAGGACACCCCAGCACAACACACGCATGAGGACACTCCGGCACCAAAACATGCATGAGGACACCCCGGCACAACTCACCCATGAGGACACTACGGCACAACATACACATGAGGACACCCTGGCACAACACACGCTGCACCTTCCAGTGGGAGGAGGAGATGGGTCTTGAGATACCTGAGACAATGTGGTCCTTCTGTTGTGCACAAATCGGCATGATATCCCAGAGTAGCAGGCTCTGTGTACTGTACTATAAAAAGCTGCATCGCACATACCACACCCTTTTGTACCTGCACAGATATGGCCTCCGAGAGGACACCAACTGTGCCAGATGTGGTCAACCAGAGGCGAAGGTTCCACACCTGGCGTGGCCCTGTGATGCTATACAAGCCTATTGGTAGAAGGTGCTGTCTGCACTCTCTAGAATGACTGAGTATGGTGTGCCTAACGACCCAAGAGTTGCAGTTTTGGGCTGGGTGTGAGACATCGTAATGTCCTATAGATGGTATACAGCACTCGCCCTGCTAGAGGCTCAAAGACGGCTGGCTGCTGCTGGGTACGAGGGAGCTCACTGAGATATAAAGTTTGATTGACTCTATTGCAAGGAACAATTTGACTTTGAGGCCACAATGCTCCCTCCGTCCTCTAGACACAAGGACATTTGGGGCTCTCAAGTCATTCATCCTGACCATGCCCCCCTCATGCATGGGAATCCGGACACCAGGGCATGGATTGTGGAAATATTCAATGTCCTTTGGGGGGTTTGGCACTGTGTGGAACCCAGTGATGCAGGTGTATGGGGGCTTGGGTGGGATATGACTATAAAAACATGTATTCTGCATCCCTAGCTCTCTGGTTTACAACAGAAATGTACCCATTCTGCACGCCACAGACATTTCTGTCTTGTGCCTTTTTCTTCTCCTTTGTTACGGGTGTGAAACTGCTATCTTCTGTCACCAATAAAAAAACAAATCAGTCAAAAACATTTATGAGGCAAACAGTGCATTTGTATTTGGTGATTGTGAGAAAGTGCCTCTTTCTTGCATGGTATACCCCCACTACTTGCTGAATTGCTGATGTGCTATGACTAAGTGTGCCCTGGGCTCCTGCCAATCAGGTACCCAGGGCCTGTGTTCCTTCCCTTAACTGCATTGAAGCCTAAACCCAATTGGCATCTCTGGCCACAGGTAAGCCCCTGGTAAATGGTACCACAGGTACCCAGGGCACTGTGACCAGAGAAGGCCTCCAAGGGCTGCAGCACTTATTGTGCCACCCTTAGAGGCCCTGTACCCTGACACTCACACTCTGCCTTTGCAGACTGCGTGTCTTGGTGCAGAACAAAGTGAAGAGTCGACATGGCACACATCCCTGTGTGCCATGCCCACTAAACCACTGCCCTGGCATACATCAGTCACCCCTCTAGCTGGGTGCCCTATGCCAGTGGTGAGGGAACAGGTGCATGAGCCCTGTACCCCTACAGTACCCAGGTCCATTCCTGGGCACTGTAAGTGCAGTGCTGCCATTAAGAGTATATGGTGCTGGGAGTTTGTCATTACGAACTCCACAGCACCATAATGGCTACACTGAAGACTGGGAAGTTTGGTATCAAACTTCTCAGCACATTAAACCCACACTGATGCCAGTGTGGGATTTAATGTAAAACGCACAACAGAGGGCATCTTAGAGATGCCCCCTGAAACTCGACCAACTCCCAGTGACCTGACTGAGTGGCTGCCGAGGCTACCACCCCCAGACATGTTTCTGGACCCCTGGGTCGAGAGCCTGCTGCTCTCGGGGTCCTGAAACAATGCACATCCTGGGACGAGGTGCCAAGCCTCCTCCCCAGGATGGGCAGGGTTCACGAAGGAGAAGCTTCAAAGGCATACCACCTTTGTGAGCCTCTCCAGACCACTTGATGTACTCAGCAACTGGTCCCCACTGGTTCCACTCCCCCTTTGGGCGGGAGACCCGGCGGGAAAAACAGAGTGAGGAAGAGAGGTGTGCCCACCTCTGCCAACTCCACCCCTAGGGTAGGGGAGGCGAGGTGAAGCACAACCTCGAGTCCCCGCCATCTTGAGGATGGGGGGACCCAGCCAACCAAGGACAGGCTCCTGCCCCCCTCCCACTGGAGAGTGGCAGAGTAGGGGGTGTACCCACCCCAGGGAAGGGACCCATTGGTCCCTGCCCTTTACCTGACCTGTAACGCCCCTAAATTCAGTATTTAGGGGCACCCTGAACCTTCCTTCCTCAGATCCCGATTCCGAAACAACAAGAAGAACAAGAAGAAAGAAGACCAGCCATGCAGCTGCTAACAAGAGGACGACACCAACTGACTTGGCCCCAGCCCTACCGGCCTGTCGAACCTCAAACCTGCTCCTGCTAAACCCCGGCCTCTTCAGTGGTGAGCAACCTCGAAAACCCCGGAGGACCTGACTGCCTTGCTCAACTAAAAGACTGGGACTCCCACGAGCAGTGGCTCTGCTCAAACATCTGTAACCCCAGGCCCCGGCCTGAGACCGCGGATCCTGCCCACTCTGCACCGGCCGAGCCCGGCCCGAGCCAAAGTGGACAAAGACCATGAGGACGTCCCCCCGGCGACTGTGATCAAGAATCCAACACCCAAGGACCCACCTCGACGCTCCTGACGACGCCTGCAGCCTCAACACCAGGGACCCCTCCAACCGCGACCAGCAGAGGGTAAGATTTCCCGACGCCTAAAGATACCCCTACACCCGGTGCCCCACGGCCCCCTGTGCCCAACTCCTGGGTGTCTACCCCTCCTATAGCATCCCAACTTACCTCTCGAAGTGGTGGTCGCACCTGAAGAATCACTGTCCCCGAGTTTGCAGCCTTTGTTCTTCTTGCAGCTTTCCCATTGAAATCCATTGGGCGCCCGACGGCCCAAAAGCCCACTGCACCCGGCCGCCCCAGTGCCGCTGAGGGTGCACCAACTACCCTGTTCGACTTCCCCACTTGCCCTGAGTAAGTGACCAGGAGCTTTGCTCCCACAGCCGAGTGGCCTGCCTGCCAGCAGCCACCAACCAAAGGCCCCCCCGCCCGCCATAGGCTAACGTTGGGCCTACTCTCTGTGCACCCGGCCGCCCCTGTGCCGCTGAGGGTGTAACAACAGTACAAACCTGAACCTGGGAGACCCCTGAGTCTTGCCCCAGAGCCTTAACTCTGCCAGCCGAGTACTTACCTGAAAGCCGATAACTTGATTTTTCTCCATTGGGTAACATTGACTGGTTTTCACTTGGAAATTCTTCGAAGTGTCGAGTTTTGGAACTTTGAAATATTCACTAAAAATCGTCCGAATATCAAAAACGAAATTACTCACCTGTTCTCAGGAGAGATCCCAGTGCTGGATCTAGGTGCCCAGCACTGATTAGAAAAAGTGATTACAACTGTGATTTTCCGATAACTTGATTTTCCCCCATAGGATAACATTGCCTGGTTTTCACCAGAAATTCTTCTAAGTGTCGAGTTTTGGAACTTCGAAATATTCACTAAAAATCGTCCGAATATCAAAAACGAAATTACTCACCTGTTCTCAGGAGAGATCCCAGTGCTGGATCTAGGTGCCCAGCACTGATTAGAAAAAGTGGTTACAACTGTGATTTTCCGATAACTTGATTTTCCCCCATAGGATAACATTGCCTGGTTTTTGCCAGAAATTCTTCCAAGTGTCGATTTTTGCAACATACAAATATTCCTTAGAAATCGCCTGTGTAACAAAAACGATTTCTTTCAACTGTTTACAGGAAATGCACCAGGGCTGAATCCAGGATCCAGCCCTGAGTAAGAAAAACGTTCGTAAAGTAATTCTATTGCAGTTTACTTGAAAATCCCTTTGAGCTCAATGTTATAGTATACCCCCCGTCTGACGTCACCAGCCACCAGTGCACACTAACATTAAAGAAAACTCATACTCTCTCTCTCGGACAAGCCCGCCGAAACAAGCTCACCGCCTGTATGACCAATGTTGCTTACTGGATGAAAGCCACCTGGTTCAAACTCAACACCAACAAGCCAAAAGTAGTGATCTTTGGCAAGAACACCTCACCATGGGACTCCAACTGGTGAACGGCCAAACTCAATCCCACACCCAACATCCACGTGAGGAACCTTGGAATCATCATTGACCGTAAACTGGACATGACTGCACAAGTCAATGCAGTCGCTGCATCCTGCTTCCAGACCCTGAAGATGCTGAGGAAGATCTTCAAATGGCTTCCAAGCAACACAAGAAAAACTGTCACTCACGCCCAAGCCACCAACAAGTTGGACTACGGGAACACCCTCTACTCCGGGATCATTAAGCAACTGACTAGACGACTATAAACCATCCAGATCTCGACAGCCAGACACATCTTTAACCTCTCGTACAGACCTCGCTTTAAACCGCTACACCGGCTCCTGATACACAAACACGTTCAAGTCAAACTCCTCGCACACATTCAAGTCACTCCACACTCAGGCCCCGCCTACCTGAACAGCCGCATCTCCTTCCACCAACCACCCAGACACCTCTGCTATGCAAGACTCCTACTTGCCAACATCGCACGCACAAACAGAACCAGATCAGGAGGACGGGTCTTCTCTTACATCGCTCCTAAAGCGTGGAATGACCTCACCCTCCACATCAGAGTCTCCTCCTCTCTTCTTGAATTCCAGAGGAAGCTGAAGACTTGAATTATCAGTTAACCAACCGAACCTAAGAAGAGCTAGACACACCCTCCTACTAAGCACCAGGACAACCTCAGGGGTGATAGTGCGCTTTACAAATGCACATAACAAAAGGAAGGAAGCACGCCCAGTAAAGTGCCAACCACACAAGCTGAACATCCTTCAAATTGAAGCCTTCCATCGAGGTGCCTGGTACTACAGGTCCAGAAACACGGGGGGACTTGAGCAAGCGTGGGACTCGTGCCACAAACTGTTGCACTAGTGAAGGAACAGACTGAGGCATTCTTGATTTCAGCCTCGCACTTACAGCGCTTGCTTCACACTTGGATGGTAAACATGGCTTAGCCTGGCGCTTTTCAAGAACCAAGATTGTGATGAGGTATTCATCCATGCACCCTCCACCCATCCAGCCACACAACCATTAATCCATCGTGTCCCGTCATACACTTTACTTTTACATCTTCACAAGTTGATTAAGATGTTTCAGTGCTCACCTGGCAGTAATCCGCTCATCCGGGTAAAAGACACTCTGCATAATGATCAAATATTTCTGAAAAGAAAAGACATGAGAACATTTTACAGGCACTGCCGGAGGGAGAAGAGGTGAGAGGGAGAGGGAGAGGGAGGAGAGAGGAGAAGAGGGAGCGAGAGGGAGGAGGAAGAGAATAGATAGGTGAAAGGGGAAGGCGGTAGAGGTGAGGAGAGACGCAGAAGGAGGAGAGGCAGGATAGATGAGGAGAGAAACCGCAAGAGGAGATGTGAGAAGGATAAGCAGGAGAAGTGAGAAGAGAGGCAGAGGGAGGAAAAAGGAGAGTTGACAGGGAAACACAGAGGGAGGAAGGGTGACAGACAGGAGAGGTCAGAAGAGAGACCGAGAGAGGAGAGGTGAGAGGAAGGGGTCAGAGGAGTGAGAGTAAGACATGGAAATAGATAGACAGTTTATCAGAGACAGGCTGTCAGAGAGAGGCAGACAGCCTATCACTGTGAGACAGAAAGATATAGATCAGAGAGAGGCTGAGACAACCTATCATAATGAGGAAGATAGCTGACCAGAGAGATTATAAGAGAGCCTATAAGAGAAAGACACAGGGAAAGGCAACCAGCTGAGAACGTCGATCAGAACAAGAGAGGGAGCGAAAGATCCCACCACAGAGAAGCTGAGACAACCTGTGAGGAAATGGGGTGTATTGTATGGTGAGGCTGTGCGACCTCACTGTGTAATACACTTACCAATCCCTTTAAGACACTTAGGCTTCGTTTGTCAAACCCTCAGCTCAACCCTGGGTAGCTGTGACTCTGAGCAGCGAGGTTTACACAAAGGAACAAGTGTAAAGCATTTAAACAACAACAAAACAACTGAAGAAGAAATCAGCAAAACACCAAAGAAATCACACAACACTTTATAAAAATAGACTGTATTTTTATGTATTTTAGATCCCACGACAAAAAAGATCCACTGGAGGATTCTGGAGATATAGAATTTATACGGTATAGTAAATCAAAGCATTTCACTCAATTGTCAACAAGCACTGGCAAATTCAACGGGTTTGACACTCAGAAACCTTTTCACTAAAAAGTTTGGGCTAGATGTAATGCGGCCACTTGGAGTCACTTTAGGCAACCAACTCCATTCGGAAGCTAGTCAGGGGCACCCAGCAAGGTCCTCAGAAACGGTTACCTCAGCAGGTGAAGTAGTCTTCATTTCCAGGCACTTTTATCCTTTGTAGGGCTTTCCTACAGAAGTGGTCCTAATGCAAAGGATTAAGGATGCTAAAGACGTGCAAGGATACGATGCGGTCAGTGGGGGTCTTGCTGCAACTGCTCCTCGGTCCACAAAGGGAGTGAGGAGGTCCTGGTCACAAACTCAACATCTCTCAAAGTCCTCTCAGGGCTGGCAGGAGTCCAGTTGCCACTGGACTACCAGTCACCCAGTATCGCAATCACGGGACAATCCTTCCTGGGTCAATACCTCACTCTCTGGGGGCCCCGCTGCACTCTGACAACACTCCCAGGTTCAGTGAACGTGGCTGCAGCTTTGTGCGTAGGGTCCTGGTCCATGCTGCTCAACGACGGCCGTTGGCGGCGGGTAGAAGACTGCGGGCTGCTAACTTGCCACAGTGGACTTCTTCAGCTGTTGTTGCTGGCCCTTGGAGTCTCTTGTCCTTGGCTGGGCTCTGGAGATGACTGCTCCTCGAGCAGAACACGGCAGGCACAGTCCTTCTCCTTTACTGGGTCTCAGGTGCAGTCCACGCCGGTGCAGCCTCTCGTTGCTGGTTCCACGGTGCAGCAGGGCAGCCCTTCCTCGGTGCTTCATCAAGTCCAGTCGAGATCTGAGTTTGGGATGCCAGGGGTGCCCTACTTATGCTCAGAAAATGCCCTCAGGGCAGAATGTGGTTGTTAGCCAATGAGCTATCAACCCCCCTCCCCCCCCCATACCTGATGACCACTTCCTATGAAGTGTGTTATCTGGGCATCCCAGCCAGCACCATTCTGCCCACTCCAAATATGGCAATACCCCTCTCCCAGCAAGTGGAGCCCAACTCAGAGGTGCAGCTACCAAGGGGGCTAAACACCCCTGGAAAACCAGTTTGGCAACTGGTTTCCCCTCTCCTGTCCCTAGTGCCAGCCTGTCTGCCTGAACAATGGAGCAGCCCCTCTCCCAAGTGTTATCCATTTGCCCTTTGAAGCTCACCTTTTGGGCCAACACACATGTGGCTTCTTGCAGGAGGGAGGTGACTCATCCTTCCAGAGCATACACCTATTTTATCCTTTCCTGGGAGTCATTAGCACATCTCTGAGTAGGACAGAGAGAAAAGGAATGGAAGACAGAGAGGAAAAGGAATGGAAGACAGAGATAAAAGGAATGGAGGTCAGAGAGAAAAGGAATGGAAGACAGAGAGAAAAGGAATAGAGGACAGAGAGATATGAATGGAAGACAGAGAGAAAAAAGGAATGGAGGACAGAGAGAAAAAAGGAATGGAGGACAGGGAGAAAAAGAATGGAGGACAGAGAGAAAAGGAATGTAGGACAGAGAGAAAAGAAATAAAGGACAGAGAGAAAAGGAATGGAGGACAGAGAGAAAAGGAATGGACGACAGAGAGAAAGGGAATGGAGGACAGAGAGAAAAGGAATGGAGGACAGAGAGAAAAGGATTGGAAGACAGAGAGAAAAGGAATGTAGGACAGAGAGAAAAGGAATGGAAGACAGAGAGAAAGGGAATGGAAGACAGAGAGAAAAGGAATGGAGGACAGAGAGAAAAGGAATTGAGGACAAAGAGAAAAGCAATGAAGGACAGGGAGAAAAGGAATGGAGGACAGAGAGAAAAGGAATGGAAGACAGAGAGAAAAGCAATGAAGGACAGAGAGAAAAGGAATGGAGGACAGAGAGAAAGGGAATGGAGGACAGAGAGGAAAGGAATGGAAGACAGAGAGAAAAACACTGGAGGACAGAGAGAAAAGGAAAGGAAGACAGAGAGAAAAGGAATGGAGGATAGAGATGAAAGGAATGGAAGACAGAGAGAAAAACACTGGAGGACAGAGAGAAAAGGAAAGGAAGACAGAGAGAAAAGGAATGGAGGACAGAGAGGAAAGGAATGGAGGACAGAGAGGAAAGTAATGGAGGACAGAGAGAAAGGGAATGGAGGACAGAGAGAAAGGGAATGGAGGACAGAGAGGAAAGTAATGGAGGACAGAGAGGAAAGTAATGGAGGACAGAGAGGAAAGTAATGGAGGACAGAGAGAAAAAAGGAATGGAGGACAGAGAGGAAAGGAAAGGAGGACAGAGAGAAAAGGAATGGAAGACAGAGAGAAAAGGAATGGAGGACAGAGAGAAAAGGAATGGAGGACAGAGAGAAAAGGAATGGAGGACAGAGAGAAAGGGAATGGTGACAGGGAGAAAAGGAATGGAGGCCAGAGAGAAAGGAAGGTCAGCTTGAGAAGTGGAGGGTCACACAGAGGGAGACAAGAGAGCTGCAATGACCCTCTCCCCACAGCCGAGGGGGGGCTCTGGTCCTACCTTGCCCTCCTGGGGTAGTGTTACACTGTGGACACCTGCAGAGCAGAGAGAGGGGGGAAAGAGAGCATATGGTGATTAATAACTTTAAAACTAGCATCTTAATTATGTAATTATGTCCACATTAACAAAAACAACAAAAGAGTGGAGCCAAGAATGATAAAATAGGCAGAGAGAGTCACTCAATAGTGTTAAAAAGAACCCTCACTCACCAACCTAGTTGGTGACATGCCTCATCAATGGGTTCCCACCAGAGAGGCCGAATGCCTCATCAATGGGTTCCCACCAAGGAGGCCGAATGCCTCATCAATGGGTTCCCACCAAGGAGGCCGAATGCCTCATCAATGGGTTCCCACCAGAGAGGACGAATGCTTCATCATTGGGTTCCCACCAGAGAGGACGAATGCTTCATCATTGGGTTCCCACCAAGGAGGCCGAATGCCTCATCATTGGGTTCCCACCAAGGAGGCCGAATGCCTCATCAATGGGTTCCCACCAAGGAGGCCGAATGCCTCATCAATGGGTTCCCACCAGAGAGGCCGAATGCCTCTCTGGTGTGCTACAACGCCTGATTACAGCGGAGCAGGTTTTTTTGTGAAGGTGACAGTGCAATAATGTGAACCAAGTGAAAGGTTAAAATTGTCTTTACCAAACCATAAAAATTATTTATTGGTGGAATGGTAAGGCAAAAATAAAAACGTGATATGGATGATAGACTGGATAAATTGACCAGTCACATCACTTATGTGAAAGAAATGTGGTCTACATGTTTCAGCCTCATCAGTGCTAATTAGGGAGGCTTTCTTCAGGACCTAACGCCGCGGTGGTATGTACACTCTAAGGTACACCCTAACCTGTGGCGACAAAGTGTGACCGCATAACTTACGGTTTTCTGGAACACCTCCTTTTACTGCCTCTAACAGTGTGCAACCATCTTAATTACAGGGTATTTACTCCTGATTGTATGATGATAAGTCTACTATTATGGCATGAAGAGTATCACTCATACCACGGTTGGGTGTTTTGGTTTTCTTATGCACTTTGTTCATTTTCACTGTGCATCTGTTCTCTACCTTACAGAATACAAACGCTTTCAGCAATACTGAGGTGTTCCAGAAAACCGTAAGTTATGCGGTCACACTTTGTCGCCACAGGTTAGGGTGTACCTTAGAGTGTACATACCGCCGCGGCGTTAGGTCCTGAAGAAAGCCTCCCTAATTAGCACTGATGAGGCTGAAACATGTAGACCACATTTCTTTCACATAAGTGATGTGACGGGTCAATTTTCCCAGTCTATCATCCATTTCACGTTTTTATTTTTGCCTTACCATTCCACCAATAAATAATTTTTATGGTTTGGTAAAGACAATTTTAACCTTTCACTTGGTTCACATTATTGTACTGTCACCTTCACAAAAAAACCTGCTCCGCTGTAATCAGGCGTTGTAGCACACCAGAGAGGCATTCGGCCTCCTTGGTGGGAACCCAATGATGAGGCATTCGGCCTCTCTGTTGGGAACCCATTGATGAAGCATTCAGCCTCTCTGGTGGGAACCCATTGATGAAGCATTCGGCCTCTCTGGTGGGAACCCATTGATGAGGCATTCGGCCTCTCTGGTGGGAACCCATTGATGAGGCATTCGGCCTCTCTGGTGGGAACCCATTGATGAGGCATTCGGCCTCTCTGGTGGGAACCCATTGATGAGGCATTCGGCCTCTCTGGTGGGAACCCATTGATGAGGCATTCGGCCTCTCTGGTGGGAACCCATTGATGAAGCATTCGGCCTCTCTGGTGGGAACCCAATGATGAGGCATTCGGCCTCTCTGGTGGGAACCCAATGATGAAGCATGTCACCAACTAGGTTGGTGAGTGAGGGTCTTTTTAACACTATTGAGTGACTCTCTCTGCCTATTTTGTCATTCTTGGCTCCACTCTTTTGTTGTTTTTGTTATTACATATCAGGGGGTCTAAGAGTGGATCCATTGCTCTACCCTCCTCCCCTTTTTTGTTTGATAAAATTATGTCCACATTCACTTGCCTCCTAGATAGACATGGCAGAGATTCCCGGAGGCGGCTTCTCCGCTAATGCGGAGGAGCGTCGCCTCACAGTTTTTTTCAGCAGTATAAAAAAAAATGATAATAACTCAGTTATTATCATTTTATTTTTCGTGCACGGCAGCTAAGCTTCGGAACAGCAGAGGAGTGGTTTACGCTCACCCCTAAGTGCACATGACTGTTTGGCCGGCCCTCTCGGGCCGACCATAACAGTCATGCGCACTTTCCCTCTTCTCCACCCAGGCTGCATTACAGCCTGGGTGGAGAACATGACTGAGAGCATGACTGAGAGCATGTGATGTTAATGGTGGCACGGGAGGCTCTTAAGGGTCCGGGGACTGAGGGCGTGGGATGTTCATGGGGGCACGGTAGGCTCTTAAGGGTCCGGGGACTTAGGGCGTGGGATGGTAATGGTGGCACAGAAGGCTCTGAAGGGTCCGGGGACTGAGAGCTTGGGATGTTAATGGTGGCACGGGAGGCTCTTATGGGTCCAGGGACTGAGGGTGTGGGATGTTGATGGTGGCACGGGAGGCTCTTAAGGGCCCAGGGACTAAGGGCGTGGGATGTTAATGGGGGTATGGGAGGCTCTTACGGTCCGGGGACTGAGGGCGTGGGAAGTTAATGGTGGCACAGGAGGCTCTGAAGTGTCCGGGACTGAGGGCATGGGATGTTAATGGTGGCACGGGAGGCTCTTAAGGGTCCGGGGACTGAAGGCGTGGGATGTTACTGGTGGAACGGAAGACTCGTAAGGGTCCAGGGACTCAGGGCGTGGGATGTTAATGGTGGCACAGGAGGCTGTTAAGGGTCAGGGGACTGAGGGCGTGGGATGTTAATGATGGCACGGGAGGCTCTTAAGAGTCCGGGGACTGAGGGCGTGGGATGTTAATGGTGGCACAGGAGGCTCTTAAGGGTCCGGGACTGAGGGCGTTGGATGGCAATGGTGGCACAGAAGGCTCTTAAGGGTCCAGGGACTGAGGGCGTGGGATGTTAATGATGGCACAGGAGGCTTTTAAGGGTCCAGGGACTAGGGGTGTGGGATGTTAATGATGGCACAGGAGGCTCTTAAGGGTCCAGGGACTGAGGGCATAGGGTGTTAATGGTAGCACATAAGGCTCTTAAGGGTCCAGGGACTTAGGGCGTGGGATGTTAATGGTGGCACGGGAGGCTCTTAAGGGTCCAGGGACTGAGGGCATGGGTTGTTAATTGTGGCACGGTAATCTCTTAAGGGTCCGGGGACTGAGGGTGTGGGATGTTAATGGGGGCAGATTAGGCTCTTGGAGTCCGGGGATGGAGGGCGTGGGATGTTAATCATGGCACAGGAGGCTCTTAAGGGTCCAGGGACTGATGGCGTGGGATGTTAATGGTGGCACGGTAGGCTCTCTTAAGGGTCCGGGGACTGAGGGCGTGGGATGTTAATGGGGGCACAGAAGGCTCTTAAGGGTCTGGAGACTGAGGGCATGGGATGTTAATGGTGGCACAGAAGGCTCTTAAGGGTCTGGGGACTGAGGGCATGGGATGTTAATCATGGCACGGGAGGCTCTGAAGGGTCCAGGGACTGAGCGCGTGGGATGTTAATGGTGGCACGGGAGGCTCTTAAGGGTCCGGGGACTAAGGGCGTGGGATGTTAATGGTGGCACAGGAGGCTCTTAGTGTCCGGGGACTGAGGGCGTGGGATGTTAATGGGGGCACAGCAGGCTCTTGGAGTCCGGGGATGGAGGGTGTGGGATCTTAATTAGGTCACTGGAGGCTCTTAGGGTCTGGGAACTAATCCAGTGTGACTAATTTTCACTACCAGGCCCAATTCTTTAAACACACAAAAGGTAACAGGAGAAAGCTTGCAATAAGTCTACCCGTTGGCAATCGCTCGGGTACCATTCCAACCCATTGTTCTTTGGCGCACCATTCCACCTGAGATTAGACCAAGCCATATGCAAATCAGTCTTGACTGTGATCCAATAGGAACAGTCCAGCGATGGATTGGGATACAGTCCAGAGCGACTACCAGTGGCTGGGGTTGCTTGTCTTCCTGTTCAGGAAGGACCTGGCCTGGCAGTTCGGGCTGGACTGTTGCCATTGGGGCAGGGTCGAGACTGATCTGCATATGGCTGGGTCCAAAGCTGAGAAGGAATGATATACAAAATAGTGATGGGCTGCGAGGCAGCCCTGGGTAATTACCAGTGGTGGAGATTAGGTCAAGCGTTCTATCCATCACTTTTTTGGTATACTTCAGCGTGACCCGAAGTGGGACGGGTTTGCCCAGACATGGGTTCAGTGCGCACTGTCACTGGAAACAAGCTAAACTTGGCTGATGAGCCCTAATAAGAGCAAAACCGGACATGGGATCGTTGTGTTTGATTCGGGGAGGGCCTCGCCTGACTGTTCAGGCAGGACTGTTAACTGAGAAGGGTCAAAACTGATTTGCACATGGCTGGATCCAAACTGAGGTGGCATGGTGGGCGAGAAAAGATGGACTGGAGTGCGGCCCAGAGCAACTGCCAGAGGCTGAGATTAATTCAAGCATTCCATTCATCACACTGTTCCTGATTACCTTTGTCTCATTCGTTGGTGGGGGGTCGATATTGGTGAGTGTGGAATCGGCAGATAGTGCATTCTTCATATTCGAGTACGCCGTTTCAGTTCCCATCCCACACCCAGGTCTCAATGGTTTCAGTGAGGTCCTGTAGATGGGCAGTGAGGGATGTCAGATTCTTAATAAACTGCCCACAATAGTTGACCATGCTCAAGAAACTCCTCCACTTGCTGACGGAGTTTGAGGAAGGTGCTGAGTTCAGGTCTTGTACTTTGGTCGGGTCAGAGCCACCCTAGCTGCCAAGAAGTGGTAGCCGATAAAAAGCTGATGTGCAAACTGCAAGAATTCAAACTTTTCTTGCTGTAAGCTGAAGCCACAGTTTTGAAGTCTTTGCAATGCCTTGCAAAGCCAATCACGATGCTCTTCCAGAGACTAGGCGTACAGCAAAATGTCATCACTGACATCGATGACCCCCTTAGACCAGAGAATACCTCTCATAGGTGTTTTGAAAATCTCAGCTGCCCTAGAGATACCAAAGTCCAATCTCTTGTAGCTCCAAAGGCCAAAGTGTGTAGAAAAAGATGTAATGAAGTGGGATCCGGGATCTAACAGAATCTGACTGTAGATCCATCTTCAAGAACCAGCAGTATCCACTTATTTTGTTTGCCAAGTTGTTGACTGTCGGGGTGAGGTGTTGCTTTTGTTTGATTGCTCCGTTTGGGATAAGCATATCCATGTAATGTTTCCTGTCTCGCCTCTCCGGGTTGCCTGGGTTTAAGGGTAACTACATCTGGCGACACACAGGAAGCAAGTCCCTCTACCCTCTCAATGATGTTGACTTCCTCTAGTTTCCGCAGCGATATCTCACCACCCCTGGCGGTGCCGACTGGTCAATGTGGAGTAGCAGCATTTTTACTTTTAGGCATCTGATTCCTTGAAATAGTCCTTTGAACGTGTCAAGGATTGAGTCTGGTTCAGTGGCATGCACACTGCATGGAAATTGGATGAGGCAGAGCTTTTCAGCTGCCTGAGAACTCAGTAGTATGCCTGCCCCTTCTGGGGTGACAAACACATTGCCTCGAGCGGTAACATCGTCATGGGTAATGTCAGTGATGAACATGCCCACAAGGGTTAGCGGGTTCTCATGTCCGTAGGCGTAGATGTTCTCCTTGGAGGCTTTCATCGCCGACTGATCAGTAAGTTTCATAGGTTTCTTTCACCTTAACGTCAACAGAAGCGCAGGTATTAATAATGGAAGTCCCTGGTCTGACATCTACAAGTACTTGGCTCTTTGGTGGGGACCTTATGTGAGTGCGGAGTTGGGGTATGTACACTGCCCTTTCCCCCTCCTCATCGTTGTCCATATTCTCCCCTACAGTATCCACTGTGAGGGGTGCAACAGCATCCCCCATCTTCTTATGCATCGTCTTTTATTGACGGGCTGAGTGGCATCCTTTGCAAAATTGTTCATTGTTAGAAACTGAGATTTCTGGATGGCAAAGTATACACCCCGTCCAAGCAGAAGCCACAATCCCAGTCAAGATAAGTCAGATACACAACCTAAATTAACCTGTGCTCTCCCTCTGGTAGATTAGCACATACCACTCAGGCTTAACTTAAGAGGAAAGGTGTAAAGTATTTGTGCACACTTTAATTACAGTAACACAGTGAAAACACCACAAAAAGACTCCACACCAGTTTAGAAATATACCGAATATTTATCTGAGTAAAACAAGACCAAAATTACCAAAATCTAATAAGTAGAAGTTAAGATATGAATTTTTAAAGATTAAATCCCAAAACAGTGCTTAAAAGTCCATAGTGCTAAACGGTTACTTGAGGTTGCGCTAGACCGTGGTAAATCCAAAATTCGGGCTGACCGCGATGGTGGGCAGGCCAGCTACAGGACCCATGCAGGTCATGCTGAAAAAGTACCTTGTATGGAGCAAGCATCGGCGTCGAAGGCTTCACTATGTTGGTTCCGATCCACGCAGTTGGGCCGATGCGTCAGAGTCGGGCCTTGCAGTCGGTGTCGAAGGATCAGCGCTCTATTGATGTCAAGCCTCGCAGTCGGTGTCGAAGGATTGGCTCTATGTCATCGTCAAACCTCACTGACAGGACTTATACCCGAATGTGCCTTTGAAGTGTGGGAGATATCAAAAAGGCCTTTGAAGATCACAAGGTCTCTGTCTTTCCTACCCTGGCTCCAGGCTCACTACAGGGGGGGTATGCAGCCCTTTTTGTGGGGACAGACACAGCCCTATTCAGGTGCAAGTGTCAGCTTCTCCCTCCCAATCTATCTCCGAAAGGCTATCAGCCTGGTGATGGGCCAGCAAGATGCAAATGTCATACTGCTTCTCCCTTTGTGTGACTGTCCAGAGGAAATACACAAAGTCCAGCTGTTACCAAACCCTGACGTGTATTTAGAAACAAGCAGAGGCACAGAATGGTTAGAGTAAAAAAATGCCAACTTTCTAAAAGTGCAAAACACACAAGATGATGGACGGAATGCTGCACATTGGCAAACATTCACCCCCAGTCACAGATCTGGGCTTAATCCATCGTTATTTTGCTTCACCACGCCACCCCAGTTCAGACATAGCCATATGCAAATCAGTCTTGACCCTGTGCCTCATGGGAACAGTCCAGCCCGAACTGCCAAGCCATGTCTTCCCTGGACCGGAATCAAGCATCCAAGGACCGGTTTCAGGCTATCAGCCTTCATCGGCCAGGATAGCCTGACTCCAGTGGCGTAGTGAGCACGGGACCCACGTCTGGGCATACCCTTCCCACTTCCGGTCCAGGGAAGACATGGCTTGGCAGTTCGGGCTGGACTGTTCCCATGAGGCACAGGGTCAGACTGATTTGCATATGGCCATGTCTGAACTGGGGTGGTGGAGTGAGCTAAAGAATGATGATGGATTAAACCCAGATCAGTTGACTGGGGGTGAGTGTTTGATTTGCTCTAACGCTCCGTCCGTCATCCCCTTTGGTATCGCTTTGTTCGCCCTAAGTTGGCAGGGTATGCCCAGACGTGGGTCCCTTGCTCACTTTGCCACTGGATTCAAGATAGCCTGGCTGATGAGGGTTTTGAACCCGAAACCGGTCCCAGGATGCTTGTTTCCGGTCTAGGGAAGACATGGCTTGGCAGTTCGGGCTGGACTGTTCCCATGAGGCACAGGGTCAGACTGATTTGCATATGGCCATGTCTGAACTGGGGTGGTGGAGTGAGCTAAAGAATGATGATGGATTAAACCCAGATCAGTTGACTGGGGGTGAGTGTTTGATTTGCTCTAACGCTCCGTCCGTCATCCCCTTTGGTATCAACTTTCTAAAAGTGGCATTTTCAGACTTACAATTTAAGATCCAACTTCACCAATAGTTGTGATTTTAAATTTTGAGTCCAGAGATACTAATCTCCAAATCTCTATCTTTTCTTAATTGGAATGTTTTAAGGCATTCCAATGTTAATTTATGGGAGAGATAGGCCTTGCAGTTGTGAAAAACAAATTTAGCAGTTTTTCACTATCAGGACATGTAAAACTCAAAAGTACATATCCTACCTTTTAAATACATTGCACCCTGCTCATAGGGCTGCGTAGGGCCTACCTTAGACGTGACTTATATATAATAAAAGGGAGGGTTTGGGACTGTCAAGTAGGTTAACTTGCCAGGTCGAAATGGCAGTTTAAAATGCACACACGTTAATATTGGAAAATACGATATCAATGCACGTCACAATATATGTATGTATAATAACGAACTCGCATCACCGTTGTTGAAACACCCGATGTGACCTCCCCCTCAACCAAGAGTCAGAAGTACGTGGTCAGGCAGGCCCTGTGACCTAGGCCTGAAGCAACTGATTGACAGATCAAAGGTGGGGGGGACACGTCACCCTTAGACAAGCACGCGAACAGGAATACTCAGATCGATCTCACAGAAAGGCAGTGACACCACAATGGTGTCAGGAGATTGGCCACAACAAAACACATTTGGGCGGAGGGGCGTGCATTCCCAAAACACCATAAAGTCAGATGCCTCACTAACTTAGGAGCACTCAGCCAATTAGAACACAGCATGCACACTACATGCAATGATCACGCGCTCCCCATGTCGGACAACTAGACACGTACCCACTAGCTCTGCATTGTGTCCACACAGGGTCAAGACCCACCTGAGCTTATCAAATGACCAGATTTATGACTCTGTGACTAGGCCCAGATTCCTGTTCTAAAAAGAATGTACAAATTGTTTTATTACACTTTGTGAAATATATAAAATAACGGCCAAAGCCAGTTTTCAGACCCCTGATTCTGTAGCCTGTTCTCCTGGACGCTGCGTTTAACTAAACCAACTGTTCCTGTTTTGCCAAAGGCCTCTTGTCTTTCATTTTTTCAAAGTAACTTCATATTCGAGCAACACACAGGCTCTGCAGTGGCCGACTTGAGTCATGTTTAAAGGGCTACTACGTGGGTGGCACAATCAGTGCTGCAGGACCACTAGCAGCAATTAATGTACAGGCCCTGGGCGCATATATTGCACTTTACTAGGGACTTAAAAGTACATTAAGTAAACCAATTGTAGATAAGCCAATGTTACCACATTATAGGACAAGAGCACATGCACTTTAGCACTGGTTAGCAGTGGTAAAGTGCCCAGAGTCCTAAAGCCAACAAAAGCGAGGTCAGAAAAAAAGGGGAGGAGGAAGACAAAAGGTTTGGGGGTAACCCTGCAGAAAGAGCCAGTTCCAACATTCATCTTTCTGCAAGTGGAGCATTTCTTGCCGGGCAGTCTCTGGATTGAGGGAGGGGTCCCATCCAGTGCCTACAGGTGCAGGGGGTGAAGTGGTGTTTGGCATCATTCTCCCCTAAGGAGGTCAGTGTCTTAGACAATGTGATTCACTGCTTCGCTTTTGATGGGTTTATTTAGAGCTGCATCTATATACGAGACAGTTTCTTCAAGCAGCCTGTGAGAGGCTGGCCTGCTATATGATGTCCACTATTGTAAGTGGGCACCTTGCACCAGTCCAGACAACCCTTATGGTGATTTAAGAGGTCTTAGCCAACCTTAGAAAGCTATCCAAGTGGTAGATGTGAAGAGCAGCCGTCAGGCTTAGTCCAGAAGGAGTGTAAAGCAGCTTGTTTTACCAAAATGCAATCTTATAGTATAGATTAAGTGAAAAAGAACCACACAGTGTATTTATAAAAATATGTTTTTATTATAAGACTCTTACTAACATATACAGATATCTCCTACATGGAGATGCACACAATGCACACAATACTTTAGCAAAGAAACACAGTAAATAGAACAAAATACCAAGTGGACCCGGGGGGGGGGGGGAACCAAACCATATACTAAGAAAGTGGTATAAGAACCACAACTCGGATCAAGACAGGGTCTAGAAGACGTAGAAGTGCTGGGGACCCACAGAACCACCCATGGTAAGTAGATAGGGACCCCACGGAGAGCATGTGCAGTGTGGAAACACGACCAAGTGCTCCGTACAAATCTACGTGTAAGTCACGGTTGGATTTTTAAAGATTAAGGACCCTTCCCAGTGTACCCTGAAAAAACCCCATGGAAGACAGAAGGTTGGAGAGCCACCCCACCCGTGGATACCCTAGTACCCACGTTACCTACACCAGGGAAGCCGGGTGCATACGTGTGAAGTGGTGTCGGAAACCGCAGTCGAACCCAAAGGAGGACTTTCAGGAAAGTGCCGCTGTTGCAGAAGGAGAAAGTGTCCGGTGGAATCCAAATGTGGATTCGAGATGAGCAGTACCTTCAAGCAGAGGGGACAGAGTCTATGTCACTCAGGAGTGACCAGGAGACTTGGAAGACGAATGCCCTCCGATGTCGGGTGTTGCAGAATGGGTGACGATGACCTTGACTCTGCAGCTGTGATGACCAGGGGATGCTGAGGAGGACCAGGAGCTATGCACGAGCTGTCCCACGAAGGATGTCGAGTGCTGAGGGGTCAGTGTACGGCGAGAGCACCAACAAGCCTTGGCAAATGTAATGAACGCAGGAAGTGAAAAAGGAGCAACGTCGGGACCAGCAAGGTCCAGGGGACTCACCACAAGCAGGGGAGTCAGGGCAGGCCTCAAGCAATTAGGGAGCCCAAAAGAAATAAGTGTGACCCTCAAATGGACCCACAGGCCGGAGGCACTAGAGTCGCGAGAGGACCTCAAGCAGCTCACCTAAAGATGCATGCCACGATGCACACGATGTGGTGTGGCTGAAGATTCTGGTCACTGGAGGTGACAAGCCTTTGCAACTGCAAGTTGACGCGGTGCACAGGGGTTCGGTTATTGCAACCCCCATGAGGGATACTGGCCTCAAACTCGGTGAGAGGGCAGGGCAGGCCGCGGGAGCTGTGGAAAACCACCACCTGTGTTGCAGAACCTTACAGAGTCCGGAGGAGCTGAGGATCAGCAGACCAGTCAACTTAGTAGCGGTGCCTGCGAATGCAGGGGAGTGACTCCTTCACTCCAAGGGGGATTCCTTCAAGTGTCTTTGATGTTTCACAGGCCTTGGAAGGTTCCTGTATGGTGCACAGGCACAGACGATGCAGCAGACTGGAAGGGAGACGAAGTCAGGCCCAAACGAAGTCCAGTGAAGTCCAGAGTGCCCAGACAGTAGAAGAAGAAGTGGTGTCTGATCTGAATCTTATCCCACGACGAATCTAGGGACCTACACCCAGGTAAGCCCTTAAGTACCCTAGGGAAAGGGTGGGAAGATTCAGGAGGCCCTCCCAGGGGGGGTCTGGACAGGGGGGAGGTTACTCCCATGTCCTTTGTCCAGTTGTGTGCCAGAGTGGGAGCCAATGGCTCCCAGGACTGGTTTGAAATGGACTATGCACAGGGACACCAAATGTGCCCCTCATGCAGACTGAGTAGCGCTGGAAAGCGACCCCACCCCACCCCAATACACTAAATTCTGTCTGGGAGGTGGTCACATCTCCCTGTGACAGGATGCCTATTGTTCTGCCTTCCCCTGCTCGAGCTTGGCTCAGCAGCAGGAGGGCAGAATCATTCTCTGGTTGGCAGCAACCATTTTGTGCTGTCCGGGTCAAGAAGGCTGGTACCGGGAACACTGAGAGCCTAACGGAGGGCTCTTCCAGTGCTTGGAATCATACCTCCCACACCGTTTACGGTCTGGGGGGTATGATTCCAAAATGTTTGATACCAAACATGATAGGATTGGTTGCAGCCAGTTTCGAAATGGTCATCGCGTAATTACGCGGTGCCCCTCTATATAGTATATGGCTGCTTCACTGACAACCTGGGAGAATGGACTCCATAGGCTGCAGGGGTGTCCTGCTCATGCAGGGGCACCCTCACACTTAGAACCAAGCACCCTGCTTTCAGGATTGCAAAGGCCTGCTATAGGGGTGACTTTGACAGACCCTCCAGGATTTCGTGATTTCGCTATTTGCAAAAAAATCGCGAAATCTGCAGTTTTGTAAAATTGCAGCGATTTTTACAAAACTGTCTGCGAAATTTGGAAAATGTGATCCATGCTGCAATATCCTGGGGGGTCTGGACAGTGTACAGACATGCTGACACTGGGACTAGGAGACAGACACAGGGGAATCGGGTGGAGCGACACTTAGGCCTGGAACTCGAAGACAGACCTTGGGGGAGGAAAACAGAGCCTCTGACATTGGTATAGGAAGACACAGCATCTAGGACTGGGAAGTCACTTTCATGGGGCAGGGAGAATGGCACTGGGGCAGGAAGACACACACTTGGGAACAGAGGGATGGGGAAATGTAATTGGGACAGGAGGTGAGTGGGACTTCGAGAGAGGAGGACACGTCCAAAGGCACTGTGACAGTGAACCATGACACAGGGACAGAGCCAATCCCCCTGGTAGTACCTGACGACACTCTAGTGGGACAAGTTCTAGACTCGCCGATACAGAAACCGGAAGATTAGCACGCTAACATTAGAAGCGGGAGACATGGACGCACGCTGGGCGGAAGACACTGACATGGAGACCGAGAAACACGGACACAAACAGACAGAGGGACTCTGGGACAGGGAGATGCTGACTCCATCATAAAGAGAGAGAGCTACGGACTCACCACGCGGGGACTGAGTACCAACTACATAAAGCCTGGGAGGCCTGGATCCCAACAAGATGCAGTCACTCACTATTCCTTATATATACACGAAAGGAGGTAAAGTGAGGAAAGTCGCAAAGGTTTTACGAGTATATGAAGTTAGCTAAGGAGCACAGTCCCTTTGTAAAAACTCCCCCCCACAACAAGTTGTGGCATGCTTCATCATAGGGCTGCTACTAGACGCCTCCGCGCAGACCAACGCTGGAGGCGGAGCAATAGGGAGGGGGAGACGATACAAACAGTGAGAATAAAGGGAAAAGAAAAGGATCCTATAAAGGTGCAGACGAGTAATGTTAAAACTGACTCAGAGATATCAACATAACAGTTTTATTCCCTGATTCCCTAGTCAGAAGTAAAAAGGGTATAAGAAAACCCTCGGATGGTGGTGGCGTGAGTGAGTTATGCACTCACCACCCCTCCGTTCTGCATAGAGGTCAACATGTTTCTGCCGGATTTTGTCTCTCTACCGGCATTCGTCAGGACACGGGATCCCTGTGCTACTTTTCCCTGAGGTATTAAATCCCCGTAGGTATTTGCCCTGTACAGAGTGTTACTCCACCTGTAAGTCTGGAGTCTAGGGTGTTTTTTAATTCATAAATAACACACCCTACAAAATGTGTTCACTACAGTGTCTGATATTCAAGCACGGTATGTTTTTCTGATATGAGCAACTCACAACAAGTGGTTCGTGATAGAAGATAGTGAGGGCCATTGTTTGCCCATTTTGTAGGGTGTGTTATTTATGAATTAAAAAACACCCTAGTTGCACCTAATGGGTTGAACCTAAGAAGTTAGCACTGAGAGCACTAATTTGTCACTTTATTATACATTTGGTGTATGCACTGTTCAGATTGCTATCACTGTTTTTATTTTTCTCCACTTACAGTTTACATTCGATGAGTAAGTGCTTTTGGACTACTCCAGACTTACGAGGTTAGGACTGGAGCTGTGCTTCCGTAGAGCTGCAGAAACTTTAAACATGCCTATTTCAAAGTGGAATACTCTGCTAAGACAGTTTCCATTGATTTCAGGCTGAAAATGAATGATTATGAGTAAAATAAAGCGCCGCAAAAATGCCGCAAAATTTCCATATTTGTGCCGCAAAATTTCCTAATCCATGCTGCAATATCCTGGGGTGGCTGCTTATAGGTTTTAAGTGCAGTGACCCTAGATGTAAGAAACCTATATCTTTAGAAAGTGGTGCAAGCACCAACTTACACAGGCTGCTATGTCAGGCCTGTAGTTCCATTTTGAATGGTCTCTCATGGGTGGCATAATACCTGCTTCAGCTCATGGGAGACCTCTGGGGTACCTATGCCCTGGGTACATGAGTAATATATACTTGGGACTTATAATGGTACCCCAGTATCCAATCTGGGGTGTACCTAAGTACTGAACATAACAATTTAGGGAGAAAGCAGATAGACTGGGGTCCTGATTAGCAGGAACCCAGGCAGACTAGTCAAATACAGCTTAGCACCAGGCAAAAAGTGTTGGAAACCTTAGACGCAGATCCTACTTTCCTACACAGCCTAACATCAAAATGTCTGGTAGCAATTTGCCAGGTTCTTGGAGCATCTGCTCTCTGAAGGTGGCCGACATGCAGCCCCGGATGAACTGGTTCTGCACCTCCTTTGTCTCATTCTGTATATTACACGTGTTGGCCAGCTCTTTCTGATGTGCATGGAAGGCGTCAACTGACTGAGCTGGGCTGGTGAAGAAGGAACCATTCGATAAGTTGGATTGGCCACCGGTACAAAATAGTCGTTGAGTGCGGTGACTATTCTGGTGAATGCAAATGGAGAGCCAGTCTCTTGTAGATGGCGGGGTAGCTCGTAAATGTCCTCACCTGACGGGTGTAGACGTTTTCATCTACTGCAGTGGCCGCAAAGAGCATTTCAAGTCTCTCAACTCACAGTTGTCAATTGGGTGTGTGCACAGGTGGAGGCCATGAGATGACAAAGGCCAGAATGAATGACATCCCAGTGGTGTCTACTGGGTCTTTCTATCTGATGCTTCTTTCTTGGCCTTTGTGTGTAGGTGATGTCTTTTCTACTAGGGTGGGTGTGAGGTCTTGCCGATATCATCAGATGGAAAGTGGAGGGTTCAGTTGTTCCAAGGATGACGCCTGGACCTGGGGAGGTGGTGGTGGGCACATGTAAGGCTTGCTCTGATGAACACTGCGTACCCACCTTGCCCTCAGCGTCTTCTCATTCCTTACACTGCCAGCGAGCTGTGGGCACCTGACCACCGTCTTCCCATCCAATACCCTGCGGTCAATGTCCTGACAAGATGTTGAGAGACTGCCTTTGACTGAACAGCTGCTGCCGTTTTAGTCTTGTTTGTGGCAGGATTCAAGTCCTGCATTGATCATCTCAGCCCCAGTGTGGCCGGCCTCCAACATCCATGCACAATGAAGTCAGGCACTTCGGTCATGAAGCAAGGCCCACCCGCGATGCTCTGCGTATGTCGTCATACGCACGCCTCTGAAATGATATGCCTGACCCTCACTCAACAGGCATTCGTAATTGGATTCAAGGACCTCAGACCAGCGTCAAGGTGTTTTGTGAAGGCTCTTCTCATTCAGGACAGTCATCCACACCCTGCCAGTTGTTCCCGCGTTGTTTCCTCTGCCTCATTAACATATTTGTAACAATTGTGGGAACACTTCGAAATACTACCATGGAGAACATAGCAGCTTCATTTTGAGCAGTGGTCAGCACTACGCCTCAATGACCGCCAAGCTTGAGAGAGGTCTTTGTAGCCTGTTTGGAGGCCACGGATGCGGACATATATTTATCAAACAAGAAAAGAAGGCACTTTTGGTTCATAATTTACATCATGAAGATTCATATGAATCAAGAAGGGGCTGTGGTGTCAACTTATTTTTGTAGAAACCGTAGATAAATATTATACAATACTAAAAACTTTAATCAAAAGGTTCTTTCCATTCAAGAATATTGTTCTCAAAAGACAGAAGGTTTTACGAAGTGTTGAACAGACTGGGGGTCCATTTATGATGTTGTTGCTTCTCCTTGCGCCATCCAAGTATCGTGACCCGAAGGAGGAAATCATTTGTGAAGAATTGATTGAACAAACTAATAATAGGAAAATACAAGGAAGACTTTTATCTACAGAAAATGCAGATTTAGAAACACCCTGAAGCATTGCTAGAAGCACTGAGACCTCAGAAGCATGTTTTAATGAGATGTTGGCTCCGTCTGACGCCTTTCATTGGAAACAAATTAAAGTCCAACGTGACAAAGAGAATCAAAAGGGAAGAATAAAGAAAAGGCTAAAAACCCAATACTTGTCTGGACAATTGAACATGTGACAGTCACAATCATGAGCTGAGCCAAGGGTGACCCTGACTTTTCACAGACATATTTTAAATGGAAGGGGCACTTTGCAAGGGTGTGCCATTCCAGTGTGTGCCATTCCAGTGTGTGCCATTCCAGTGTGTGCCATTCCAGGGTGTGCCATTCCAGGGTGTGCCATTCCAGTGTGTGCCATTCCAGTGTGTGCCATTCCAGGGTGTGCCATTCCAGTGTGTGCCATTCCAGTGTGTGCCATTCCAGTGTGTGCCATTCCAGTGTGTTGCATAAGTCAATAGTGTAAGAAGGTAAAAGAAGGAAGTGTGGGGAATAAGTATAACAACTTTCTGCTGTGTGTTTCTGAGGTAGTGGTGTCTAAAGATGATGACTGTGAAACACATAAATGTGCTGAAGTGTCCATAGTGGCTAAAAATAAAAGGAAACCTCTATATTGTGACATTTACATTCATGGAATCAAAGTGCAGATCTTGGCTAACCAAGTTTGCCTTCTATGTTAATTAGTCCCCATGTTTTGAAAAAGAATTTAATATATATGCATATGATGGGAAACACATAGACGTTACAGGAAAGTTCAATGGAATCTTTGAATTCTAAGGAAAAGGACCCCCCGCAGTTATGTATGTCGCTCAGACTAGCTGGGTTGGGACGATCATGGAGAGTTAGACATGTTATTGGACCTGAACCATCTAATTTAATGGTGTCAAGAGCCTGTGCGCACATAGAGAATTGTAACAACTGTATGAATGTTTCTAATGTGAATGAATAGATACACAAGTTTGCGGAAGTATTTTCAGAAGGCTTAGGGTGTTTAAGCGATTTTTAGCACATGAATATTTTAAAGAAAAGGGCTGTTCCATTTTTCACAAAGTGCGGAAGGTACCACTATGTCTTACGGAGGCATTATGTAAAGAATTGGAGAAGTTGTGCAAACTTGATATCCTAGAACCAATGGAAGGGATGGAGTGGCTTGCTCCTGTGGTTCTGGTGCATATGGGAGACAAGTTGTATGTAGATTTATGCAACCTTAATCACAATATTTGGCTGGATCGTAAACCATTACCAAACATTATTTAAATGTTGTGTATTTGGAAGGGGGCAGTTTTATTCACAACCCTAATCATGTCAGCTGCATACCACCAGGTCTGAAGACTCCAGACATCTTGCTTCATTTGTAACATCTGAAGGCACTTTCTGTTACTTGCGCATGCCTTCAAGTTAGCATCAGTGTCTGCAGTCTTTCAACGGATCATGAAGCTAATATTTCAGAATACCCTGGGTGTACTTCGAAGACTAAATACTAGTACATACTTTTCAGAAAAAGGGACTGAGCCTAAAATGAAGATATTATGGGGAATTGAAGAAGTGCCTCAGCCACTAGCTAAGAAGTAACTTAGGGGCACATTCACAAGGACCTACCGCCGATTTATCCCCACCTTAACCCATCAAAAGTGGAGATAGATTTAACACCCCATTCACAAGCGGGTGCAAACTGCAGACATCGCCAGTATTCCCGCGACAACTGCCCCAAAATTTATCTCCACGGTGGACACCACCAACTAACCCTAATGAGATGCAGAGGAGGCGTTCCCGTGCAAAAACACACGAAAAGACCACAACACCACTTTCACAACGAACTGCCAGATCTGCGAAGCGAACCAAAAACAGGCGATAAGCTGCGGTAGCAGCAGGGATTTAACACCTGCCTTTTGCTGGTGTTAAGCAGGACGACTACCTGCAGCATGAAAGGGAGCCCAGCCAAGAGCCACACCTGAAGACCCACAGATGCCATGGAGACAATTATCATGCAGCTCGGATACCCATGAGGGCCACAACACCCACCGCCACCCACCCCAGGCCCGCCACCACCCCAGAACCCGTCCCGCCCCTCCTCCCCCGGGAACACCACAGAGGCAGCGTACACAAAGGCAGCGGACCCACCTGAAACGCACCTGCCGCCCAGACCCAACGCCAGAGGAGGACATTGCCCACTACAGGCCCAAAAGGACAACCATCCCCCGCATCCTGACCCACATCCCCCACCTGCTGACGGTACCAACCCAGCGGACTACCAACATCCCTCGGCAGACAAAGCTGCCGGCTGCGCAGCACATGTCGGCCTCTGGTACCATCCAACCCACAACTGCCAGAGTCGGAGGAGTCACACAGCCAGCCCCATACAAGGTCATCACACCTGTCCTGGATGCCAACAACAGCCTGGTACCCCAGCACCTCCACTTCACACACACTGCGCAGGAGCTGCTGGAGACCAAGCAAGGCCCCTACGCCATAGCTGGATTCCCTCACGTGTCAGGGCCAATCAACTGCACACATGTACCCCTCGTGCCCCCTGCCGACACTGCACACAACTACCACAACAGAAAGCACACGCATATCATGAATGTGCAGGCAACAGTGGACCGCCCGGGACTCCTCAACAATGTCGTGGCCAACTCCCCAGGCAGAGTGCATGATTCTCACATCTCCCGACAGTCCATCATCACCCAGCGCTCCCAGGATGGCACCCATGGAAATGCAGTGCCCGTTGGTAAGTCCAAAATGAACACACCACACACCTCCAGCCCACAGTCATGCAACTCACGACACTGGCAATGGGCACGCAGCACAACTACATTCAACATGACACACAACATGCCAACCGACCAGACACGACAACACAACTCCATTGGGAAGCTGGCCTTGCCATGCCCACAACCCAGCCACGGCATGGCATCACAGACACACAATAGCAGGATGCGAGGAGAGGCATGGAGCAGGCATGTGCGAGAGCGGCAAGTGACCAAGGAATGTGAACCTACCCAATGCCAGGTGTGGCGTGGAGGTGCCAGACAGACCACAGAGTGCAAACCACGGAAATGGCCATGTGGAGATCAACTGCTGGTGCATGGAGTGCAGTGGCCAGTGGATGCTACCATGTCCCCACAGGCTGTGGGCCAGAACGCGGAAATGTCGCACGTTACGTCCCCCCCTGCATGCGCGTGCGTAGTGGGTTGGACCTGCATATGCCAGGCCTGTGTAGGGGTGTGAACAAAAGCCCGTCGCACTGGGCATGGTTCTCATTCAGAATGGACAACACGTCTGCCAGTGCGGCGCCTCTCGGCCCGCCACGAGTCCTGCGCCGAGCGCGGAGGGGCCTGCGTCCCTGTGCGCCTGCTGCACCCCGGGCCGCTGGTCCCCCAACCCGTCATGCCGGCCCCAGCGCACCAACAAGGCTCCGCTCACCTGCCTACACCGGCGTGTGTCGGTGAGGGCCCACCACGTGCCGATGCAAGCTCCAAGCACCAGTCCCGCGACCTCTGCAGCCTCCGCAGACCATCGCTGGCCCCCCCGACGCTGGCCCACATTACTCCTTTCTCATTTACATACTCCACTGGCGTCCTCTTGGGCCCAGTAGGTCCAACATGTGAAACTGTGTCCTGAGTCTTGAATGGCAGTGACCCCAAGTCCGTGGCAGTGGCCACAGCACCAGACTCCCTTCGATCAGTGAGGCATAATTCCATATCGCAAGCCTGCGACACGTGGTGCCACTAACCCTGTGCAACGCAAGCCGGTGACACGTGGATGAGGGCTCAGGCCTACACTGCGCTCCAGTCGGTCCCACATATGGAACTGTGTCCTGAGTCTTGAATGGCAGTGACCCCAAGTCCGTGGCAGTGGCCACAGCACCAGACTCCCTTCGATCAGTGAGGCATAATTCCATATCGCAAGCCTGCGACACGTGGTGCCACTAACCCTGTTCAACGCAAGCCGGCGACACGAGGATGAGGGCTCAGGCCTACCCTGCGGACCAGTAGGTCCCACATCCAGCACCTAGTCGCGAATCATGAATGGCAGAGTCCACACTAGTGAACGCACGGAGAGGAGTAAGAGGAAGATGCGGCTCAGTCCGGACGAAAGCCGGATCAGAGTCACGGAGGTGATCGAACACTATCAACAACCGACCTGGTGCCATCAACCCTGTTCACCGCAAGTCCGCGTCCCGTGGTGCCACTGAACCTGAACTACGCAGGCCGGTGGGGCCATCCAACCTGAGCCGGCGACACTCAGTGAATGGCCCATGCTGACCGCTGCCTCAGGCCTACACTGCGGTCCAGTAGGTCACACATGTGGAACTGTGTCTTGGGTAAGATGTGGAGGAGTCCACACCATTGGACATGCATCATCGCAGGCGGCATCCCCAAACAGCACTGGTGCCACTAACTCTGTGCGCAATGACTCATGGGCACTTTCTGGTTGGACTTTGGTGGCGTCTGAGTCCATGGCCTGGTGGTTTTCTGCATCTTCATCTGGCTGGACCGGACTTGGTGTCCGACATGTGTCTGTTCCATTCATCTCCACCATAGTGACTGTTTCACCGTGGTTCTGCCCTCTGCCTCATGCCCTGGGGGTACACCTTCCACTGTCCACCGAGACACTCCGCGACAAGCCCCTTTGTCATCTACGGAAACCTGCCCTGCTCTCATGACCCTGCCCCAGTGCCCCGCAAGTCAGCGGCCCGTGGCGGTAGGCCCGTGCAGGACGCTGTGCATCCGGGGCCACTAACTCTGTGCAGCACAAGTCATGGGGCCTTTACGGTTGAATGGTTGTGTCCTTTACGATGTACACTGTTGTCAATTTCTGACTGCACGAGGCAGCCCTTGCCGGCTGGTGTGCACACACCCCACACACATCCAACACAGGTGTCACTCGATATGTGTGCCTGCTAATAAATGTGGCCGGGCGCACGTGCCCGTAGCCATTCACACCATCTGAGAAAGTGTGTCCGTGTGGTCATTGTGTCAGCATGATGGGCACGGGCCCTGCAATATCACAGTGTGCTGTCTTCAGCGGACGATACCATGTCACCTCAGCGTTGGCAGTGACCCTGGACATGTAGCTTCGCCCGCCCCCCCCCTGCATGCACAAGCGGCGTGTGCTGGTCCGGCGTACGTCAGGTCAGCGCAGGGGTGTGCTGATTCGGCAGGGGGAGCAGGGCGTGGCTCGGACCTGGCCTTTGGCAGGATGTGCGGTAAGTGTGTCTCTGTGTTGGGGTGTTGTCGCCACCAGGGCCACAGTAGTCGATGTTGCAATGTAGCATGCACCAGGAGGGCGGGCCCGCACGTACGGGGAAATGTAGGAACGCAAGACCGCTCGTGGTCTTGGCACATGCATGCCAGGTGTTATGTGTATTAGTCCTGCGGCTGCATGAGTCAGTTGCCTAGCCTCATTCGCAGCGCGATCACAGCCAGCCATGGACTGTACACCTGTGTCCGCCCTGTCCGGACCATTGGCCTACACTCACGTGGCTGCACACCTTCAAAGGCCAGGGTCACAGTGTTGTTGGCATTCCGCTGGACATGCGCGGACAGGCATGACAATGGTGTGCCGTAGGAGTGCACGTGATACAACCGCGCAGCGCACACAAGTGTGGGGGCTCGTGGGAGGGAGGAGCAGCTGTGAGGCAACGTAACACACAGTGAGGCCGCTCATGTGCCACGTGCTGGGCATATCATCCATGATTCCCAGGATCAAAGACATCCCACCACACCCACGACAGGCCTCTGTACATCTTCTGAATGCATGCAGATGGTGAAGTTACTGTAGGGATGAAGGGTCCTTTGTCTGTACTATCAGGCGGATGGCACATCTGCAGCTCCGAGCTGGGACTTGCATGTGGCCAGCACCCCCTGATAGATACAATAGCATTTACTTGCGACTCCCACACTACGCACTGTCCGACGTGAGCCCAACGTATACACATCCCACACGCAGAAGTCCTTGGTCATAGTTAGCCTGCGTGAGATGGCCTTCACACGTACTCCCACCCCACCCCAGGCCTGCACCCGTTGCACACAGACACTGCTCATTGCTCCGAGCTGTGCCATTTCATCCACAGGACTGGCGCAGGGCAAGCCAGTGCCGCTTCCAGCAGAGCCTGACACAATGGCAGACCATCCCGGACACATGCTCGACTCCAGTCACGTGGACCTGTACCGTGCACGTCTGCTGCATGTACTGGGGGCACTGCCATTGGCAGTGCTGCGGATAAGTTACCGACTGAGCTTCCGCCTTGCAAACGTCACCTGCGTTCAGCCTGTGTTGCATTGTCGCTCGTGCATATTCGAGTGGCCCATGGATGTCTGCCTCTCCAACGTGACTGTAGCTGACCTGTATTTCGACATGTGTGTGCGCCCCCTATTGTCCCACGACCAGGAGTGTCACCGTGATGCCCGTTTATGGCATGCATGGATGTTTGGCATGCATGCTGGCAACTGGACCTGGGAGATTGCAGGAGCCGTCGTGTGCAGTGACCACATTGAGCCGCTCCCTGATTGGGCTTTCGTGCATATTGGGGCCAGGGGTTGGAGTGAGCACATCTGTCCGGGACAGCTGATGGGTTACGTCGCCGACATGTTAGATGTGGTGGTCAACGATCTCTCATTGGAAATGTTGGTCTACGCTGCTGCACTGGCGTTCATGGACGAATGACAAGGTACCTGCAGCCACAACTGGATGTGACCCATTGCACGTGTCCCGACGCCTGGTTGCATGTTGGGAATCTGGTCACATGTCCCAAGAGGACAGTGAACATGGCTGCATTGGCCTGGACTCCTGATCTATGCGCGGACAACCAACGCGGGTTGGCACTCACTAGTGTGGGTGATGGACTCCCCCGGGGTGGACATGGGCGCTTTCCAACGTTCCTCATTCAGACATGCTGCTGCATTGTTCTGCATATCGTGGCACTTCTCTTGGCCGTACTGACACGCACTTGTTGATAAAGTTTCCGCACTTTCACTTGTCTCCAACTGTGTTGTGTCTTGATTTGTATGCAAATGTGTGTGTCACGGCCTATCTGGCTCCCTGCCATACGTGCATTGCTGCCCCATCAGGGCTGTGGGTTTGTACTTGCGCATTATCATGTCCCTGTTTCGTGCTTTGCCAGATGCGTATGGCCATTTACCGGCCACAAGCGGGTGCACTTGTGTCCTGTGTTCGGTTGTGCAAATGTTGCTGTTTGTACCACATTGTGTTCGATGTTGGGGTGCTCTGCTTCCTATGTGTGTGTGCTGCATTGTGTGTGGGATGTCCCTTCAGCTCTGATTTGGCTCACCCTTCTCCCATTCAAGCAGTGTGGTTTTCACTTCTGTGCTTGTTCAGTGGTGTGATATTGCCGGGTTGTGTGACTTGTGCTCTTGGTTGGTGTTGTTCCTCTTGGGCATGGTTTGTCTGCAGTTGTGCTGTGCTTAATTGTGCATGTGTGCCATTGTGCCCATCTCCCCCCGTCCCCCCAGTCCCTGGTCGTTCCTCTCCCTGTTGCTGTTGTGTCTGTTGATTTTGAGCAGTTTCCGGTCCCCGACTCCTGCCACCATCTCCAGACTGATGTGGTGAACACCATTTCCTCCATGTCATCCAGCTCCTGGTGTGGCGCTGGACTCCCACCTCTGGTGTGCATTGCTGCCTGCTGGTTGTTGGCGTGTTTCTGCTTGTTTGTGCGTTTCGCATCATTCCAGCTGTTCTGGTTTTCTTCCATTGTCCTCCTCCGCTCTCCGGCTGCATTCACCTTGTCCACGATGGCCTGCCATGTACAATGTTTTGTTGCCAATGGGGCTTGTGGGGTAGTGTACTAGCTCCGGCTGCCTCCATTGTGCTTCGCTGTTATTTTCTGTTTGGTTTGTCTTTCTTTTTCCTGCTTTTGTTGTGCTTATTCCCGCCTGCCGTGTGTGTCGCGGGCCTGGCGGTGCTTATCGCTGCTTTCCTCATCGCGAATGGGCTCATCGCACGTTTTTTTGTGTTGTGGTTTGTGTTTTTATCTCCGTCGAGGTGGTTGTATCACGGACATTGGCCGCGTTTTTGGTGGACTATCGCATGGTACCGCCGTGTTGTGAATTCCAGGTTGACAAGGGGTTATTTTCCCGCGATAGGCTGCGATGTGTAAAGTTGTGTTAACATTTTTTGGAGTTGTTTAGCGCACGTTCTTGTGAATATCCCCCTTAGATTTTTCTTAGGATTAGTAGAATTATACTCAAAATGTTTATTTTTGTTCCCCAGTTTGCAGAAAAAAATGATGCCTTAAAGGATCTTACTTAAAAAAGAGGAAGTGGAATGATAACTGTCAAAAAGCATTTGATGATGTAAGAGAAAACATTATGGATGCTCAGTCGTTGAAGCCTTTTAACACTCAGGACGAGCATCATTGTTACAAAAGCAACTCTGGACTGGGCACCGCGTTCTAACAGAGAAGGAAGGATGGAAGGAAGGAAGGAAGGAAGGAAGGAAGGAAGGATGGAAGGAAGGATGGAAGGAAGGAAGGAAGGAAGGAAGGAAGGAAGGAAGGAAGGAAGGATGGAAGGAAGGAAGGAAGGATGGAAGGAAGGAAGGATGGATGGAAGGAAGGATGGAAGGAAGGATGGGCACTGTGTTCTAACAGAGAAGGAAGGAAGGATGGAAGGAAGGAAGGAAGGAAGGAAGGAGGGAA